>CM039478.1:8018936-8032198 GCA_022433065.1 Begonia loranthoides
TGCAACAATAGTATGCAATAGTATGCAACAATAGTATTTATCAATTACGAAACATTATATAAGATATTATTATTTATGTATATTTGGCTCGTTAGGCTCGGCTCGTTAAGGCTCGTTAGGCTCGCTCGGCTCGTTAAGGCTCGGCTCGTTAGGCTCGGCAGGCTCGTTAGGCTCGGCTCGTTAGGCTCGGCTCGTTAAGCTCGGCTCGGCAGGCTCGTTAGGCTCGGCTCGTTAAGCTCGGCAGGCTCGACGAGCCAGACTTTTTCAGGCTCGGCCGGCTCAGCTCGGCTCGTTAGCCACCTCTAGTTGTGAGCAATTTACATAAATCAAGAGTACTACAATCCTGCATATAAAAGTTCGGGAAAGTTCGGGAAAGCTACAATGGGGGCATAAAGTGTTGCCACATGTTTTCTTTTATTTTACCTAATTAATATGTTACTAGAAAATAATAAATTAGTGCACTGTTTACTTTATACATTGCATGCATTGTGACATAGGGTAGTGAGCAAACATATGTTGCATTGTGCATTAGAATGCTAGAGGATCATATATAGGTGAGATTAAGTGTGAGAAAGCATATTTTTAGAGCAGCGCCTCACTAATCATGAGGTATTAATCTTTTCTTATTGAGCATTTACCTCACTTCTTACTTTTATTTTTTTCGAGTCCAGTACAAATTTAAAAAAAAAAAAAAGAAAGGATAGAATGAGCCACCATAGCACTTAGATGCATAATAGATGTAGGTGTTTATTTTGAAATGGTTTGTCACGGATGAGGCACCTTGTATGGACACTTGAGTATTTTGGTTGGATTCCATTACACGTAGATATTTGGATATCTTTAGTCTTTCTAGTATACTACGGTTAGATGTACTTTGGTGATGTTTTGTATAACTAAGTTATTTATCTATAATGGATGATATTGTGTGCTCAATATGAATTTTGTGCTAGGTGATTCTTTGCATGTCAAAGGTCATTTGACATACAAGTATATGAATCACGACCCCCATGAGTGCAAAGGGATCCACGTCTTGTGAATAGCGTCCTACACTTCAATTAAATGTTTTGCGTACACTTATTGTAAAATATGTAATTTTAAATTTTTTATTTTTTTGAGAATTTTTTGCTTCAATTGAAATCAATTTGTTTGCGTTGACTAAATTTTTGTCGCGAGTAATGAGTCTTTGACCACCTGTGAGAGGTTCGGTTAAATGGTCAACTTGTGAATTTTGTGTTTCCCTATAACTTGAAGTTGTAGGATTATGTTTGGTAAAATCGTGTTATTGTAGCTTGAGTTCCAAGATTTGTCAGAAATGGTTGGGTTAGAATCTAAGATTTTACATAATATTTATAATATATATCAAAAATAAAATATTTTATTTTATTTTATATTTCCATTCTTTTAAGAAGGAGAGTTTTTTTTCCTCTTCGTAAGAGGAAGGAGGTGAGGGAAGAGAGGGGGAAAATCGATGAGCAAACATTGTCATTTTTCCGCCTGATTTGTGTTTATGGTGTCTCGATCACCAACTTTTGTGAAAGAACATCGTAGTTATGTTGATTTCTGACCTCGTTTTTTGCATTTGAAGTTTTCGTTTTGTGTCGATCTCGTATTCGAGCTTAAAAGCTCAAATTCTTTTGTTGTTTCTATGTCGTTGTTGTAGAGTTAGAGTTTATGCAGGAGTTTGAGTTGATTCGGGGTGAGAATCGGTAAAAGGGGCGCATTTTCCCCACAATTTTTGCGCTAGAAGTGTTGTCCTCGGACGATTGCTATTGTGGGTCCGATTAATCACATGAGTGTTTTGAAATGCTTGGGTCCTGAACGTCCCTAGCATCTGCATTGTGATGCAGGGTCAGATGTTCACGGAAACAAAAATGCTTGCTGGAGAATGGGACATCTTGGGGAGCGTGGGGCATTGTTGGGCAGGTTGTTTGCATTGGATTCCGCTTCTGGTCTTGGTAACCGTGGCAGTTGTCAGCAGTACAGTCTGGAAGACCGCAATAGCCCTTTTGGGTCAAATTTTGTCGCCTCGGCGAGGTTTGCGACCATGAATTCTCTCCTTTCAGTTTGGGTTCCTGCGTAGTCCTAGTTGACCACAGGATGATTCGTCAACTACTGCTTGATCTTGGATGACTGCGATCTTGTCTCGTCCACCATTGTTGAGTTTTAAAGGGCTATTGGTGAGTCTTGTCGACCGCTTAGAGGTCATGGTTGACTGTCATCGTGTCTTGTCGACACTAGGTGGTCTCGGTTGACCACAGTTGTGCTTTGTTAGCAACAATTGAGTCTTTTTACCGTTGCTTGTTTTAGTTTGGCCACAGTTGAGTTTCATCGACTGCTGCTTTGACCTAGGGGATCACAACAGTTCCTATTGACATTGGGTGTCTTGGTTGACCTTCGTCATGTATTGTCGACACTGGATCGTCCCGATTGACTGTAATCCTATTTTGTTGACTCTGATAGTGTCTCTTCGACTACTGAGTTGTTCAGGTCGGATGTTGTGATATCTGGGCTGTTTGACCAGCCCAGAAGAAGAAGAAAATATATATATATATATATATATATCATTTTTTTTTTTTTAAAAACTCCCTTTCAGAGGAGTTGTTGCCAATTTTGCAGGGGAGACTTCCCCTATATCAGTGATCAGGGAGGGGAAGTTGATCCCCACTCCCTCTATTGAGAGATTTCTTCTTCCTCTCCATCATCTTTTCTTTGTCGAGTTGTACTGGTGTAAGAGTTTCTCTCGGTTTGCAAATCATCCGAGTCGAGGTAAGTTATTCTCAATCCTTGATTTTTTGTTTTCTTCTCGGTGTACCCTGTTAATGGAAGATTTGTTTCTCTAAAGTTAGGACATAGCATGGGTTTTGGAAGGTTTTTCCTGCGAGCGTAGGAGATAAAGGTTTTAAATTTCACCATTTTTCTTCGACTAGTAAGTTCAAGTCTTTTCTTCAATTTCTGTTCTGTTTCTTTGCGAAACAGATTCTAGATTCTGATAGTTGTGGTTTTTCCAAAGGTTGGAGTTTTGAGATTGTTTTGGGTGATTGAATTCGGCAAGGCTTGGGATAGTGAAGAAATTCTTCAAGGTTTCGGAAGCTGTGAACTTGAAGGTATAAAAATCAAATTTTTCCATTTGATTTTCATTTCTGCTTACTGGTGTTGGTATGAAGATTTAGATATGGATTTTACCTGTTGATTTTGTTTCTGAGTTGGATTCTAGAATTGTTGGAATTTCTTGCGTTGTTGATGCATCTCTTTGACAACATCAAAGTTGGAAAACCAAATCACGGAGCTATATCGTTAAGCTCTTGTAGCTTTGACCAATGGGGCGAGTGGGCAAGACTGAGAGTCTCAACCAAAAACGATGACGATGAGTACTGACCCATCCTTCCAGAAGCTCGTCGTCCTCGTTTGCAACCCCTGGCCAAACGAATAGAACGCGATGTTGAGGTTTGAAGGGATGAACCTCGGGTTTGGTTTTGTCTGCAGTTTGCAGGCCAAACAAATAGCTTATGGGCTTGGTCTATTTCACTTTGGGTTTTGATCTGGGTCTACACAATATAGACCAGATCCTTAAACCATGGTCCAAGGCCTGCCTGAGCTTGTTAATGGCCTTTAGTGGGTCTGTTTTCGGGCTAGATATGGGTATTCTCTTACCCAATTGAGTTGGATTAAATTTGTAAATAATAATTGAGAATATTTAAATATGAAATTTGAGCCAAAATTTATATCATATTTTTTGATAGGTACCCAACATAATTAAAAATATCTGTAGAGTTTGGATTTTCGACTAACTGGATATTGGACCTTGTCAGTGTTAGCCAAATTTCGAGGTAGGGATTTATTTTTATGCACTGCATTGCATTGCATAATTTTTTTTAAAGTGAATATTTTGAGACTTGTCTCATGTTAAAACGACACATCTATTTTTATGATCGTCAGATTTTTATATTATATTATATTTTCATTGTACACGTTTCAATTAAATATGCATTTACATAGTTCTAGATCAACTTGGTCGTGAGAATCAAGTTTGCTCGACCCGGTGTGGGGTCTATTTTATTTTCACACATTTTACCATGCAGAATGTATTTGTTTGTTGTGAAATGGGTAGTAGGGGATGTGTGACATGTACTTGGTTCAAATCCCTAAAGTTAAAATAGGTAATAGAACAGCTGTATGTGCCGTGTCCTTGGATTGCGAATCCCTAAACCTGATCAGGGTATTTATTTGACTTTTGCGATCGCTGAGCATCGTCTTTATTATGTTATATGCTTATGGCATGGTGTGCCCGGAGTTCGTGAATGCCTTCATTTTCACTGTGATTTTTAATTTGTACAACAAGGGCTTATTTTAATTACGTACCACATATTAGTAGGTGATTTTAAACACGTGCCCTTTTATACACCTTTTTTCTGAAAGGAATTTATAAAACATGAGTTTTAAATTCATGCATGCTTAAACATCATTTTAATCAAATTTCTTAATACATAATCTCTATTGAGTTTAGTCAACTCACCCCAATGACACATTTTAGTATTTTATCAGCCGGACCTTCAATTGCAGAGTCAAGATTAGACCTAGAGGGTTTCACTTTATATTTCGTACCTTAATAAATTTTCCTTGAGAGGCTCTACGAGGAAAATTTTAGTATCTTTAAATTTGTAATTCTTAGTTTAATTACTGCATAGTTTTTTTATTTGGATTAAATTACTTTACTATCTGACTTCACTTCATGGACCTATTAAGCCCACTGTTTGTTGGGTTCTGGTTTTTTTTTTTATTAAATTTTAGTATTCTGCGGCTAAATATTAAATTTAAGTGAAATGGATCGGACTATTTGGTTTTTTTGGACTGGGTCGTTCTCTGTTCTGTCTCTGGTCCCCTTTGGGGGGTGATGTAGTTGTATTTCATCGACTGTAGTGAAGGACCAATGCACGCCTATAGAGCATGGGGGAGGGTGAATTAAGCGTTCTAACTTTTTTCGTGCAATATTTATTATATCTAATCCGTAAGTGATTTAACACATTCAATGCAAACAAATAATAAACAAGTTAAGAGATAGAAAAAATGCAAACCAAATTTGTTCATGCGATTCGATGCTCCTAGTTTCTGACTTAGAGATCCTTAAACCTAATAACCTCCTTGGTCATTGTTGATTGAACTTCACGAGCGTCAATCAAGCCTTTACACACTATTCTAGGGCGTCATCCTCTTCTCTTTGACTATTCTTGGGGCGTCACTCTTTCACTTATCTTTTGAGTACAATAAAATATAAAACTAAAATTTCTAACTCTCCCAAATACAAATTTTCAAGTTTGGGAGTTGGAGAGTTAGGTTTGACACTCAATTATAAATAAGAAATCGTATATGAATTTTGGCAAAGTTTCGCTACGATTCTTGCTTAGTTAGAATGAGCTTTGGAGTGCCGTTATTTATAAAATTCTGCTATACCGGTCGACCACCCTCTGTTTGACATCAGCTTGGTTTTAGGTTCTGATGGTGTTCCTGTTTCCAATGACGTGTGTGGCTGGTCGGTTAGGCTTCTATCGTCATTGAGGTAGGAATTTTTATACTATACTACATTGCATCATGATTTTCAAACTATTATTTTTTGAATTGCCATATATGAAAACCTAACGGGGTCTAGCCACTAGCATGTCTATTTTTACATATATGTATGCCATTTTACAAGTTTACCATATGAGTGTACGACATTTCGCTCTATTTGTTTTATGCACTGATATATGCTAGAATAACCTCGTTGTCTTGGGTTGTATTGGGGCCTCACAACCAAAACAACGAGAGGTAGTTGTCCATGGACACTTTCTACTGCGTGAAAGTTGTTTGTTTGTTTGTGAAATAGGTAATAGGGCATCGATAACATATCCTTGAGTTTCGAATCCCTAAAGTAAATGGGTAATAGAGCAGTGATGATGCACTCCTTGAATTTTGAATCTCTAAACCTAGCTAGGATGTTTAGTCATTTCTCTTGATTTTACAGTTTGTGTCACTGCCTTTGGATTTCGAATCTCTAAACCTGGCTAGGATGTTTAGTTATTTTTCTTGATTTTACAGGTTGTGCCGCTGCTTGGTCTTTAGATCCCTAACAACCCTTGTTTGTTGATTTTACAAGTTGTGTTGTTGCTTGGTCTTCAGATCGTCGACAACTTTTATTTCTTGATTTTATAGATTGTGTCGCTGCTTGATCTTTGGATCGCTGACAACTCTGGTTAGATGATTTTTCGGGCTGTGTCGTTGCTTGGTTTTCGGATCACTAACAATCCATGTGACGCTGCCAAGTTTTCGGATCGCCATAACCTTTTTACTTCTTTTTGTCTCATGAGGTGTTGTTTAGTTTTCAGATCGCCGTATTTTATGATAGAGTGTTAGAGGGATCCTTGTGTGAATTTTTTTTTCAATGATGTTGTTTTTTAATGAAAGGCGATGTATGCTTTTTTTTTTTTTTTGTATTATAACTGTTTATGTATGCATCAACATTTTGATTATTGCTGGATCAATGACTTGTAGAGCCTGTTTTATTAAAATGAGAAAAATAGATTTTTAATGAATTTAAATCCATGCATGACACTTCATTTCATTATTATTTTGAAATGAAAGATAAAACTTGTTTTTTCATGCACTGCATATAGTATAAATTTTTTTACTGAGTTAGCCACTTATCCCAACAACCTCCTCTTTCCCAGGTTTGATCGATGTGACTGGTGTCAATATTTCTTGGTGAGTTTTATTTCTCCTTAGTTGTAAAATTTATTTTATGATATTGAATTGTTTAATTTCCTTCATAATATTCTACTCTTTATTATTATTACACAATTGATTTCTCTTGATGATCATTTTATCGACCTAGACCCATTTATTTGGATTTTGGACTTTATTTTATGCTAAATCTTCCGGTGACATCCTTGCCTCCAGATCGTGACACCTACACTGCCATCCCATTGAAGGAATTCAATTTGGCGGTGGCACTGTGGCTATTCTTAGGCCTCCGAGTTATGTCATTACAGAGATCATCTTTCCAATCCATAGTTACTCTCTCAGCCACTTAGGAAGAGTACATGGTTGTGACTCAAACTATGAGGCAAAGGTTGTGGATTCAAGGTTTTCATATGGAGTTAAGATCAGAACAAAATCAAATAAAAAACCCTCATAAAAACAAGGGGATCATGCATTTTGTTAAACATCAATTCTTCTATGAGTAATCTAAACATATTATAGCTTTTAAGCAGCTTTTTTGTTAAGAAAGTTTTTTGGTTCGAGTTAGATAAAAACTCAAATGATAATAACCCTTCCAGCATGCTGACTAAACCTCTTCTAAACCACAAATCTAATTAAATTTGCAAATTTTTGGAGTCACACGTTGGAATGACCCTTGAAATTGGCAAGAGAATGATGTTAGTTCTGTTTGTAGAAACCTAAATCTAATGTCAAGGAAGAAAATTGTTGTTAATGATGCCAATTGTTCAAAGCAATTGCAATTCAATCTAGCTTTCTATTTTGAGGTATAGTTGGTAAAACGATGAAACCAAACTTATTTTTCATACTTCAGAAACTTAATCCATCACTCGAAGCATTCTAATGAAATATAATCTTGAAAAAATGGCTACCAAAGTGTTTCAGATAGGTTACTGTCGATGTCTACCAAGGATCAACATCAAAAGATAGCATGACCAACTAGGCAAATCACTAAAATGAGTGTAATGTCATATGATCTATGAAGCTAAATTGCTTAGATGATATGCACTAAGTTGAAATACAATCTAATCCACTAAGCCTAACGCATTTCATGCTGCGGGAAATCAATTTTTGTGCGTGGCAAAACCAACAATCAGAATCTTCATAAATAGACAAAAAAAGAAGACTGATTCTTGATTCAGCAAACAATCAAAACAATAGTTATAGGATAAAAAGCTGAAATCATTTAGAGTATAGACCTGGAAGTTTCAAAATAACAACCACAGCACCACTGGAGCGAGAATATTGGGTGTTTCAGACATGCAAACAACCACACAGCAATTGACTTAATATCCTAGAAAAGTATCTCCAAAGCTACATCACCAGATAAACAGACATCCTCCTGATTTTAGAGCTTAAGAAATTTATGACAAACAGCAGAAACAAGGCGTGCTTAGAAGGTGGATCCGTTCCATCCAAAGTTGGAACCCTGCAAAATATACAAGCATCAGGACAAACTCAAGCGTCATAAAGAGAAGATGGCATCTATTATCTTTCATGAGAAAAAAAAATTGTGGGGAAGTAATGGATTAGATTCAGGCATTAAGTTCAATAGCAAATACTTAGTTACATGATCTAGTTCTGGTGTAAAGCATGCAAACACTGTGCATATTCTTGACTTTGGTTGGCCTAAACAAAGAGGAAGAATGCAATGAGAAGAAATGACTGGGAGACAAACAATCCATCTTAAAGAGATATTTCTTCTTCTTGCCTTAGTGTCGTAGAATTTGAGAAAGAATCGAGACTTGGGCACCGACAGTTTGGTCTGAATAATTGCGGCAATTGCAGCACTTAGTTTCTTATTCACATCAGGATTAAGACCTCCAATGGAGACCAACTCGCCATAGGCTGCTGGCTGCTCAGTGCCACCGAATGAAATGGGAACTGATCCCTTCAGCACAATCATCACATACTGCATTAAAACACAAATAAATCTGCCGGTGAGATTTTGAACTGATATTTATGCCATATAGTTAGGCAAGAAAATCAAGCACACGAAACTAATAGCCAATAATTACATTACTATTCGCACATTGACATCAAATGAAGAATTTACTGACCAACATTTGAAAAAGTTAAGAAAAAATACGCAAATATATTGAAACTTCATTCTAATATGGTAAAAGTAAATCAAGAAAAATGCCTAAACCCTAAGCTCGTACCAAGAGAGTTCGGGGTGGATTTAGCAAAATGTCAGCCCCCAAACCAAAGAAATGCATATATCAACAGACACAGACTACTGAAACTAATTCATCCGATAATGATAGATTAACATTACAGAAACCAGTTCTGATTGTTCACTTATTTATTTGGGTCAACCCAGGCGAAACCGGGAGGAAATCGTAATCATGAAACGGAAGTAGAAAAAACATGAAGACAAAGATGATCAAGGGATGCATAAAAGCAGATGTGTGGCAGGAAAAGAAAAAAAAAGAGTAGAGAAACAAGGGATGCCTACAGCCTCAGGTTTTCCGGTGATATCGGCGACGGTGGAGGTGGCCTCAGAGAGGATAGAGGAGGTGTCGACACCATCGAGAGAAACGTTGGTCGAAAGATTAAGGCACGGCATCGTAGATCTCACCCACCAAGCCTCACAGGTTCTTCGGAGCAATCTGCAGACTCTCCTGTCTCGCTTCCTCCTTCAATCTACAGCAAGAGACTCTTGTCTGCTTGCTAACCAAGCATCCCACTATATAGATAGGGCTTTTGGCCTGACTAGTCAAACTCTGCTCCTCCATTTTTTTTTAATTTTTTACTTTGACATACGAGTTATTAACAAGAATTAATATAATAAATAAGTTATTAATTACACTCATTAATAACGAGTGACAAATTCGATTATAAAAATTATAATAAAAAATAAAGAATAAATCTTACATTATTCATATATAAATTTATATTTTTATTGTTATCTCCCTAATTTGTATAATTAATAAATTATTCTCTATCTTAAATTTTAACTCTTTTAATTAACAAATTAATCATGCTATATCTATATTATTATAAATAAATTATTTTATTTTTGGGACAAAATGCAATTGAGCCTATTGATATTTTAAATTATTTTTTGAATAAATCTGTTAGTGTATTTTAGGTCATTTATAATACATGTATGTATCCATAAAATTGATCAAATATCTTATATTTTTTTATTTATAATGTTTATTTTAATCTATATTAATTGCTTCCACTCGTTATCATAATTGATTTCAAAGAGCGAAAGGCAATCCAATTAGGGTGAAAATGAGACCATGCGTAAAAATGGGAGACCAAATGAAAGGGAAAATAGTAATTTCACGCTTATAATGGCCATTTAATATCCTTAGAGAGAGAAAAACAGATGGAAGCAAGAAGGAGCTTCCATTGTAGTGCTGGAGATAGACAGAGGAAGGTCGAAGAAGACTACTTTATAGTTGTGGCGAGAGGAAGGTCGAAGAAAAGACTACTTTATAAATAAATAAAAATTAATACCGCAGATCTTATAACTTGAAGTCAACAATAAGTCAAATATTAAAAAAATTTTGTTAACAGAAAATTCTTACCAGCGATCTCGCAGTTATGTTTTCTGTTCAAATTTGTCGACGTTAACGCCTCCATTTTGTTGATGCTAAGGATCGTCGAAAGGAGACGAAGGACGACAATTATTGGGGCTGAGGACGTCCCTCTTGTCTGTTGGAAGACAGACAATCGTTGGAATGATTATCGGGCGATGGCGAACGTCCCTCATTGGCCGTTGGATCGAGAAAGGACGTCCCTCACTCGGAATTGAAGGCTAGGATTGAATCTGTCAATTTTCAAAGGCGATGGGGCCGTTGGATCGAGGGAGGATGTCCCTTATAGGGATTGACGACCATGATTGAATCTACTATTTTCCAAAGGCAATGGCAGACAATCGTCCATGGCCATTGGATCGAGCGAGGGACATCCTTGGTTAGGATTGATGGCTAGGATTGAATCTGTCATTTTCCAAAGGTGATGGTGGACTATCGTCCATGGTCGTTGAACCGAGCGAGGGACGTCCCTGGTAGGGATTGACAGTCAAGATTGAAACGGCCATTTTCCAAAAGCGATGGCGGACGACATTCCATGGCTTTTGGATCGAGCGAGGGACGTTCCTGAATCAGAATGCATGGTCAGGATGGACTACAAATTATTATCAGTTGAAGGGTCACGTGCAAGGCACACGCATTTTTAAAAGGCGTGAATTCCCTCAATTAAGACGGACATCCCTCTTCTAAGACGGACATTCCTCTTCATATATCAATACCCCGATAATATTTCGCCGTTTATATAATGTAATAAATTTTAAAAAAAATTAATGTGTTATGTTGCGGGGTGGTATGTTGTTGATTAATGCCGTGTAAATATGGGGAAAATATTATGGAGTGATTAAAGTATAAATTTTTGAAGAAAATGTGCATTTTGGGTTTTCGGTCGCACCGTGGTCGACGCGAGGTTGTGGTTCGTGTCCGAAAGTGTTACGGATCACCCCTTGTGTTTTGGGTCAAGGTTGGGTCGACAGTCCACATCCAAAAAGACACCTCTGTCTGCATTATGGGTCTTTGGTCGATCCGCAGATGAGTGCGGTTGAGGGACGATCTTGGAGGATTTGACTCTGTCCAATTTTGTTGACTTTTCGGTCGATATGCAGTCGCGGCTTTACATCAAAGTCTCGACTGAAAACGCAATTATGAAGGAAAACTTAAAATTTGGTTGGCATGCGATCGAGGCTTTGGAAGCCTTCCCTCGATCGAAATTGCACTATATTTTGTCGTTTACTCGTTAAATTCCCACTCAAACGACAACCCAACATTCTCCCAACAACGAGGCAACCTCCTCCATCCCGTTTGGTGGTTGACCACCACTCCTCCAAGTAAGCCTCCACGTTATTTAACTGTCCAGCTGAAGCAATCCTCTGTGCGTGGGAGAAGTCTCTAGAGTGTGTTAACATTCAGTTAGAGCCGTGAGAAGTGTGGGTGTGTAGGAGTGATACATTGTGCGTTGGGGTGGGGTAGGGGGGTTTGTGAGCTGAAAAACGCAGTTGGGTTGGACAACTCGCTGCTGCATTTTTCCTTCCAGTACATAAACTCTCCAATAGTTGGCAATTTGAGGTAAGAAATGAGAATAGTCGTGACCAGTGGAGGCCCTACCCACAAGCAGAGTCTGTTTTCTTCAATATTAATGTTCTCTGATAATTTTTCTGTAAATGGAATGCCTAGTTTTGTAGAGAGATTGATAATGTTTTCTGTTAAGATTATGGTCTCTGACGATTAGCTCTATGATATAAAATGATGAACTGTAAATTGTTCTATGTTAAGTTAAGCACGAATGAACTATGAGTTAAATTGTAATATCCTGAATTTTCGTTGAGCTAATCACAAGGTTTATGTGATAATTTTGGGATGATAAGAGCTGAATTGGATGATTTGAAGATATTGGTCAAGAGAAACGTATTGGAATAAGTGAATTATGATACCCTATTAAGTTCATAATTAGCTTAAAGGAAGGATTAAAGTTATTGAAGAATGGGTTGATGATACTTGAAATTAGAAAGGATGACATCAGGACCGAGTTAGTGATTGACAGACAATGAATTAGTAAGACAAAATGCACTTGGATATAATAAGGTTGAAGTTATAAGATGTAATACTCTTATACCATTTTCCTCGCAAACGCGATGTAATCAAATTTTGGAGAAAATTATATATGACATTGCGTATCAATACTTGTTAAATTATGACGGATATTTATGGGAATAATACTATGGGGTAAAAGTTTAGTAGAAAAATTTGAAGAAAATGGAAATTTGACTCATGCGGACGCAATGGGGACGAGGTGTGGGATCCGCAAGAGCTTGGACCACACTTTGGGATGAAACAGGACAAATCCTCGCGTCTTAACTGTCCAATTGGACATTTGCAGACACATGCGGACGCTCAATTGATCGTTTGATTTGAATTTGTCCAATTCTTGGACACTTCCAGATGAATGCAGACGTCTTAGGCAGATGCCATACCACGTCCAAATGTCACATTTGGACGAATGCAGACGAAGATAAGGACGCATTCCGTCGTCCGAAATCGCATTCTTGAAGGATTAATGGATTCAACTGGTTGGTTCGGCTCAATTCGGATTTATTAAGTAATCTGGGTCTTGACAAAAATGAAAAGTAATTAATCAAATGTAGGATCATAATTACATCAAAACTTAAATATAAACATTTAATTGAAATGAGAATTTTGGTATTGAGCGGGTTATTTGGAATTACTTATCAAAGAGATTAAATAGATTGAATTAATTGGATTAAATGTTAAAGGGAGGGGATGAACCGGTTCACTACTGAACCGGTTCGAGTTGCCAGTCCGGTTCACAAAATTAGAAGAAGGGAGGGGATATTGTGTTCTGGCCTTCGGCCATCTCGAGGGAAAAAGAGAGAGTGAGCGACAGAGAGAAGAGAGACGAGGAAGAAAAGGTTGAGAGAGCGAGGGGGGGTAATAAGCACGGAGAAACCG
>CM039478.1:8035674-8089400 GCA_022433065.1 Begonia loranthoides
TATATATATATATATATATATTTAATGAGAGTATATATATATATACACACATGATTTACTCCACGTTACAACAAAGAAATTATGCAGAGGTTGATCAATTGGAGTGGTGGTCAACCGGTTTGATCAACCGACGTCTAGAAACAAAGAAAGATGGCTAGTCGATCGTGTGACGGGTGGTCGATCGACTATTGATGAAAACGGATCGACCGCCATTTATGAAGGGCATTTTATGATGATAACCGATGTGAAAATGAATGGTTCGTCGTCTTGTAGCTTCAGGATGATTGATTATCATTCCCTTGGCCTTCCATCTTCACGCGATTGTTGAAGAGACGTTGTTGGAGGCCTATAAATTGAGAGGGAAGGGACGAGAGTTTGGGAGAGTAGAAATGCATGGGGTTACTCTGCCAAAATCTTGAGAAATGAAAACTGTATGGGTGTTGTGCTGCTGAGTCTGTGAGAGTGTGAAGGTTGAAAGAGAGAAAGAGTGAGGGGGTTCTGTGAGTGTGAAACCATGGAGGAAAGAAATTGTGATAGATTTTGGGAAGATGTTAAGTGTGAAACTGTGGCTGAGATCTTTGTAGAAGAATTCTCTTTAGGAAAAACAGTTCTGAAAGGAGAGAGGTTTGCTGGGTTTACGTGTTCCCTGTGTTGTGAGTCTTCTGGTAAGAAAATCTTGCATTTGTTAATCTTCATAGTTCTGTCATCGTTAAAAGATATTGATTAACAATGGGGTTTGGGTACTGCTAGTATAGTATGCGATTGAATGAATTATTTTCTGTATATAAATGGGTTGGGGTGATTTCGCTTTGGGAGGAAATGATACACTCCTGTGTTGATGCCTTTTGTTAAATTTAAAATAAGTAGAACCTATTTGTGCATGTTATTTGGTTATCGCACAAGCTCAATGAGGGGTAATGATATTGTAATATAGTTTTGTAGTGAGGTGTAGTGAAGAATTCCACTCCGTAGTATCATTTGTCCATGTCTATACATAGTGAGTGGTTGTGATAATTATTGTTGGTTAGTGAATGTTAAATTAATCTTGGAAATGGTTGAAGATAAATGATTGATCATAGAGAACATGTAGTTCAAAGTATGGTTAGGTTGCTTGATAAAGGTTACTGTAATTACTTACAAAAGATGATTTTAGTTAGGATAGATAATGTTCATTTGTTTAGGAAATAGATGATAAGTTTAGGGAATAATTAAGGAATATTGTCCTCTCTCTCTCTCTCTCTCTCTCTCTCTCTATATATATATATATATATATTAGTATAGAATTATTAATGATAATTTAATATGTGATAATTATGAATAGGTTTCGTGAACAACAGTTTATGTGCTAACTTTATAAAGCTAAGGACTCTAGGTTAGAGGTGTCTAACGAGCCAGCCCGCCCACTCGGCTCGGTACTGTAGCAGTCCGAGCTCGGCTCGGATCGCTACAGTACCGAGCGGGCTCAGCTCGGGCCCAGTAGACGGGCCGAGCCGAGCCCGAGCACCCGGGCTGGCTCGCGAGCCTGGCGGGCTGGCCCGGCTAGCCAGCACGCGAGCCAGCCCGCCAGACCTTCAGTGAGCCCGAGCTCACGACGACGGGGACAGCCTGAGCCGGACAGGGGACTGAGTCCCGCTCGCGACGACGGGGACAGAGCTCGCGTGAAGGCGAAGCTCTCTGAGCAGGACCGGGCTCGCGACGACGAGGACTGAGTTCGCTCACGTCAATGGCGATCGCCGGCAAGACAGAGCTCGTCGACTCTGTCCCGACGTCGCGAACTCCCGAAGTCCACCAACGTTCGTCGGCGCCTCTGTCCCGACGTCGCGAGCTCTATCAATGGCGAACGCTTCTCTGTGAGAACTCTCACAGAGAAGCATTCGCCGCTTCTCTATGAGATTTCTCACAGAGAAGCAATGTTGCTTCTCTATGAGAACTTCTCACAGAGAAGCAACAGTCTTCAGACCGTTTCTTGCAACGGTCTGAAGACCGTTGGCGAGTGGCGATGGCAACAGTCTCTAGACCGTTGCCTGTTGCTCACTAAAGGCAGAGGACTGAGCCCTCAGGGCTCAGTGCTCACTGCTCATTGAAGTTGGCTTAGCCAACTTGGCTGCCAATGGTGGCCAACGGTTGGAAAATTTTCCAACGGTAGGAAAATTTTTTTCTATATATACTCCTAATTATCTCTCAAATTTTTCATCCCAACTTTCTCACATTCTCTCAATCTTTTCACAAATTTTTCTCTTTTTCTCTCAATATCTCCTTCTCAATTGCTTAATCTCTCCATCATTCTCCCAATTTCAAAGGTATATTTTATTTTTATAATTTTAATTTTTTTAATTTAATGTGTATTACAAAACAACTATTTTTTTTTTTTTGCAATTTTTGTAGGACTTGTATTCGGGGAGGAGGTGATCACAATTCACAACAATTGCATACTATTGTTGCGTAATTGGTGTGCGGTATCATTTTATTTATTAATTGTTTCGTAGTAGTCAATTTTTTTAATTATGGATCCTCGTGATTTTTTGATTGACACTTTTAATGACACTAACGATGATATTGAAGAAATTAGGGAAGATAATCTCACAATTGCAATTGATCAATCATCGGCACATGCATCCACATCGTCACCTAGAAAAAAAAGAAGTAAAACATCGGAGGTATGGAATAATTTTGAAATAAAAGATATTAAAATTGGTGGAAAAATAGAAAGTAGAGTACAATGTAAATATTGTATTAAACATTATGCATACGTATCCGGTAGTTCTACTAGCACACTTGGTAGGCATTATGAAAAATGTCACGCTAACAAGCAAGTGAAAGACCCTACACAAACACTCATAAATGCTAGTGGCAGTGGCAATTTTATGTATTCACATAATAAAATGAGAGAAGGAGTAGCAAAATATATATCACAATCTGAAGCACCTTTATCTATGTTTGATAGCGAGTTATTTGAAAATTTTATGAAAAAGTATATTAATCCTAGTTTTAGACGAGTCCCTAGAAGTACGACGCGAAGTGATATTATTAAAATGTATAATCATATGAAAAATGAATTAATTGAGTTTTTTTCAAATGTTCCGTCTATGTCTATTTGTATTACTTCTGATTTATGGAGTGCACCTAATGCTTTAGGATATATTGTCGTAACTTCTCATTTTATTGATGACTCTTGGCAATTAAATAAAAGAATATTAGGATTTCGTAGTTGTGAATATCCACATAGTGGCGTTACCATTTATAGATATATTGTTGGAATTTTGCAAGAATATGCTATTAGAGATAGAATTTTTAGTATTACGCTAGATAATGCTGCTACTAACGATGTTGCAATTTTTGAATTTAAAAGGTTATTTCAATTAGATACGGCTCATAATACTCTTTTTCATATGAGATGTGTTTGTCATATTTTAAATTTAGTTGTTCGAGATGGCATGTCACATATTTCTCTACATATTGAATCTATTCGATCTGCAATTTCTTTTATTACTTCATCTAATACGCGACAACAAGAATATAAAGAATATTGTAAAATTGCTCAACTTAAACCAAGAAAATTAAAAACCGATGTAGATACAAGGTGGAATTCGACTTATTTAATGTTAGAAAATGCTAAGCCATATTGGTTAGTTATTTGTGCTTATATTAGTGAAAAAACAAAATGTATTACTCTTGATCATAATAGTTGCGATATTGCTAATTTATTTCTTGATTTTTTAAAACCATTTTATGAAGCTACAAATAAATGTTCGGGAATTTATTATCCCACTACTCATCTTGTTCTCCCAATTTTTATAAAATTAATGGATACTTTTCAAATATTTAAACAAAGAAACGAATTTTGTGCATTAATTGAAAAAATGGAAAAAAAATTTAAAAAATATTGGCTTAACATACCTCATATTTTTTGTTTTGCATGCATAATGCATCCTAGATTTAAATTAGATGGAGTGCGTATAATGCTTGATAGAATTTCTTCTAATTTAGGTATTTTTTCTTCAATTAATGGTGCTCAATTAAGAAATGAAATTGATAATTTATTTTCATCTTATGAAATTAAATATTCTAATAATCGTTCAATTCCTT
The DNA here is from genome assembly GCA_022433065.1 of Begonia loranthoides. Taxonomy (NCBI): domain Eukaryota; kingdom Viridiplantae; phylum Streptophyta; class Magnoliopsida; order Cucurbitales; family Begoniaceae; genus Begonia; species Begonia loranthoides. The sequence goes on from CM039478.1 coordinate 8,039,761, forward strand.
CATATGATATGCATGCTAGTTCTAGTAGTGGTGCTTGTGGTGGAGATCCACAAGATTTTATGTATGATATATTTAAGCAAATAGATAGCAATGTTCATTCTTATAATTCACAAAGAAATGAACTCGATATTTATCTTAACACCTACCATAACATTTCTTGCCCCGAGGATTTTGATATTTTGGCTTGGTGGAAAGTCAACTCTATTTCATTTCCTATTCTTTCTAGAATGGCACGTGATCTACTAACACCTCCGGTCTCTACAGTAGCATCGGAGTCTGCTTTTAGTGCAGGTGGACGTGTGTACGATGATAAACGAGGAAGACTTGCACCAGAAATCGTTGAGGCACTCATTTGCATGAAGGATTGGAACGACGTTGTGACGAGAGATCAACAACGAGAAGATGACATAGTTGAAGAATTCAAAAATTTGGATGTCGAAGACTAAATTTTTATTTAAATTTGAAATTGTAATTTTCATTTTCATATATTTTCTTTATCTTGTAAGTTGTGCTTTGAAATTGTAATTTATATTTGAAATTGTAATTTTCATTTTCATTTTGAAATTGTAATAAAAATATTTATTGAATTCAATAAAAATATTTATTCAATTAAATTATTAATTATAGTATTTTTACATTATAATAAATTATTATAATAATAAATGATACCGCACACCAATTACGAAACAATAGTATGCCACAATAGTATTTATCAATTACGAAACATTATATAAGATATTATTATTTATGTATATTTGGCTCGTTAGGCTCGGCTCGTTAAGGCTCGTTAGGCTCGCTCGGCTCGTTAAGGCTTGGCTCGTTAGGCTCGGCAGGCTCGTTAGGCTCGGCTCGTTAGGCTCGGCTCCTTAAGCTCGGCTCGTTAGGCTCGGCAGGCTCGTTAGGCTCGGCTCGTTAAGCTCAGCAGGCTCGACGAGCCAGACTTTTTCAGGCTCGTCCGGCTCGGCTCGGCTCGTTAGCCACCTCTACTCTAGGTAAGTAGTACTGCATGTATTTTGTCTGAAAGGGTCTGCATCACGGGAATTAAGGGGTGTTGTTTGATGCTTGTTTACTAAATGCATAGCTTATATTATATTTGGAGACATACTGTTGAATTATTGCTTGTATGTTTATTAGATTTAAGTTCAGTTCTTTAATTAGGAAATGATGCACATTTTGAGGTTACGATAATAGACACGATAGATAAAATTGCATGCTTGCATCATTGTTCCTAATGCACACGAAAGTACAAACATAACTGAATTGTGAATAAATGTAAACGTAAATGGTTAGTTTTTACGTGAGTTCGAAGACTTAAGAGGTTTCTCTCACGTGGGAACGAGTCACTGAATAAATAATAGTAAAAGACAATTATGTAAGAGAATACGAAGGGAATAGCTTGAGTTTGTTAGTTTGTTCTCAATTGATGTCGAAACAGACCGGCTAATGGTAAATGAGGCCATTAGCGTTGATGCACATGGCTGCTAGTGCGTTCTCAATTGATCTCGAAATCGATTGTTGTGCATTGATGTATACAACTGCTAGCAAAGATTTTGGTTGATGCCGCCGGAGGTGAACACGTTTGGGTGAGTTCGAAAACTAAAGATGTTGCTCTCATCCAACTGGTGGGTGAGTTTGGAAACTGAAGAGGTTGCTCTCACCCCAAATTATAAATAACTCGTTCGGGTGAGTTTGGAAACTGAAGAAGTTGCTCTCATCCAATGGGTGAGTGAGTTCGAAAACTGAAGAGGTTTCTCTTACTCAAAGAGATAATTAAAGGAAATAAAAGACAGATAAACAAAACAGAAAACTATATGTGTTTGAATAGTATTGCATGAGCACGATTTACTTTTATACTACTTACTAAGCGTTAAGCTGATTGTCAGGTCCTGTGATGTAGGTATGCGTGGATGGGAGGATAAATGCAGTTGGTGAGGCATTTGGACGTTGCGGGCTTGCGACTGGTTAGGCTAAAAGGTTATAGAAGAAATGTAATGATTGGTCATAACATTTTGAGGAAAGTGAACCTTTGATAGAATATTTCGTTAAGAAGGTTTTCAAATTATGTTTAATTCTTTTGGTATTGAATACAAGTCTTCTGCTGTTGTAAATGTTTTAAAGTTTTGCAGTATGACATGTTTTAAGTAATAAATGGTTTAACAAAAAGGATTTTATTTATGCACTTTTTATTAAAGCTAGTTTTCAAATGAAAAGTCTTCCGTTGTAATTTAAAAAGAAAAAGTTTTCAAAAATCATGAGTTTTAAATTGTAAGAATAACCGGGATGTTACATAAATTCTTAGTCACCCTCTGTATAAATAACTTTCTGCTAGTAGTTGTAAAGATTAACTCCCTGGTATTGGTTCTGTTTTATTGGGTGCGTTGTACACTGTCTTGCTTGCTACTCTGATGGATTCGATCGATAATATTACTGGTTATTCTATCACTATTTTCTTACTGCTAGATAAATACTGTTGTTTCTCCTGATATGAGCATGCTTAGTTACCCTCTATTATGAACTGTCTGGTTATCGATAAATACAAATCATGTCACTAAATAGGTTGTTAGTTTTGGTTGGAAATATTGCTATCAAATCATGTTTTATGCTTCTGCATGTTATACTGTCTTTGGTCATTTTATCTAAGTTTAATTCATGTCATTGATTTATTGATCTATTAAGCATGTTTCCATTTATGATTAACTGCTGTATTTAAAACGATGCTTTGCAATCCACGTTAGAGTACCTGGCTAATAATAAGATGAATTGTCAGTTTGTACTAGATAACTCTGAAGCATTACTCCATGTGTTACAACATGTTAGTTTTTTTTACCATATACCATATTTTATTGACGTCCTTTTATTTAAATGATACCATGTTAATTGTCATCACATTATAGTGCCTCATATTCGCTCATTATTATTGATATTGTATGGTGTTCTTTGGATTTAATTTAATTGGATTCATTTCATGCCCGCGATATGATATTGCTATATATTGTGCTTATTGCTTCGCATTAACATGCATCGTGATAATAGATAAGTAAGGATGCCACGTTTGGGTTCGTATTCATATGCATTTGTGTGAGGAAAATGGATAAAGAAAATGAATGTCAGGGAATTAGGGGATGGAGAGGTAGTTCAAATCTAACTAGGTAGACTCGAAGAATTATGCTATTCCCTTATTGGGTTATAACAAAACTATGTCATTCCCTTGTCGGGTTGTGAGAGTCTGTCTACTCTAGGTGGTTAGAAGCCGACAAGAGACTATTATCTCTGCCACAGGTTCCATTAATGTCTCAGCTCGACGTACGAGTAATGTATGTAACAGAAAGAAATGAACAGTTTATGTGGGACCCATTCTGACATAATGAGTTAGAGACATACATCGTATTGCATATCTCATTTCTTGTTGGGCCTTAGGCTCCTAGTTTGCTTGTGGTGTAGGTGATTGTAAAGATATGTTGGTTCCAAGAGTGGAGGAGGAGACATTTCCCGTTGAGCACGTGGGTTATCCAGCTGAATCGACCTGAGAGGGTTATGACTCGCAAGAAGTAACAACGCTATTTTGAAATGATTTGAAAATGGATAATGTTTTGTAAAACTATTAACTCATACTTTAACCTTCAAACCGTATTTTGAATTTAATTATGTTTCCGCTTTTACTCTGATTTAATTATGTATTTTAGATTTTTCCTCGATCACCTTAATTATCTACTCTCTTATGTTTTAAATAAACAAAAAGAAAAATTTTACAATGTAATTAAAAAGACAAAATTTAAAGAAAGTGACGCAAGGTGTCACATATCAGACGTCTCTCTTCCAGAAATGGATGTCCCTTGACCAAGACTACATTGTTCTGCCCACAATAGACATCTCTTGTCTGAAGATGGCGTCGTTCAGGCCATAATGGATGTCATTCTTAATACGAGGGACATCTGTTTTAGATCGAATGTCCTTTTTGAACACTAAACGACAACGTTTCTCCTCTCGATGGACACAAATCTGCCTATATAATCGTGAAAGGTGTCCCTTGCTCTAGCTATTGCTGAGAGAAATTTTGTCATCCCTCAACCAACTCAAACTTCAGATATCTATTCTCATGTTTGTTGAAGTTGAAAATGGCGTTGAAGGCGGTACAAGTGTCAAAGAAGCGAAAAGTGGCTTCCTTCAAGACTAAAGGTCGAGCACGCGTGTTTGCAAAGGCACAACCCGTGGTGTTCAGCTCAGCCTCCTCCAAACAACGGTATGATAATGACATTATATCCCATGTCGTCATTATATCGAGGAAGGTAGATTTCAATGTATTTGCTAACTTTGGATTAAAGGAAATGTTTGAAAGCATTGGTCTCTATGGATTGTGCATGATGGGGGGCCATTATTATGAGAGGATTATGAAATTATTTTAGGCTAATTTGGAGTTGGACAGCCCTATGGAGCTGAGAACGTTTGTATATGGGAAATAGATTAGGCTAACTTTTAAGGAGTTAAATGAGCGTATTGGATGCTACACGAAGGAGCTGACAAAGGAGTATTTTCATGTATCGAAGGACCCAGACTTTGTAAAACAAGGAGAAGGTCTGGCATTGCTGAAGAAATTGGCTCGCAATCCTGAAGCCTTTGAATCTTTCTCCTAGGCCAAATCAAAGGACTTAAATGCTAAAACAAGAGTCATCCATCACATGAACATCCCCACAATTTTTCCTAGTGATGGACATAGAGACCATGTTAGCTGCATGGTTCTATATGTGATGGAGAAGCTCTACAATGGGAAAAGGTTCAATGTTGCCTATGTCATTTTTAATCAAATGAAGGCAATCCTGAAGAGTCCAAGGAATAATCTCCTCTATAATTGGCTCATTCAACATATTGTTGACAACAGCAGATTGACTGTCCCTCCTAAGGAGCAACGAACCAATGAAAAGACACTTGACATGTACAATCAAGTGACATTGTCTCGGATGGTGATGCACAAAGTAGGAGGGGAGTGGGTATTCAAAGGAGCGACCACTCCCTACACTCAACCTGCATATCCTCCTTCCATGTCGGCTGCACCTCCTCCATCAAAGTTAGATGCGCAATTGCCTTGAACTTTAGTTGCACCTCCTCCTTTGACGTCCACTACACTAATTCTGTGGACGTCGGATTCACAACCGTCAGATCACTTAGAGGTGGAGGATGATTTTGTTCATCCTACGACAGACGATTCACCTCCCCCTCCTCGGTCCTCGTCCTACGTGATAATCAATGAGGAGAGGTCGCAGTGGCTTGTCGCCAAGTTGGAGAGATATGAGAGGCAACTTGATGAGATTCAAGCCACTGTACTTCAAATGAAAGAAGCCCAGTCAACTCCTCTAGCAGCCCAGAAAGCTCCTCTATTAGCTTCTTCTGCATCATCCGATGATGGTCCGGATGGATCAAAGTATGTCTTTTAGCTTACATGCACTTTGCATATATGCATTAGTACTGTTGATTGACAATGTTTTATAATTCTGCAGGTCTCCTATCATCAGACAACCATCCTCTCCTCCAACCCTTTCCAAAGTTCAAAAGATATTGGCAACGGGTCTCCATCAACGGAAGCAGTCCAAGGCCTGATGCACTGGTAAAAGTGCAAGTGGTATGTTTTCAATTTGGTTTTGTACAATGTGTTGAATTTACACTTACACTGATTTTTCATTGTAGCCTGTGAAATTGATGGACGAGTTCATGACACTAGCATAGGCAAATCCCAAAAACGACAAGGAGACATGTGCTATAATTTGTGGCTCCAAGGTAAGAAACAATATGATTTGAAAGTTATTCTCAGTTTTGATTGCTTGCTCAAGACATTATGCGGCGTGTTGTAGTTTTTCAAAGTAAAGAAACTTGTTCAATAACAACCCTCTTCGTTCTAAAGCGATCGAGAGCTTCAGATTGGGTAAAAATGGTTAACCAATGTACAAGACGACATTATTGAAAATAAATAAATAAATAAATATTTTGCATTTTTAACATGCAGTGGATGACATTGAATGAGGAGATATTTGAGGTTCAAATGGAGGGATTGCTGACTCTTGGTTAAGACACTTGTGTTCATTCATGCAATATTTTTTCCTCGTATAATATATGGATTTTATTTCAGTCACACCCAAAGCAGGCATGTTTCATGTCATCGATTAACGTGCACACATAGTATGTGTAATGACCCGATTTTTCTTACTTCGAAAATTGTGTTAAATTCAAAATTTTTTCTTTTCCTTTTATAAAACAATAGCGGAAAACATTTTAAATCAACATCAGAGTTCTTTTATGAAAACTGAACCGTTAAATTTCCTTTTACTTTGAATCATTACTAAAATCGTTATAAACAACGAAAGACTGAAATTATAAAATCTTTTTTCTTAAAACGTAGCAGAAGTATAAACGATTTATTTAAATAAATAAATTGTTTATATTAATTTTACAAAGCTTTTTTCTCTTTAATCCATTAGCCAAGCTAGCCACAAGACTCACCCATGCAAATCCTTAATCGACTGCTCCTTAGTCTGTTCGTCATTTTCTTTCGTGTTTGTACCTACACCATAAGTCATAAACTATGAGTCTAATGCTCAATAAGTGATAATACCAAATATGTTAGATGCACATGCTATGCCATTTTAAAACGTATGTAGTTTCTCTTTTTGTTTTCTTTCTTTTATCTTTTATCTTTTCTTGATTACATACTTTCTTTCTGTTTCTGTTTCTGTTCCCGTTTCTGTATCCGTTTCGGTATCCGTGATCGTACGCATTTTTGTATCCTTTCCCATGTCTGTTTCTGTATCTGTATCTGTATCTGTTTCCATTTCTGGGAACTTGTTTCTGTTTTTGTTTCCGTTTCCGTTTCCTTTCCCGTATCCGTATCCGTTTCTCTTTTCATATTTTTTCTTTTCTTTTCTTTCGTTCTTGCGCCGGGCTAAGCTACCAGACCATAGAAATCTTTATCTTTTCTTTATTTTTTGTTCATGTGCCGGGCCAAGCTACCGGACCACACAAACCTTTATCTTTTCTTTATTTTTCTTAATCGTTCCTTTGCACTTTCTTTTCGTTTTCCTTTCTTGTTCGTTCGTATTTCTTTTCGTTTTCTGTCTTTCCTTTTCAAAACCGTGCATAAAAACCATTTTCGTATTATTTGAAAATCGTGATGCATGATATTCATGAATGCATACAATTTTTATCTATAATTAAAAGAAGCTAAATAAATATACAACATACATTTCACAAAACGTGCTATAAAAACTGTAAATATGTTTTTAAAACAATAGACATGCTTTTAATACTATAGACATGCTATAAAACAATAGACATGCTTTTAATATTGTAGACATGCTCAACATTTATTAAAGTAGTAAACAACGAAACGTGCATATCCTATTCTTGAGATGTAGAGCCCGAAGATCAAAGCACACGTATCACTTACCTCGATTGCATAAAGCGCTCAACACTTATTCATTATCCTTTTATTCTTTCTTTGGTACATTCACAATTTAATAACGCTTAATCATTAATCTACTCGATTAATCAACTTATTAATCTCACCATCTTTTATATTCTAATTTCTTATATGTTGCCTACTAGAGTTTCCTAAATGAAAATGCTTCATTAATTACAACTTAGCTTAATTAATTAATCTCGATTGATAGCTTTAGAAACTTAGTTCAACACATAGTGAAGACCAACCTGGTTCCATCCATGAATTATAGGCCAATAAATCAACGCCCAATAACAATATATGAATCGAGACATTAATCTACATTAATTCAATTTCCATGATATATTTATCCCGATTAGTGAACCGACTCCAAAAACCAACAAAGGGTATTTCATCATTTTATCCTTTCTATCCAAATAACAGGGCAACAGATAAATCATCGTAACATGCAGATTAACAACTTGCTTCACAAAACAATTCATAGATTATCGTAATAGTCAAACTAACACAGTAGTGGGCCTAACATTCAGCAGTGCACAACATTCATTATTCATTCATCACAACCTATTATTTATGCTAGATCCATAAACCGAATATAACATTCCAATTAATGGAACGACACACTTACAACACCCCTCACGGCTAATGACCAAACCAACACCATTAGAGAATAAAACAAGTTCATGATAATGACAAGGAATATCTCTATAGATTTTCTTTATTCAACAACACATGAAGGAAAATCAGGAACCATTTATAGCACTACAATATCTGTCCTCATCCAGTATCCAACAATGCATAAATGAAATATAAAACAACCCATCAATAGTGCATAACTCCACCTCACTGACTGAAATGCAACACTACCAAAACAATCTACTTTAATGGTCATAGATCCCTAATCAGCATTCAGAATCAAAACTGTAACTTAACAACTTATTTTACATAACAATACTTCGCACAATAATTGTCCAAGGCATCACAACCAATATCTATTACAGAGCATAATCTTCTATTTCTAACCCATAATATCCATGAACAGCAGAGGAGAAAGTCTTACCAACAAACACCCAAAGCAGAACAAAACTTCACCTCTCGGCCTCCTTCAAAATTCTCCAGAGAGCACCCTTATTCACTATCTCCCCACTCCCTTCACTCGGCTTCCAGAAGAGAAACACGATTGGGTGCCCATTCCTTCTTTTTGTCTTTTTAAAATCTCCAGAATCATTATTTCTCTCTCACCAGTTTGTCTCTATACCCTTCCGCCATTTTCTAGACAATCACCCGAGTGCCATACCTCGACATCACCTCGGCCATGCTTCCACGAGAGACTGTCTCCCATGTTCTCCATTATTTCATGTTATCACCTGAATGGATGCCAACTGGAAGAAACGTGGAGAATTCTTCTCTGCCAAACACACTACACACAGACCGGTTCACATTGCTAAACCAACCGGTCCATTGACAAACCAATAGCGTGGTCTGTCAATCGCCATTCTAGCCACCGCCGATCGTAGCCATTCCACTGCCAACAGGAAATGGCGACCAATCAATCAGAACATAGGAGGAAGAAATTTACATAACAAATTTGTCATCTTGACTCACCTCACCAAATGCACAGGTTTGGCCGTCGTTCGAGAACTGATACCCCATGGAGCCTTAGTTGTCCTGCACCGTTCGTCGCCACAGCAATTCATCCGTCTGTCGCTAAGGAGCCACCCCGAGCGTGCAATCTCTCTCTCTTGATCGCTTACTCTCTCCCTCGCTCAGTCTTTCTCTCTCAGTCCTCTCTTCCTTTTCGACTCTTCCCCAAAAATTGCAGCCCTAAATTCCAATCTAATCCTCTCCCTTTTCTTTTGCTTCAAAATCGAACCCATAAGCCATCAGGATGAACCGGTTTTCCTGCTGAACCGGTTCTCCTTTCCCAATATCTGTTAAATTTCCTTTTATCTATTTTATCCCTTAAAAATCTAATTCCATTTAATTATCTCTCTAACTAATAATTCACATTTTCATTCTAATTAATCTCTCATTTCTTGTCCTTCTTTTTAACTAAAACCGAGTCACTTAAATATTTTTGGATCAAGCCGAACCAAACCGGTTTAGTCCATATTTCTCCATTTTTCAATTCTTATTTTCATCCGATAAATTCCCATAAATTATAATCTAACGAATAAGTCCTTGGTAATACCCCGATAATTATCCAATTAATCCAAATACCCCCAATTACTTTTCAATTATGCTTATTAAATTCCGATATGAAAAGTTGAGGTATTATAGTCTGGGGTACCAAATGATGTTCCCGGAGGCAATTGCAATTGTCATGACACCGATAAATAAAATCTGGTATATTTTCTCACCCAGCGCTTTGAAAGATATGACAAATTAATTTCGCCTCCCAATTGCAGCCCACATGGAATATTTCAAGTCCCTTGTCTTTTAGAGGAGTCGATGATTTCCCAGTGTCCACATCAAGGCTTCCACATTCACGACCCGCATGTATCGAAGGACCTTTAAGAGCAAACCACTCATGTCGACATGAACCTCGACTAGCAGTTCAAGGTCATCAATATTCGGGCAACCAGGCAACAACTGCAAAAGATGCAAAAACTTCAAGAATTGAAAAAATAGCAAGAAATTGAAGAACTAAAAATTTTTTTAAAAAAAGTGGCTCAATTGAGATTTTTTATCTATGTTTATTGGTTTTGGTTTTAGATATTGTATCTCTGCTTGTTGATTGTTGGTTGTTGGTTTTCGTTTTAGTTGTTGTATCTCTATTTTTTGGTTTTGTTTGTTACAATTTGAATGTTGTTTTTTTGGGCAAGGGTCATCCATTTTTCAGTGAGGGACGTCCATTATAGGGATGGGGATGTCTGTTATACTGAGGGCTCATCAATCACTGAAGGAAAATAAGACAGATTTGAACATCCGAAATAAGAGGGACGTCCTTTCTGCGATTTCCATCGTTCGTTGTCTCAGTCCGTCTTTGGAAGCCAATAACTCCCTCGTTTTATTAGCTTTGAATCTGAAATTTGAACACGCCTTCTTTGATGAAAAAGAAAGAACCCCTTCAAGAATAATGGAAAAAACCTCCACAGATTAGGAAATATGCTTGAGAGAACTTGAGTAATGAAGCATCTGTTAAAGCATATGTTATGATGGACGTCCGTTATGACGGTTGTTCATTGAGCGACCACTATTTTTCCTTAGTTTGAATCTATAAAGAAGCTAATCGACATATCACAATAATATTCAGAATTTACACCATATATCACAATTCCAACACATTCAACTTAGTAAGCATTGAAATGATAAAATCTTCATCTTATACTCATGATGATAAAATTTGGGGTATTACATATGTACAATTATGATACTAACAAATACATAAACAAATATAATAACACTCATAGAAGCACCATGGTTAAGAATGAGAGAGTAGGGCGACAGACTTCTACAAAACACAAAAGCAATACTATGTCATACAAAGCGCACATAGTTGAATAATGTATGAAAGCGTAACAATCTACGTACCTGTGTATCAGGAACAATGGTAAAACCCATGAAGGTATCTTATGAACGTCCTACTTTGCCACTGCCACTTGCCATGCTAGCGGTTGAGCCTCTACCTTGACAAGAGATGACATTGTGGCCCACACCATGACAATGACTGCATGTCATAGGGACATGTCTCCTACTGAGTTCCATGCGGCTACGAGGCTCGTCTGCCTCCCACACTCTTCATTTTTTAAGCCGACCAGGGAGTCTCTTAACTGGAGGCGGAAAAATTAGATCTTGGTTTGTTTTAGGCCACTTGTGGTGGCCACTAACAGGTAAGGCAAAGTAGGAGTACATCCTCATAAATATGTCCAGGTGTATATGCACATAATCCTCAGTTGAAGTTCTTATAAAATTGATGCACAGGATGACATGCATGCATGAGATTCCAGTAAGCTCCCACTAGTAATAGTTATAGGTGCGCATATCCAAATTGACTATGTACCGTTCATTTTTGTCACTGACCTGAAACTGATTAGCTCCTACAGGTGTTGGACACCAATTCCAAGCCGCATGTTGTAGATTGTCATGCTTCTTTGTGGTCTTAGGACACAATAGATTTTTCGACTTAGCCATCTTGTCATGTTTCTTAACGATTCTACACATGATGCTCATTCTAATAATCTCAAACATAGTGAGGATCAGTTTGTTCTAGGCTGGCAAGAGGCAGGCGTTGTAGCACTTGCTCAAATTATTGAGACCCATGTCGCACTTTGAGATGGAATTGAAAGTATGTTTTGACTAACACCTCAGGTTAATTTTCTATAGATATGCGTGTGCTATCTGGTCAAGCGCAAGTAGTTTATTCATCTCTTTCTAAAATTACGATGATGTTGTGGCCCTAACTACCTTCCACATGATATCTTTGTACAAATTGCTTGGAAATTGTTTTTTGAAATTGACATACAAGTGTCTGAGGTAAAAACAATGCTCAGTTACTGGTGCATATTGTTGTATAGCAGACACTAACCCCTTATGTCGCCTAGAAATATATATTCATCCCCTACTTATATCACAGTCTAAGTCCAAAAGCAAGCAACACAAAAACCAGATCCATGAGTCTTTGCATTCTGATTCAACAAGTGCCACAACAACTAGATAAATTCCATCATTGGCGTCAATGCTGACGATTGTGAGCAACTAGCCTGGGCACGACCCCTTCAAGTGACAACTATCTAGGCAAATGACGGGTCTACCAAACTCCCTCAGACCTCTCTTGCACGCATCCAAACACATGTATATCCTTTTAAATATTGGACTTGGATGAGGTGTAAGCTCAGACATTTCTACCACCACCATAAATGTGATGCTAGGATTAGATCTTCTAATCTCTTATGTGTACAACGATAGTAGCTTGTATTGTTCCTCACCATTTCCTTCATTTAGGTTCAGGGCTAAATTTCTGGCCCTTCTTGCAAGACTCGGCGTAATGTTAACATTAAAGTCCTTTCTAACAGTCTCAATAAAGGAAGGAACGTCCCACATGGGTTGACTTTTGAACCTATCAAAATATTGGTTTGCCACCCATATGTAAGGAGCGTGTCGGCTTTCCATTTGTTATGCACATGTGTGCACCTCATTATAGCTCTTCATTTGAAAGGTAAGTTCACCTTTCATTTTTGAAGCGTGAAGCCGCCAACTGCATCTATCATTGCACACGGAAGTCAAACAATGACCTTCACTTTTGATGACCTTTATCCTATGTCAATTCTTCAAAGCATAATCAACCACTTGTTCTCTAATTTCGTTCAACGAACTATACTTCTTCCCTAGACAGAGCTCTGAGGATGAACATTCTAGTTGAGGATGCATACTCTCTACCCAATCATCATCATCTGAGTCATGTATTGAATGAAACTCTGAGTCCAGAAATGCCGAGATTGAATACACCTCTATACTAGGTTCGTGATAGAACAAACGATGCTCATTGGTCTCGACTGCCGAAATAGGATCTACCTCCATTCCGCAGTCAATGGATTCTTCAACAATAGATGGTGCAACACTTCTTGACTCCATGTGATGTGCAACACTCAAAAACTTCATTGTTCGTTTGATTGTGTTCAAGGATTTTGGGTTGCTTGCGCTCGCAGGGACGTCCTTAGCGATTAAATAGTATAGTCAATCGAGATGAGAGACGTCAATAGAGTGGAGAAATGTTGTCGTTTAGCGTTTAGAGAAGGACCTTCAGTAAAAAATGGACGTCCCTCGTATTAATAAGGACGTCCGTTATGGCCTGAACGATGACGTCTTAAGACGAGAGACGTCCATTGTGGGCAAAATGATGTAGTTTTGGGGCGAGGGACGTCCGTTATGGGAGAGAGACGTTCGAAATAGGTCAAGTGACATCTGTTTTGAGAGAGGGACGTCCGTCTTAATTGAGGGAATTAGCATGTTTTAAAAATGAGTGTGCCTTGCACGTGATCTTTGAACTGAAAATAATTTAGAGTCCATTATGACCGTCCATTCCGATCTAGGGACGTCTCTCCCTCAATCAAACGTCCATAGGTGATCGTCTGCCATCACTTTTGGAAAATGACAGATTCAATTATGGCCGTCAATTCCTATAAAGGACGTCTCTCTCTCTATCCAATGGCCCTGGACGATCGTCTACCATTGCTCGATAATCATTCTAACGACCGTCCATCTTCCATCTTCCAACGAGCAAGAGGTCCCTCGGCCCCAATAATTGACGTCCTTTGTTTCTGTTCGACGGTTCTTGACTTCAACGAGGCGTTAAAGTCAATGAATTTGGATGAAAAATATGACTGGGAGGTCACCAATAAGAATTTTTCATAATTTAAAATTTTAATTATTGAAAAAAAAAATTGGAGCTTAACTTGTTATTAATTATAAATTATAAGGTCGGTTAATTTCCCATAAATAAATTAGGGAGTCTTAAAAAGGGTTTGGAAAAGGGTCTCTTTTCTTTAACCATCATAGCATCCAATGCATAAACACGTTGGCTGCTCATCATTCGTTCTACCCAAGTCCGAGCTTTCACACTTGCACGCCAATCCACCTGAACCTGATCCCACCAGGCGGCTCGGATGGGCTCCTTTAATGGCCGAAGATTCTGGACCGAAAGCGATTTCCGCCCTTCTGTTCACCTGTGTGAGTCGACCCTTCTCTTTCCACAATCAACTCTCCTCATATGCGCAACCGGTCGTCGACTGAAGAAGGTCGATTTGGGCGGCACAATGGACGAACGGGTTGGCATGAATAATTGAAGGCACAAGGCAGCGCGATGCTCAAGCAGAGGAGGAGGGGGAGGAACGGGGCCCACAAATAAAGTATTATCGAAAACTATGAAGATGGGCCCCACCACCTTCCCCATTGTTCCCTGTAGTCTCAATTTTCATCTGACCCATTTCGTCAGAAACCTCCATTAATGGTGACCTCCTCTACACTCCACCACCCCACCGATTCTAAATCATACGCAAGTGCAGTACCACTTCGTGATCTCTGTATCCTCCTCGCTCGCGTTACGTTAAAATTACACAAATTAAAGTTCCCACTTTCGAAGATTTTCAAACCAAAATCGCGGCGAAATCTATACTACTTTCTCTCTCCTTTTCGTGGGTCCCTACTCTGTCTGGCTTTGTCTATTCCTCTTCTTGATTGGGTTTTTCTACTTCTGTTCAAGTATTTTTGTCTTCTCGCCAACCCGAATCCTCCATTTTCTTAAGAAATCGAAGCGAAAACTTTTGTCATTGTCTTTTCTTTCAAAATTTGCAATTTTTTTTTGGTTGGTCTCGCTTCAATAGCCATTAATGGAAGCCTCTTCGCCGATATCCATCCCAAAAGCCCCATGCCCTGATCAACCAGAAGCCGCGCCGAAACCCTACAAGAAAAGCTTCGTCACTTCTCTAATGGAGGCCGCAACACTTCGTTCTCCATCATTCAAGGAAGACACCTACTTCGTTTCACACTTGAAATCCTCCGAAAAGAAAGCCCTGCAAGAGCTCAAAGACAAACTAAAAGCTTCTGATACCTCTGAAGCAGCAATGTGGGGGATTCCTCTTCTGGGCAGCGATGAGAGAGCCGATGTTATCCTCCTCAAATTTCTTCGAGCCCGAGACTTTAGAGTGGCTGATTCGTTCAACATGCTCATAAAATGCTTGGCTTGGAGAAAAGAGTTTGGAACAGACGCCATTGTAGACGAAGATGTGGGGTTCAAGGAGCTGGAAGGGGTGGTAGCTTACATGCAAGGCTACGACAGAGAGGGCCACCCAGTTTGCTACAACGCCTATGGAGTATTCAAAGATAAAGAAATGTACGAAAAGATCTTCGGAGACGAGGAAAAGCTGAAGAAATTTCTCCGATGGAGAGTTCAAGTGCTGGAAAGAGGGATTAACCTTCTTCATTTTAAGCCCGGAGGAATCAACTCACTGATTCAAGTTACTGATCTCAAAGACATGCCTAAGAGAGAGCTTAGAGTTGCTTCAAATCAGATCCTCTCACTTTTCCAAGACAATTATCCAGAATTGGTTGCTCGTAAGGTAATTTCAAGCTTACTCTTTCCTTACATTCGTCATTAGATCTTCAAACTAGTCTTGAAAGATTTCATTTTTTTTGTTGTGGGGATTATAGATTTTCATCAATGTACCGTGGTACTTCAGCCTGACGTATTCGATATTTAGCCCCTTTCTTACTCAAAGAACCAAGAGCAAGTTTGTGATCTGTACAGAAGGAAATGTTGCCGAGACGCTCTACAAGTGAGTCCGTTCAATTTGACTATCCGACAACCCTTTAATGATCTCTTGATTTAAGGTTGTTTTTCTGAAGTGGGGGTTCCTCTGATTAGATATATAAGGCCTGAGGACGTTCCTGTTCAGTACGGAGGACTCAGTCGATCCAGTGATTTGCAGAACGGTCCTCCAAAACCTGCTTCAGAGTTCACCGTAAAAGGAGGAGAGAAGGTGAACATTCAGATCGAGGGAATTGAGGTGAGCTCAACTTTTCTCAAAGCTGCTAACTTTCAGTTTCGGGCCTTACAATTTTCAAATTTTGAAAGAGCTGATTTCATTTTGGTTTAAGGCTGGCGCGACAATAACGTGGGACATAGTGGTCGGCGGGTGGGAATTAGAATACAGTGCAGAATTCGTGCCAAACGCAGAGGAAAGCTACGCCATTGCAGTGGAGAAGCCGAGGAGAATGACAGCCAGCGAAGAAGCTGTTCACAACTCATTCACTTCACGCGAAGCAGGAAAGATGGTGATCTCTGTCGATAATTCCGCGTCCCGAAGAACAAAAGTTGCTGCCTATCGTTACGTTGTCCGAAAATCAGCCTCCATCTGACCAAAGGACAGTAGTAGTAACAGCAAGAGAAGGTTATTTTGAATTATGGCTGTCCTTTTGTTTTTTGTATGCACATGTGGATGGTATTTTATGAAGTGTCTCTGTTTTCTTCCTTGTTTTGTCTCACATAACTCTTCTGGACTGAGCTGAACTGCTGTATAATGTATAAAAATGGCGTTAATGTCGGGTAAAGCGTTGTGGGTCGAAATAGAGATTGGATTAGACGAAACAAATGGGTATTGTTTAGTCTTTCTTTGTCAGAATGTTTTGCTGGTTTCTTCTGTTTTTTTTTTAATTGGACAAAACCAACTGGATTTGAATGGGTTTCCATCCATCGCCATGGCCATGGGTTTCGGACCTTCAAAGCATGAGTTCCAATAAAGTGATGAATGTTTATCGTCACGGGTGATGAAAGCAAGCTCAGCTGGCTGGATATTTTGGGTGTGGAGCTGTCTGAATGACATAGCTCTGTCCCCTTTTAGACTTGACTACTCTTTCTTTTTGTTCAAAGTCGTTTATTGACTCATGCTTTAGGACCAAATCTTTTCATTTACAGCTGTTTTTTTGGAGCTTTCAAAGAAGAATTACAAGTATTAAGAATGTGCGGGTCCAGGCTCTTATTAGCACTTGTATTATTATAAAGTTGAATTTATTAAAGCAGTTAAATAAATACTAAGGTATGGGGCTTTAAAATAAAGTTGAATTTATTAATATAAAGTTTACATAAATAATCCATTTTCATGAATATTTTCATGCTTTTGAAGCATTAGTAACCTTTCATGTTGATATAAAGTCATGTTGTTGGAAGTTTACTACGCTTGATTGTGTTGGAAGAATTTCAGCCTCATTAGTGGTCAGACTGCTCCGGTACGAGGTCCAGGTGGGGACCAATGACCCTTGGCCTAGACCAAGGTTCTGACTCAGCCGACCCACCCATTTTTGAGTGGTCCAAGGTCAGCGACTCAGCCTGACGTTGGACTATTGAGGCGATGAGGCCAGTCTACATGCCCATTATTTTTAGCACTAGCTTCTAACTCAAAACTAACTTTTGAATAGCCCACAGGCTAACCTACTTGATAAAAAGCTGGCGAGCTGGCTGACTTTGCATGGTTCTAGGTTAGGCCTAACCCGGATCAAGCTTTAAAAAACTCAACCAGACTGCCAGCCAGCCAGCCACAGTCCATAATTTAGAGCCTAAGACAAAGAAGAAGAAGATTTGTTGTGTATTGACACATTCTCATTTGTGGGATTCTTCTAAGCAAAATTGAGTACATATGACAACTCCTAGACCGGAAAGTTCGATGGGTTCTAGTCCTGTTCCTAGGTTTGATTTTTTTTTTTTGTTGGGCATACTTTTGAGCAAAAAATATAAAAAAGACGTGATATTTTTACAAAGTTTGAGCCAACATCACATGATTTTAAGAATTAGTTCTTGACATTTCCATTCAAAGTTTCGTTCAGCCTGTTTTTTGGGCTCAACATGGAATAAAACCGATCCTATTCCGAGTATTGGACTTAGAAAATATAATTTTGGTAGTTAGATTTAATTTTAATATTCAAAATCTAGTCAAGTTTTATTTGAAGGTTTTCTTGACTTTTAGAGTCAATGACCAAACCAAAAGGTTTGATTACCTTAAAAAAAAAAAAGGTATCAATTTTTCTAATATTCTAAACCAAATTGAATTGGACCAAATACATTCCAAAGTAGCATGTGCAAAGCCCAAGATTTAAGCACTTTAATGGTTATAGAATTTGTTTAGGCCATGCAACAAGATGAAAATAGCTTAGTTTATAGTTCCATATGAAAAAAATATTTCTTCTTCCTTATAACACTCTTTTTTTTTTGGTGTTATTTACTTTTTATGAGAAATGATTTTTTTTCCTTTCCTTTTATGAATAAGGAAGACTTTGATGAATCATTGAATGAAAACAATCAAATTTGGTAACATATATGGTCACAATTATAAACACTTACAATGAATCGAAGAAGTTTAAAAAAGGCCCATGATTAGATGAAATATAAGTTATGACTCTACACCTGTCACAACTTCGACCTCGATTCATTAGGGAATTAGAATAATGATAAGGATTTTCCACTTGAATAGTGTACAATCAGCAGAATATCACAATTATTAATCACATTAACATAATTGATCTATATAAAATATGAAATTCAGCAGAATATCACAATTATTAATCACATTAACATAATTGATCTATATAAAATATGAAATTCAAGTCACAGGAAATTCACAAGTCTTAATATATCAAAAATTATTTTTACAAACATGAGTCATATATTAAACTAAACACAAAAAAGGAAAAACTCAAAGTCACTTTACTGAGCTTGTGTTGTGCAGAATTCATCAATCCAATTGATCTTTACCTTTTGTTCTTGAGCTACAACTAATTTTTCCTGAAAAATTGGAGGAAACAGCGTAGTACCAATTACAAGCCTCATAAGAATTCTAATATAAGGATCAAATAAACCAAGTAGATATCACATGTAATCATGTATTAACACCCTACATGATTAGTTCTCATAACCTTAACTTTGACTTTTAACTTTTATCATCACTCATGATCACATTCTATGATCTATATGTTAATAAATACTTTAGATATTTCTTATTAATGTCACATTTATGTGTTACAGTTCTTTATGTTATATATATATATATATATATATATATATGAATGTTTAGGCATATGATTTAAGTAATCATAGTCTAACTATACTCTAAACTCAAATCTAATTATTCTCCGTACACAAATTTACCTCATATGTACATATTTCATGGACTTCATTTTCAATTTTATCATAACTATGAGTGGTATGAATCTCATCACTCATTTTATAGTTTATTTTCAACCAAAACTATCTAAACATTTTTAATTGATGTCCAATTTCAAATTGTTGTTATCATTATCCTTTATATGTAAGACTTTCATGATGCACATATGAATATGCCTAAACACATAATATTATAAATCATCATCTAGATGCTATGACTCTTCAATTCACATAAAAATTCACTATATCTCCACACTTTCCATTATCTAAATCAACATGTAGACTTCTCTTTATTATTACAATGATATACAATATGAATATTACACAACGACTTTCTTTTTAGATCCATGCAATGATAATTGAATCCATGTAAATACTCCATTTAATTTATTTGGTGATTTTATTAACAAATATCATATTAACATATATGTGAATGTCAATATGCATGTTCATAATTCATCATATGTAAAGTTGAACCCAACCATATAACCACATCGTACTGACTATTTTTCCCAATAGGAGTGTACATATTAACATATACCTTTGGAGGGTTAGGAATTTGCAACTCAAGGGGGACCCACAGTCACTCCACTTCTATTTCTGTAATATCCCAAGATTTTTCCATTTTTGCCTCCTTTGTTTAACTAGGCCGGTTGTTATTAATTTAAAAGGTTGAATACAAATGATTAAGTGTTGAATTGGATTCTTACAAGAATATTAATAAAAAAGGGGGAGTATATGATTAAGAGAGTCAATGTGGATGACCGTGGGAGTTAAAGGATGTCTGCGGTTAAGTAAGATAACATAATATGGTAGTGAGAGTTATTTTCTAAGGAGGGGAACGTCCGTTATTAAAAATGTCTAACTATTAAAAAGAAAAAGGAGTGAATGAAGTGTTAATCTTTGGATGAATAAACAGTTGAAAGAATTATTGTTGGATAAAAAGAGTGGAAAAGAAGGTTTATTGATTTGTGGTGAAAAGGATGAGTGAGTGGAGTGAATCTATAGTGGAAAGATTGAACATGACAAAAATGTATTTGTGGTAAATAGTGTATTTGCGGAAGCAAAGACATCTGCCGAAAGGAACATATTCGCATAAAGAAAGGTGTCCATAGAATGGACAGTGTTGCGGAAATGAATGTATTTGTAGATAGAAAGGTGTTCGCAAAATGAACAACATCATATTAGGATAAGAAACGTATATGTGGAAGGGAATGTGTCCACCACAACTAAGTAATGAGAAAGAAATGTCGTCATTTTAGTAAAGGGCGTTTGCTAAACAGTGGAATAGCGGAAGTGTAGGCGTCTACAAAAGGATAAACTTCTATGGATATTAGGACACATGTATCGGCGAAAAGGAACGTGTCCATGGAGATAAAAGAAATATCATCGTTTGATTAAAAGATTTGTAGTTAACATGTATCCATGTAGGAAAGGGCGTCCATGGAAGGATAAACTTATATGGATATTAGGACACATGTATTTGCGGAAAGGAATGCGTCCTCGGAGATAAAAGAAATGTCATCGTTTGATTAAAAGATTGACTGTTAACATGTATCCGTGGAGGAAAAGGCATCCATGGAAGGATAAACTTCTACGGATATTAGGACGCGTGTATCCATGGAAAGGAATGCGTCTGCAAAGATAAAAGAAATGTTGTCGTTTGATTAAAGGATTTGCGTATTTTGGGTATCCACGGAAGGGAATGCGTCTACAATAGATAAAGTAATGGGAAAAATGTCTTTGTACAGTAAAAACTGGTGGAGCGTAAGTATCTACGAAAATGAATGTGTCCGCGGGATAACGTGGCATTAAGCAATTAGTAGATTTATGTTTGAATAGGCAAATATTCACATCGAATATTCTCAGCGAATGCGTATGTATCATGGATTTATAGGTGTCAATGACTGGATAGATACTTATGATTAGCGTTCGGCCTTCTAGATTAATTAACAATTTAAATAAAAGATTATGACCACTGATTTCACTGGATAAGGAAGTTAGGAAACATTTGATTTCATCTATGATTTTAAGCTTAGGTAGGTTGTGGTGACTTATCACCTTCCCTTCACACTATAGAATAGGATGAACTGATGAGAGGACTCTCATCATACTGCTAAGAAGCATAGAAAGGAAAGACTTGGTTTCCTCGCAAAAGTAAGTAAGCTCTCTTGTAATATGTTTGGGGTTTTAAGCTAGTTGCTATGATGGATGAGAAACAAGTTTTTTGTTATTTTTTAAAGTATGGTTTGGCTCAGTTACTGTATTTAAATGATATAGGAAATAATATGAAATTGTGAAGACTAAACAATTGATACAATTTTAAAATTATGAGTTGGTTGAAATTGTGTTTTGACTCTTGAAATTATGAACTGAATCAATATAGTAAAAGTTTTGAATTTTAAAGACAGAATAGTGTAGTAAAAAAAAACCAAAGAACTGATACAGGACAAGTTTGACATAATATGTTTGAAACATTCATACTGGAATATGATACTAATAGTTGTATGTTTTAAGTGATTCTACGGAAAAGTTGATCAAATGAAACAAAATCTGCAGGTAAGTGATGCTGTGTGTTTGTGGCTTCCGGGTCTACATCACAGAACGCTAGGGCTGACTGGTTAAGAAATAAGCTTTATGTTAATATTTGTTTCATTTACAGTGGAAATATATTTGGACAATACAAATTTACTGTTACTACTAAGGATTTGTTTATTGATATTGTGACGACCTGATTTTTATAACCCTTTAAAAATGCGTTAAATTTAAAACTTTTATAAAATAACTAAAATATTTAGTAAAACCTCTTTAAAATATAATCAGAATTCTTTTTCTAAAAAGTCAGACCGTTAAAAATCATTTCTTTAGACTTGTTATGAAAATCATAAGCAATGGAAAACCATAATTATAAAATCTTTTCTCAAAATATAGCGGAAGCCTAACTAACTCATTTAAGAAATACTAGACAAAGTATTACATATTAGTTACAAAACACTTTTATCTTTTACTTTCCTTAGCCTAGCCAGGCACAAGTCCAGCTCGTGCAAATCATTCATCAACTGCTCATTGGTTCGTTCATTATTCTTTCATGCATGTACCTACACCATTAGCAACTGTGAGCCCGAGGCCTAGTAAGAAATGAACTATGTAGTATGATATATGTCTCTCTTTAGTTTACTTGGAATGGGTCCGCCTCAAACCAATCTTTTTATTACATTTCATTTTTTCATTCATTCGTTCATAACTCATACGTCGAGCGAAAGATGGGGGAACCCATGTGGGAGAGAATAGTCTTGGTCGACTTCTAACCTCCTGTGGGTAGCTGGTCCCGTTCCCGACGAGGGAGGAGACTTAGCCCAGACTACCAGGTTAGATCCGAACTACCCCTCCCTCCTCTAAATTCCCATTTTCTTTTCTTTTATTCATTCTTTTCATTCATCATTTTTTCTCACGTAATGCATGTGAGTACCACACCATTTTCTGAGTAATAGACTCATAGTTTGAATTTTGTGATGTAGGTACCAATGACAATACATATGAAAATATGCTTGATGACTATGACTATGGAGGAGGTGCTCCCATGGATTCATGACTGACTTGTTGTTGAAACGATTGGTGGGGTGCTAAATGCAAAGGGTGCTTAGATAGACGGGAGTATGGTTGAAATATGGGTGTTTACTTAAAATAGTATATTAATATGTGAAGGGAAGTTTTTTTTTTTTGTAAAAATTGGACATTATATGGATACGTGCCTAAGGGCCGAGGAAATTTAAATATGAATATATATATATATATATATATATATATATATATATATATATATGATTTTATGTACTTAACGGTTCACTAAAAGCTTCCGCTATAAATAAAGTCACAAGCATCCAGGAATCGCATAAAAGATGTTATAAAAAAAATCAAGTCGTTACAATTTCTCACTTTACATACATCACACAATATATAGCCGATAATATATATTTGGTTCGAATGTGATCAATCATACCTCTCGTATTACCTTTTGTACATATACATAATTCTCATGATACTTGATTTGAATATTTATTCTATGTATAAATTGAATACATAGAAATATATAGCAAATAATGCATGTACATGAATTGTCACGACCCCAAACTCAATCCCCTCGGGAATCGGTAGTGATAAGAATTCTCTACCCAGAGAGATGTCACGTGTACACAATCTTCTTGACAAAATTATAATAACATTGGATTACATCATCCAGACATCCTCAGTTAGGATATAAACTCATGTAATCCCAACACCATCTTACCATAATCTGATCCAATTAAAAATTTTCTTTTTAATTATTATGTACAAAACCACTAATTATATAATTTTTATTTAAAACCAGAGATTGCTCTAAACATGTTGTTATTTACAACACTTGGGTCACTAAATGTGACCCTCACATACAACCCATACATCTATACACAGTAGAAACAAAACTCATATATACTAGACCCAAGAGTTTCAAGCCATAAGCTTACATTGAGTGTTGAACATATTTTCCTTTAAAATGCCTTGACCTTGCCTTTTTTGTTATTATTCATATGAAAAAAAAAACTACAATGGGGTGAGCTAACAAAGCTAAGCAAGTAAGACTAATATTCAAGAATCACAATCTCATGCAATTCGCAAGTACAGGACCAACTCCCAGTACCTAGATCAACATTTAGACTTATATTACATTTTCAAGATGATATGTAATATGATCATCATACAATGAATTTCTTTTTACATCCATGCAATGATAAATGAATCAATGTAAATGTTCAATTTAGTTTGAATGATGATGTTATGAACAAGTATCATATATATATATATATATAAATGTCAATATACATGTTCGTAAATCAACGTATGTAAAGTTGCACATAACCATGTAACTACAATGTATTGACTATTTTTCCCAATAGGTGTGTCCATATCAAGATATACCTCCAGAGGGTTAAAGATTTGTTGTAACACCTGAAATATTTCCACAAATAATTTCATTTGTAATGTTTTTTTTTTTTTTTGGAATTTAAATGAGTAACTAACGTTACATTTGAAATTTATATTATCGTGGTAAAAATTTAAATTTTGGTGAAAATTGAAAATTTATATATTCACATAATGAATGACATATTTTAATATATGGAATGAATGTTTTATTTTATTAAGAATGTTTTGGATTAGAAAAGTTGGGTGTGAAAAATTAAGGGTTAAATTGGTCGCAAAATAAAGAGTATCTGCGGAAGGTAATGTGCTCTTATGATGACGTGTCTGTGAAAGTGTTTATGTCTATAGCAGAAGTGTTGGCATCCATAGTTACTTAGAAGGACACATGACCACACATAAGTAGTGTTTGCAGAAGGAGGTGTATCAGTAGAAGTGCTGGTGACCGTGAAAGTATTGGTATCTGCAACAGAAGTGTTGGTATCAGTGGATATTTGATTAAGGAATGACACATGGCTGCACATGAGTGGTGTTATGTAGTGATCGGATATCCAAAGTACAAGTCTTGGCGTCTATGGATGTCAGGTGGAATCTATGAAAAAAAATGAGGTACATGGTAGATTGTGATTGACGGACGATGTAAGCGAACATCCGTAGCAGAAACATTGGCATGCGCAAATAAGGTGGTGTAACATCGGTTAAGTTTATTCCATTTTATGATTTTTTTTTCTGTTATCTAAGAATATAATTTTTTTTCTTTTTGGGTTTCTGTATCCCTTGAAGAGTTCATTATCCTTATATATATATTCGGTTTCTGTGTCCATCGAAAAGTTCATATCCATTGAGAAGTTCATTACGTTTGCCGTGGCAATTCTAACACTATACACATGTATATTAGAAAATATTTAGGTCTCCAAATATCATATTCTTTTACATATTTTATTTTATTATGGTTCCATGATCCAGGTTTCCATTTCAACCCCCTAGTGCAAAGAACATTGTAAAATCCAGTTTCCTTTGAGGGTGACCACTGCCATGAGCCAAATACAAAGTTGCTGGAAGGCAACCTCAACTGATAGGTTTGTTAGATCCTACCACATTTGTGTTCTCATTATAATATTCCTCTACATCACTAGTTTATTCTCGTGAGTACAAAACTCCATAAGTAATGGAAATATATAGACATATCGTATATAATAAGTACACATGAAAATGTTTATTTCTTTTAATCTTTCACTTCTAGTTTGATTGTGTGACACAATCTAGAGAGAAGGATTTTGGCACCTCTAGTCCACCTCTTGCTTGACAGCCAAATCCTTTTCCATCCAACAATCACCTTTTTATATATATTTCTTGGTTTTTTCTTTATATTTCTTAATGCATGAACCAATAGAGTTTAAAGTAGAAAGAATAATGTATAAAGAAATAAAAACAGTTTACAATAATATAATCGTAAATATAATATTGTGATGCATTTTGAAGCCAAAGAAAAACGTTTTCACTACTTACTATTTTCTCAGAGAATAAAACTCTTTCCTTTTTACTTACCTCCATATTATGTAAATTCTCCTCTTATTTATTGTCGTAAAGCACCAAGGATAAATTCTCCTTTTATTTGGTGTCCACAAATTTAAGGTGGAATTCACAGAATGAGGTTTGTCCGTGAAAATATATGTGAATGAGGCGGATTGTGATTGGCAAAAAATGTGAGTGGATATCTGCAGTGAGAGTGTAGGTGTTTGTGAATGTGAGGTGAAATTTGTGGAATGAAATTTGTCTGTGAAAAGATATGTGAACATAGAGAATTGAGATTGACAGACAATGTGAGCGAATATCCACAGTGGGAGCATTGGTGTCTGTGGATGTGAGGTGAAATCATTGGAATGAGGTTTTTCTGCATAAAGATATGTGAACATGGCTGATTGTGATTGACAAACAATTGAACGGATATTTGTAGTAGGAGCATTGGTGGATGTAGAAGCGTTGGTGTTCGTGGATGTGAGATAGAATGCACAAAAATATATGTTAACATGGCGGATTGTGATTGGCGAACAATGTGAGTGGATATCTGTAGTTGGAGCATTGGGGTCCGTGAATGTGAGGTGGAATCTACATAATGAGATTTCTCCTCGGAAAGATATGTGAATGTGTCAGATTAGGATTGATGGATAATATAAGGGGATATTTGTAGCAGGAGCATTGGAGTCTGCTGAAGCATCGGTGTGCACAAATTTTAGGTTGAATCCACAAAATGAGGTTTGTCTAAAAAAAGATATGTGAATGTAGCAAATTGTGATTGCCAGGCAATGTCAGCAGATATGAGCAGCAGGAGCGTTGGTGTTAGGAAAAAAACTCATCTTACCTTAAAAGTGTCAAGAGAGAATTGTAGTCTTCTTGAGGGATTCTTCTTCTCCAAAATGAACCTCACAGTTAACTCTTCATTAACATATATTTTGTCCAAGTAGGAGGTGTTTTCACAAGTTGCTAAAGTGTCACTAATATTAGCAATTCTAATGCTTAATCAACATGTCTTGCCCCCTTAAAACATGACACCTAGATGACTTTTCACCTTCTCGGTCAACCGCTCACTATTGCTGGTCGACAACACCATAACCCAAAGCTTTTACATTTTCATTTTTTGTCTTATACCGGTCGACCGCCACAAGTTCTAGTCAACTGCACCATAACTTTTCAAAGGGATACAAGACATCTGCCGTGGATGCTCACATGTCTGCAGAAAGCAATCGATATACTAGTTACGAGCGACCGCTCATAATGTTTGGTCGACTGGAAAACTACCCGGGACTAAGCATTCTAATTTGTATTTGGATCGGTCAACTGAACACTTAACACCGATGGACCACACACTCAACACGGGGCTACAACAAACCTACCTAAGGCTAATACAATCTACATTGTCTTTGGAATGGTCAATTGCACAGTCAACTCTGGTTGACAACAATAAGACTTTAGAACAAGTCTAAATTTTCAGGCATGCATATTAAACGTTTGCACCTTTTCGTACTTTTGCCGATACTCAAAGTTACCTTGGCACTAATCTCATAATTAGTTACTAATCTCAAAGTAACACGTGACACTATCCCATTGGTCGATAGATTTCATTCCTTGAGATACTAATTCATGTCCAACAAAATCCACATGACCTCTTATGTGCTCTTCAATCCCAACTCAAGCATTTATTATAAATTACTTGAAATCAATAGTCATAACTTGACTACTTTATTATGCATTGTTAATTAATTTACTTCCTGTCAATGCATATCTACTACTTTCTTATTGGTTACCCAATTATTACATAGCCATATACTCCCCAGTGTTAGGAACATTTTTCCTTTTATAATTTTCTTCAAATTCACACTTTAAAATCTAATTTAGAGTCATTCACTTGACTACCATCCTAGTCAACCATATATTCTTCCCGGTCGACTGCTTTACATATACAAAGATTGGATGCTCTCAGGAGGTTTTTTGGACGACAACAACTCTAATTGGTCTATCGCACTGATTGACCTAAGCTAAACTAGTTGATCGCTTCAGCAATTCTTCAAAACTTGATGTTCTCAAGTATGGGTTCGAATGACTCTCAATAAGGGTCGGTCGACTGCTCTATCACATTTTACCTTTATTCAATTTCAAACTTGCATAGTTTTTTATGCATATATCCAAATTCTTTCAATTCAAAATCATTATATTTATTTACGTGTCTACTTAACACAGTAAAATTTCAGAGTGATTTAATCACTACAATAATTGTTAGAAATGTTACACTAAAGCATATTTCATTGGAATAATTTTTACTTTAACATTTTAAGTATTTTATATTCTTTCTAATCATATTTTATTATTTTAAATTGATTATTATAGTAAATATAATTTAATTTTTAATCAGATAATCACAAAACCCATGAAATATGTTACACTAAATAAAAAGTATAGAATAATTAGTTCACAAGAACCACTATTGTATAATCATTCGTCAAGGGTAGTTCTTTGTATTCAAGAAAAAATAAGTATTTCTTTTGTGTGTGTGTATATATATATATATATATATATATATATATATATATATATATATATATATATATATATATATTTTAAATTCTTTTGGTAAAACCCTCAGGCTTAGTCTACATATGATGAGGATTTGACCTTTTCAAAATTTTGAAAAATTTAACTACTCCGTCAACAATGATTTTCATAAGCAAAAATGATAAATCAATCATCGTACTTTATGATAAATAATAAGTCATTTTTATTAATAATTTAACTATTGAACTATGAGAAATAGATGAAGTAAACACCACAATTACGTTTTTCGTTAAAATATTATTGTTCTGTAACAGAAAGACAACGTTTCACAAGGAACGACAATGTTCTGCTTTCGAAAAAATTACTGTCCACTGCGGAACGATCACTTTCTGTTGTGAAACTATCACTTTCCGCTATGGAATGATCAATTTCCACGGTGAAATGATTATTTTCTTCTGTAAAAAGTGAGACGTTGATGATAAATATTGGACCGTGACGATAGACTAGGAAGAGGAAGAAGAAGATGGTGATGAGAACTGGATGATGAAATCGAGAAAAGAAAATTGTTTTTGACGATAAGAAGATGATCATAAAACTAAAAACGTAGAAATTATTTTTGACGACGGATTGAACCATGCCGGAGCTTCCCGAAAATCATCTTCTCATTAATATTACTTCAATTATTGTAATTTTAGCATAAAAATTAGAATTTGCAGAGAGTAAACATAGAATCGACAACGTCTTTGCTATAATATTTCTCAATAGGTAATGACGATGTTTACAATGTCGATTTTTCATAGTTCAATGTTTAAGTTATTAATAAAAATTATTCAATGGTTGACTTGTCATTGATCACAAAATACGATAGTTGATTTGTCATTTTACCTTTTTATAATCATCCCTTAACTATATGCAATCAAAAAATGACATTTTTAACCTTGTAAAAACTCAACTTGGACATTCAAAAACAATTATTTACATGTATAGACACCCCTCCAAATTTGGATTGATAAATTAAGTTGGGATAAAATGCCGTAACTTAACGGTGAAAAATAAGTATGTCGTTAAATATATTTTTTAAAGAAAATAACTCTCCAGTTTTAAGAATATTAACAACTAAGTTCTTATTATTAAGATTGTTGTAATAGAAATCGCGTTTTTATCATATGATCTTTTCAACTGAACGATTTCCAAAGAGGAATCGGCTTATGGAGTTCAGTATTGTAGCAAAAAATTGTCTATTGCGTTAAGTTTTGCAATTCGTTTCTTCATAGAAATCATTAAAACCGTTTTATAAATAGTTATTTTTTTTTGGAAACAACAAAGCAAATAAGATCACGTGACAAAAATGTTATTTCTTTGACAAGAAACTTAATGACGAGGATTTAATTGCTAATGTCTCCAAGTTTAGAGGGTTGTTTGTCGAAAACAAATTTAAGAATCTACTTAAAATTTACTCTCAAATTTAAATATTAATATGGATTTTAATCATTAAAGGTATATCAACCTAGTAGATAAGATTGCAGTTTTGAGAAAAATCAATGTGTCTCTTGCGTTTGTGTTTTCTTGAAGTTAACGTGGTTTGCAAGTGGAAAGTGGGGGGAGGTTTTGATGGGTATGTTGACACTAAATCTAGGGTGTATATTGGAGCTTCAAAGCAAAGTTTATATGATTTTGCCTACACCTATGGACAAAACTGTATTATCCCCTACAAGTAGCCACACCCAATATCCAGGTCATTTTGTGATATTGTCACATGTGATCCATTTGGTTCTTTTTAGTTATCTAAATGAACGGTTGTGATAGCCTTTAAGTATGTTGTTGGATGCACTTGATTCTCACCAAATAGTGGGCGTAAGCACCATGATCCAATACGACAACCGTTACTGCAAAATCCCCAATTTCTCGGTTAGAAGAGAGAGAGAGAGCAACGTTCAGTCTCTGAAGATCAAGGAAAGTCTGAGCTTGGAGACTTGAGAACGATTTTCATGTTTGCGCTGCGGAGCCAAGGAGAAAAATAATGCCATTGACGAGGTACCTGATACGGAACGAAAATGGCTTGGCGGATCCGCAGCTCTACGCGGCTGCCGATAAAGATGATCCTGAAGCTCTTCTCGAAGGCGTTGCTATGGCCGGTCTTGTTGGAGTTCTTCGCCAGCTCGGCGACCTTGCTGAGTGAGAGTCTTCCTCTTTTTCCTCTTTCTTTTTTCATTTTTTCTCATGGTCGGTGTTCTTAATACCGTAGTTTTCGTGCTAGGGAGTAGTGTTTTCGTGATTGCTGGTGATTTTGTTCTCGAATTGTTTATAAAGAGCGTAAAATAATGAATTTTGTTGGGAATTGGAGTTATGCATGTGCTTCGCAATCTGATTCACTTCTTCAAACGCTTTTTGGAAATTTTGATATCAATGTTAATTAAGGTGGAGCTGAAACTAGTCATTTGGAGCTCATGAAACGAAAATTAACGAACTCTTGGTTGGTTGAAGATGATTGTTTGTTACTAAGATTATTTAATTCTTCTATGTTAAAAAAATAAATCATGTTTTTCTAAAGTTTTTATCTCATCTATTATTTCATTCCTAAGCTCCAAGTATGTAGGCTTAAGGTAACTGTTTATTAGGATTGAAACTAGATGTGTTTTTTTACCACGTGCTTTACATGGCAGAGCCAGCTATGTTATGTGTGAGTTTAAATTCTAGGTTTACTTTTAATTCCTAAACTAATCATTATATAACTGTGTGATATTTTTATATTTTAAGTCGTAGTTCAAGCTGTCCACTTTATTGTTTTACCGTACTTTATTGTTCTGTTTTTCTTGTTGATATATTGGGAACAGAGCTGAACTAGTTTCTTTATTTTAATTTACCTATTTCCCAAATTGGATATTTTCATTTCCAGTACTCCATGAAATGGTTTTCGTTACATATCTTTTCTTGATATGCTTTTTGCTTGCTTATTATTTTATTAGAGCAGAATTGCAATAAAAAATAAAAGTTCATAAGACATTATTAGAGAAAAAATGGCGTAAATTCTAAAGTATGAAAGAGTATAAATCAATGTCCAAATAAAAATCTAATATTTTCCAAAAGAACTATAACATGATATTTTTTCTAAAAACTCTGAGCATTGTTGTTTTATGAATGCACTTGAGTTGATCGATGTCTAATTAAAAATTTATGCTGAGGAAAGGTTTAGTGCATTGGCAGTTTAGTGTTGCAATGGTACAAGCACACTTTGTAAACGTTGACTATTTCACTTCCATCAACTTTTCAGCAGATGCCTTTGTTATATGTGTGATGGTTTGGGCGTCATTTATGAATAGAAAAGGAAATGCTCGTGTGATTCATGAAATTGATTATGTCCGTCACATTTTCTTTAAACAATCATTGGGTGATGTGAAGGTTTTATCATGGTGGCTTAAATTTATGCGTTGATTTTTGGGATTAATAAATAACTGTATTATTGTTGATGTATCAAAGCCACTTTTTCTGAGACGGCTAACTATGAAACTGAATTGAAATCATGATGAATTTTTTGAGCATATGTGCATGCTTTACCAGATTGTTAGTTGTGAACCATTTGTATTACTGAAGAAAAACAAGCATAGATATTTTCTGGCGTCATAAACAAGAACTCTATTTTGCTTCATAAACAAATTTGGAAGTTAAAGATAATATAATTATCATCAGTGTCTATGTAAAGCAATTTATTTTTTGGACAATAGGTTCCTGGTTGTTTATACTGGTTTTGATGCATTGCTATAATAACTTTCCTCCCCAAAAAGGCATTTAACATTTAAAACAGCCGTAGGTCTGTATTCAATGCATTGTATACAAGTTCTAGATGTGAAAAATATGCTAAATCTTCATTAAATTGAATTTGGTCAAGGTTTGCTGCCGAGATATTCCACTACTTACATGAAGAGGTAATGGCAACTGCAGCAAGAGGCCACAGTCTACTGGTTCGAGTCCAACATCTCGAGTCTGAATTTCCTTCCATTGAGAAAGTCTTCCTATCACAAACAAATAATACATCCTTCTTCTTCACTGCAGGTTAGATTTCTCCTGAAATTCTGTACTTGAATAACTTGGTAAATCCCCCTGCTTTTATGATGAGTTAGAAGTAATTGAACTTTTCCCATCTCCAAATTTTTGGTATCCTTAATCATCATCCCTTATTTCGAGGTTGGAAAATTTCCTGGTAACAATAAATCGATGTCACGTGCACATACATGACGATTCTATAAAAGTAAGATGCATGGACAGGAATATATATATGGCTTTGGATTCTAATTGGCATTTTTTTTAAGATTCATTTCCAATGGACTAAATATTTGATTATTCAGGAACCAAATCTAGATGATTTCCCCTTAGCTTTTGATTGATATTTACGAGATCAAATTTGGAAGCATCTTATGTCCAAAGGTGGCAGGTTAAAGATCAGTGTTCTGGGAATTATTTTTCAGGTGTTGATTGGCATCCTAATCTTCATTCCAGACAGAATTTAATTTCACATGGAGACTTACCTCGGTTTGTGATGGATTCTTATGAAGACTGCCGAGGACCACCACGATTATTTCTTCTGGACAAGTAGGAAGTGTGATCATTGTTGACTTTAAAAACAGGTTAATGTGTTTCAAGAAATTAAAATAGTTAATTCAAATGTCTTTGACAGGTTTGATGTTGCCGGAGCTGGGGCATGCCTGAAGCGGTATTCAGATCCATCTTTCTTTTTAGTGGATTCCACATCCTCTAATACAGACGCACAAAGAGATACAACACTCCGGAAAGTGAAGGTAACATTGTAAGAATTGTACCAAACTGTGCTCATATATTGTTATATGAGTGTAAGAAATATAAGTCCATAGCTCCTTTGACTAATCCTGGATTTCTTAAGTAGAGGTTTTAATTAATCCATGGCTGTTGGAACCATCGAAAAATCAAGACTTGGAATAAGAAGTCTGGCATAAATGAACTTCATTATACTTTATTCTTTTGTAGCATGGGTGGGAAAATGGACCACGTAATGATATATTAACCTCATATGACAATCTCCAGCTTGGTCTTTTGCATTAGCTATCTATATGGCCTTTTTCTGCTTTCCCTTTAGCTTATTGTCTTCATAAGAGTTACACTAGCATTAGAGTCGTGCTTCATTACTCTTTATTTTGGTAATAATGTCTATATGCCCTTAATTTAAGCTGTTTTTAATATCTATAGTAGCTGTATATCTTGCTTTTTGTTTTTATCGACATCTTTCTTTTGATGCGTGATTTTCAACGCACAATCAAAGCACCATATTATGTATTTCCACCGTTGAATGGATTATCCAGGATCTTAACACAAGAATTTGTTTTTTGTTTTGTCCCTCTCAATATTGAGATCTTTATCAAATGCAAACTCTATGAACAGTTTTTTCATCCAGGCTAGTCTCAGCATACGTTTACAGTCTGAACCTTTTTTGTTGTCAAAGTACGATAATTAACAATTTGCCTCCTATCAGAAAAAAAGATCACGCTGGAAGAATGGAGAAACGCCAGACATTGGTCCGGCATCTCATGTCAAGTGAGTGTGTGATTTTATTTTTGTACATAAGACCTTTTTGGTTATTTGAGTAAATATTCAAATGTACATTTTGATTAGTAAACTCAAATTATTAATGAAAAGTGCAGTTTGCAGCAGTTATTGATGGAGGAGCGTATTGAAAATGGTTATACTAACCCCACACGACTAGTGAAATTGAAGAAGAGGCAATTGAGCGATTGTGGAGTTGACTCAAAAACTGGCCGAAGCTACATGGAGAAATTCCTGGAGATTCTTTCACCAGAGGAAAAGATGGTCTGTGGAACTTCTGTTACTCCATACCTGCAATTGGCATCAGATGACATTGGTGGATCAGGATTAAACACGCTTGAAATCGGTGCCGTGAGTAGTTTTTTAAAGTTACCTGTATCCAAGTGCATGCCTTCATCTTGTATCGCCCAAGAACAAGTATTGAATCCGTCGATTAATGGTGAGCTTACTGGTAGAGAAATTGTGAGGGTGAGGGTCGAACAAATTCCTTATAATGAACGAAATGGAAGCCATCCCATCCTTCCTGACATGCGAGTTGAAAGTGAAGCAGTTAACAGAGAAGGAAAACCTGAAAGCAGTGTGGATGGGTTTCAGTATGATGATGTGATTAGTGAAGTAGACAACTATATGGATGCTCTTAATACAATGGAGTCAGAATTGAAGGCTAATTGTGAGTTTAGGTCTAAGGATGTTAGGAAAAACGCTGCAGAATCTGATGTAAATGAAGAGCATTTGGGAATAAAAGGTCAATTTTTGGACACCGAGTCAATTGGAAGCTCCCGTGAATCAGATGCAGGTGATGTTTCTTTCGTTCAAGAGAACTCTAGTTTTATATGCTCTAGTGCAGCTATGGATGATGATAAACCATCTGATGGTGATGGATCTGCTGAGCTGGTCAATTCAACCCTTGAAAATCAAATTCTTAGTAGCGCAGATATTCCACTCAACCTGCTGCCTGTTAGCATGTATTCTCAAGATAATGTACTGGCAGAGCTTGGGATGTCTCCCGATACTGCTGAAAAGAAAGTTTCTAATAGTGGAGAAGTATCTAGTGATTCATGCTATTCTGCAAATCTTTCACTTCCGCCTTCAAAGTCGTCCCGACCAAGCATGCCAATGTCTTTAATGATGGAATCTTCATGTGATAAAACAGCACTTGACCATGTTGGTTATGATTCCAGAACAACCGAAACTGGAGAAAACCTCCATGAACACATAGTCGCTTTAGCTGATGTTACCTCACAGACATCAGATGATAATTATAAGCATCACAGAGTTATTTCTGAAAAGGATTCTGTGAATGAGTGCAATGGTGCAGACCTAAAAGTGAACCCTGATGTTTTGCTGCATTCTGAAAATGCCCTGGTTGCTGACAATGAACCTGTAAATAAATTTGAGAACAAAATTCTGCAAGTTGAATGCCAGAATGAGAACTCCTTTGAAAGTTTTGTTGATGACACGTGTGTAAGTAGTTCATCAGCAGATAAGCTACTCTTTACTTCCATCTCACCCAAATTGGAATCATGTTCAGGTGATGAATTATCTGAAAGCTTAACCATTTTGAGTGATTTCTCATCAGACGTCAAATCTAATGATCCTACTTCTACAATTGGCACTTC
The DNA here is from genome assembly GCA_022433065.1 of Begonia loranthoides. NCBI lineage: Eukaryota > Viridiplantae > Streptophyta > Magnoliopsida > Cucurbitales > Begoniaceae > Begonia > Begonia loranthoides. The sequence continues at coordinate 8,075,051 of CM039478.1, forward strand.
AATAAAAGAAGATGGAGAGAGATTAGAAGAATTATTTCTGGTAGCACATTCTCCTGGGACCGAAAGCTTGAGCAATGGGCAATTTTCAAGCATCTCCAATGATGATGTTCCACAAGATTCTTCCGGGACCAAAACCTCAAGCAAAGAGCAATTCTCAAATATCCCCGACGATGTTCCACGAGCAGACCTAGTAGAATCAAATGTTATCTGTCCAGAGGAGATTAAAGGGGTATCAAGGACAGATGATGGAGATATAGGTGAACTCGCCTGCAATGAATACCCAGTTGTGTCTGAAACTCCTCTTATTGAACTACAATCGACACATCCTACTGAGTCAAGACATGTTCATGAAAACTCAGATTGTTATGTTACTCAAACCATTAAAGAAGGTAGTGTGTATAGATTTTCTTCTGCTGCTTACACCAATAATGAATCTCCATCACTAGATTATTTTGGCTCTGAAAGTGCTGAGAGTTTTGCTAATGTTGTGACTGAAGCTGTTCAAGCAGAAGCCATGTGTGATTCTGTTGTTGATCATACAGAAACTGCTGTTGTTCAAGCTGTGGTATTTGAACTTCCATCTATGAATACAGATGGTCCATGCTACAAAGATCTGGTGGAATTGAACGATGTTCCGGGCAAGGCATTTCTCGGAGATGTGATCATTCCTGCAGTTACTATTCCCAACTCTTATGAATTTCATGGTGTTGATGAAGATAGCCATCTATCTTTGGACCTAATTTCTTCTCCAGGGATTACTAAGGTTTGGGAACAAAACCAATCTGGTGATATAAATCAACAGCAGAATCAAACTGCATTTAATGAAGCTGTTGGTGAGGGAGGCGAGGTGGAAACAGAAATCAAAGAAAGAGAAAATCAATTAGAAGTTCCATCTCATTTAGATGCTGATCGAGCAGTCTCCTATGACTATTTCAATTTGGAAGCAAATGATAAACATAGTGTTCATGGTTTTCCTCAGGGTGCCCCAAAACAAGACACTAGGACTGTTGATGAAGCTTCTCTGCCTCCAATATCAGTGGAAGCGACGAATTTGGACTTACAACCAAATGCTACCCATCTAAAGGATCCTTTACGTGATACTGAAGTTGTCAGATCTTCACCTCCTTGTTTCTTCCCTGTTCTAGAATCTCCTGTGGAACCATTTGCTGAGGTGCAGCCTAACCAACTTCAGATCGAACATATGCCAGCTGTAGCAGCTATTTCTTACTCTTCTAATCTTCATGAATTGGAGATGATACAATCTCTAATTTACATAGATAGGCAGAAATGTGAAGAGCTACAATCTTCCACCCTAGGAGATGTGGAGAGAAATTCAGATGCATCTTCCAAGTCTCCTCCAGAAATCCTACAATTACAATCATCACAATCAGAGTCCACACAAGGACACCATGGTACAACTCTTACAATGGGTTTGCAGCAATCTTTCCAGCCCAGCTTGGTAATTTCCTCTGACGGAGAACCAATCAATCTAGAAGAGATGCCTCCTTTGCCTCCTCTTCCGCCAATGCTGTGGAGGTTGGGAAAAGTACAGCCAACCTTCCGTGCTTCACATAGAGAGTGGGTTGAGACTAGCAAAGACAAGTTTCAGTCATTACCACCATCTAAAATGGATAAGACCCCGAAAGACTTTCTTTTAGAATCATCGCAAGGGATTGTACAGACCCAGAATCCATTCATGTTCCTCAAGGCTGGAGAGCACGAGAAGTCAAACCATATTCCTGGAGATACGTTGCATAAATTGGCAAAATCCAATTCATTGTCTTTGCCATCTTCAACAATGTTCAACAACACTGACCATCAATTCAATAGTCTTTCTCTGGATGATAAATATTCAGTCAACCCGTTTGTAACAATACCTATGACAGAGGATGAGAAGCTTGAGTGTTCTTCAGGACAACTACTGTTGCTGTCTGATTCAATATGGTCATTGGTATCAAGAACTGAAGATGGAATTGTGAAACACGGTACTGTGTCTTCATCCACAAAATCATTTGAACCTCAGGATGAGTTACTTCTAGAACCTGGTTTAGAGTCTGACATGCTTCTACATGCACCACAAAATTTAGATGTTAAAGAGTTAAATCCTCATGTGAAGCTGGAAGCACCATTGATGAAACATGAGCAGCATCGGAAAATGCTGGTTATAGAAGGAGAAGGAGAGATTGCATCGACATCAAATGCATCAGATATGATGTCAAGCCTTGAGGAAGCAGGACAGTCTAATGAAAAACCACCTAACAAAATTCCTCGTTCTAGGAGTCCTCTCATTGATGCCGTTGCAGCTCATGACAAACGCTTGGTACTGAAGTTTTTTATTTCATGTTTAAATCTCCCTTAGCTTAAAAGTTCTATGATTGTGAGTAACCTTCCTTCAACATTTTGCCCCTCTTGCAGTTGAGAAAGGCAACAGAGCGGATACTTCCTCAAGTTGTGACAAATGTAGATGAAAGAGATTCATTGCTGCAGCAGATACGTGCAAAGGTTTTGAACCATAATGTTGTATATGTACTTTTAACTTCAACTGCTCTTCAGGAGAATTACTGAAATTATCTGTTAAACTAACTTGGTCTCTGTTTTGCGGTCAGTCCTTCAACTTGAAGCCTGCGGTTGTGACAAGACCCATCATTCAGGGTCCAAATACCAATTTGAAAGTTGCTGCCATTTTGCAGAGAGCAAATGCTATTCGTCAGGTCTCTCTCTCTCTTGTCTCTGGCTCTTTTGATCTCTTTCTCTCCCTGTGAATCTAATTCGTTTCCTTGAAAGTAGGCATGTGCTGGAAGTGACGAAGATGATGATGCTGATAATTGGAGTGATTCTGATTAAATTTCCTTTGTATTGACGATTACTGCAGTCACTGCAGAAACAAGGTTCGCATCTTCTTCTCAAATGTCAAATTTCTGCGGTGAAGTATTTTTCCCCGTTTTATTCCTGTTGGTAAATTAAATTAAACCCCCCTTCCCCACCTTCTCCTCTCCCACATTTTATTTGTATGTGCTTCTACTGCATGCTCATAAATCCAGTTTGGCCTATCAGATACATGCCCTTCGAAAAGAATGAAAGCCAAGGCTCAGCTCTTAATTGTTGCTAGACCAATCATACCCTGTTCTTGGTTAGTAGTAATTTTGCCTGTAAGTTATGATCAAATTTTGATAACGTAGCATATGGGTTTTGTAGGTTTTTTCTTTTTCTATATGAAAGGCCCATTCTTTGTTCTAAGTATAGAAATGTTGAATTCTGTAAGCTTCTATACGACAAGAAAATTTCATTATATTCTATAATATCCTTCTATTTATACATGACATTCGAATCCTAGTTTGTCAAAAATTGTACATGAAATTATTTTATGGAGTTTGTCGGAAGAAAGCTCTCTCAATGCCGCGCTATAAATGGCGGAGGCGACTCCTATTTTCAGTCAGATATACAATTATGACCAATGGACTGACTCAATTTACCTTCAGCATCACTAGTGAAAACATCTTGGCCGATTGGAACATTGAAGTCTCTTTGCATAATAGTTGTAGTGGAATGCTGGTTTGAGTAAAACTCAAGATCAAGGTCTATAAAAGCCGTTGATGTATTCAAAGAAGGAAAGAAATGATGAATGAGTTTATGGGAAGGACAACCAAAGCAGTAATTCTCTTTATATGGAAGAGAATGAAAACTTAATCATGGGCGAAGAATGAAACAATCATCAGCGCGGAACGTATATAAACCGTGTGATTTGGAGGACAGATTAAATATAAGATTGAGTTGAGAGTTTGTATCCTGAGATGATGGCCGACAATCCCAACGCAAAGAAGGTGAAAAATGTCATGGTAATGGCAGTGGCCGACGAGTCGGTGAAGATGTTGTCCCCCCCTTCCCGCATTCTATTTGTCAATGGAATTGCCGCCGAGCCAGCCGAGACCAACAGGTATGCCATAAGCTGCCATACCCAGAATTTGAATTAGCGATGGAATCATCTTGAAGCAACAACCTTTATATGATACCGACCTGATCTCCGGCGAAGTCAATAATGGCTGAAATCCGGCGATCAAACATTTGTTTTGCGGTTGATAGTTCATGAACATGTCGCAAGGATTGGATGCCAGTGTAGAGTGATGACAGAACTGATATTCCCAACAGAAATCTATTCCGACAATCAATCACAAGATGTTGATAAATCAGAGCCAATGACTGGACGTTAATCGATATTTTTAAGAACGGGGTTTTTCGGATTTACCTGTATTCTTCGTATCTGTCGAAGTCTTTCCAGTCGCCGTGTTTGTTGCTGGCCATGATGATGAAGGCCAGCAATGAGAAGAGAAGGGCCAATCCTCTTAAAGCCAGAGACCCTCTTCTGAACAGATCCTCTCTCCTCCATCGCCGCAGAATCCCTGAAACTCCCAGCTCTCCCCCGGTTCTCTGGCTCTCCGCGTCGGCGGACGGATGAGCCGCCGGCGGAGCTGCTACGTATCGTTTGGATTTCTCTTCTTCGGTGCTGGACATTTCGAATCTGAATGGGTCGATGGTTTGCGAGGATGAAAAAATATGGAAATTTGACAACTCATCTATGCATTGGCAAGCGAAGAATTCGGATGGCGTTGCGAGTTGCGACGGTGGATCCAAGATTACCCTTTTTGAGATGATCCGATGGTGCTGCAACAAGGTCGTGTTGGCCTCCGCCGATTGGACTACGCAAGCAGATAAAGTGGGGTCTAACGACAAAGTGACGTCACTAATTTGTTTTATTTTAGAATTTATTTAAATTCAATTAATTTATCATTATCTTATATTATTAAAAAATATATATTTTTGAAGGATGGGATACAATGTTTTTAACAGGAAAATTAATAAATAAATTATTGTACTTTGTGTTCAATTACAAGTCAATTATTAAACAGTTTTTGTTAATAATTTAACCGCTGAATTATAAGAAATAGATGCTTTAAACACCGTTGTTATATTTGCCGTTAAATATTTAAATTTTGTTATGTAACAGAACGTCAATGTTAAATATATAGGTTTTTATACTGACGTTCTGCAACGGAAAGTGTAATGTTCTGCTGAGGAACATCACAACTAATTAAAATTTATTCTTGATTGTCATTCCCCTGAGTGAAACATTATACTTTTCGTCACGGAAAGTTAGCATTCTGTCGCAGAACATCATAATTCTTGAGCTGAACGTCATATATCCTCTACTAATATAAATTCATACTACATTCAGAGTGATTTCCTCAGCAATTTTCTCAGCGATTATCGAACCCTAGATCTTTTTTAGAGCTTAAATGTGCTGCATCCAATCGAAGTTGAAGTGTTACTAATTCTTGAACACCAATGGCATCTAGGAGTGATTAGGAATCCGTTAACTGCACATTAGAAGTGGAGTCCATGTCCACAGTCTTGGCACATGATGTATGTGCTTTTAGAGATGAAGCTGCTATAGGGGTGCATTCCATCTCGGCAACTCTAGACGAGGAGGAGTTTCGTTCATTATTCGAATCTAGTGACAAAAACATGGTCGATAGTATGCCTCAACGACCATCACAAGCAGAATGTTTGATATAATCAAGAAAAGCTACCAAGTCCAACAATGCAAAAGGATCATTTTTAGTCAAAGAATTCCGAGTAACGAACGACCCTTAACAATTACGAACGTCCGTTTAACTGTAATGGACGCCGATTTCACCGTAAGGACATCCGTTTTATCGTAATAGATGTTGTTTCATCGTAACGAACGTTTGTTGCACCGTAACGAACGCTGTTTCACCAACCCGAGTGCCAATGGACGCCGTTTCACCGACCCGCCCGCCAACGGACGTCGTTTCACCGACTCGCACAGTGCCAATGGACGTCCCCAATGCCCGTGCTCTGTCACTGCGCTCCGTCAACGCACGCATCCTGCCATTCCCCCGCCCCTGTCCAAATGACTAGTGCGCCTCACCCTAGCCCATCTCCAATGCAGCCCAGCGCCCCTTCCGACAATGTGCGGCCCAATGACCATTTTCAACAGCTCGCCTCTTTGTGGCTCAACACATCCGGCCCACTCATCTTTCCAATAGGACGCCTTATGCATCCCATCGTACGTAGCCTAACAACCACTTCTGATAGCGCGCCTTATCATTCGACAGCCTGCAGCCCAGCGCGCCCAGCCCAACAACATTGTCCAAAGCCTGCCCACACCTGTAGCCCATGGGAGCTCACTAGCCCACTAGCACATGCGCCCAGTGGATGTCCCTCCATGTCCGCGCGCACCAGCAGCCATCCTTTACCAGCTTTGAATTATTTTAGTTTAATGCTTTACATTAGGTTTTATTATTTTATTAGGGTTAGGTTTAATTAATTTTAGCCTATAAAAAACACATGAGAAACAATATGTTGAAATCTTTTGTCAAATTGAAAATTGAGAGCTTTTGCTTTTGGGGAGAATTTCTTCTCCTGAGTTCTTTGCGAAGAACTTGATCTCTTCAAGTACATTCTTGAAAGATCGAACCTTTTGATAGCTTTGGTTCTAGCCAACAGGTTTGGTTAGGATCAAGCTCCTCTTTGGAATACTCCAGTTCTAGTCAACAGGTTTGGCTAGGGTTGTAGTTCCACCCTTTTGATCTTGATTCGTGAGACGATCCGTTAGTTTTTTCGCGTACGTTGTTGGGTCTAGGGTTTGTATACCCTAGGTTTGCATCAGTTGGTATCAGAGCATTGGCTCAAACGTTTCATGGTGCTATCTTGCATCAATTTTTGTCTTTTATTGATCCTTACGATCTTCTAGCAAAAATATCAAAAACAATATTTGTTTTCTCTTCATCTATCAAAAAAGGTTTAACCTTTACGATCAAACATAAAAAAAAATATTATTCCTTTGTTTATCAATCTTCTACAAAAAAAAGTGAGCTTTTTATTCTACAAAAGGCCTTGAAAATCAAAAATCATCTTTGGTTACATCTCAAAAAGTGCTATTCAAATATCCAATCTCTGGTTTATTTCTGTCAGTTTTCAAAATTTTTTTGGGAAAAAATTTTCTTTTTGGGAAAGTTCTGAATACTTTATTCAAAATTCAAGGTATTTGCTTTTTAGTCTACTTAATCATAATAAATAGTTGAGTAGCTTGGTTTTGATCAAACTTGAAGGAAATTTGAATTTAAAGTTTGAAAAAAAGTTTGATTTTTCAAAGTTTGCCCTTGATTAAAAATTCTTTCTTTTCTTTGATTGAGTTGTGGGTAAAGAGCTTAAAAAATGAAGAAAGAGTGGTAAAAGGCAGAGTGTGAGACCATATTGAAAAAGCCAATTGAGTGCAAACACGAGTGGAGTGATCCATCAATTGAGTGAAACATGTGAACGAGTGGAAAAGTCCAAATATTATTATTATTTTTACTAACATTTATTTGTTTGCTTTGTTCTTGAGCCAAAAGTATGAGGAGAAGTGGAAAAAAGCGAACATGGATTTGAGGACGTGTATGAGAGCTATGCAGGACCAATTCCAAGCCCTAAATTCGAGGATGGATTGATTAGCAACACCAACTCCTACCAATGGTTGAGAAAAGAAAAGTTTTGAAAGATTTGAGTTTGAGGAGAAAACAGTAGATAACCAAAGGAGGGGTTTTGAAAGAAATTGCCATATGGATAGGGAAGATGGTGGTTTGAGCAACATAAAGATAAAAATACCACATTTCCAAGGGAAAAGCGATACAGAGGCGTACCTAGAGTGGGAGCAAAAAGTGGATATCATATTTGAATGCCAAAGGTTCTTAGAAGAAAGGAAAGTCAAGTTGGTCACTTTAAAGTTCACTGATTACGCAAGTGATTAGTGGGAACAATCATTAAGGAATCAAAGGAGGGAGAACCACCAATTCGAACTTGGAAAGACATGAAGGATATCATGAGAGAAAAGTTTGTCCTTTCACACTATTATAGGAAATTCGAGTTTGACAAAAAGGAGCATAAGGTCGTGCCATTTGATCTTGAGGAACTTTATAAATCTTGCTTGAAGAAGAAACTAATAGCCACAACACTATTGAGTTATAAAGAGGTGATTGATGATCCGAGTGAAGTAAAGCAAGGAAGTAAAGTAAACCAAGAAGATAAGTTGATAGAAGAGAGAGAAATTAAGGAAAGACAAGATGTTAGTGAAGCCAAGGAAAAAGAGTGTGAAAAAGTGGTGCAACCAATTGAAAGAGGTACACAAGAGGAAGAGTTTGAAATTGGAGATGTAAAGAGTGTAAGTGACAATGAAATGCCACCATTGAGGAATCTAGTAATATAGAAGTGGAAGACTCCATAAAAGAAGATTTGTTGGTCACAAAGAATTTTTTAAATATGCAAGTCGAGGAAGCTAGCAAAGATCAAGAAGAGATTGCCAAAGAGTCCCAAAATTCCGCCAAATCAAAAGCAAGAAAAGAAAAATATGATTGTGGAGTAGTTGAAAAAGATTTGGAAGTTGGAGAAATAAATAGAATTGAAAAGGAAAAAGGCGAATGTGAAAAAGGAGATAAAAGAGCCAAAGAGAGAAAAGCCAATTGAGAAGTGAGAAAAAAAAGGCAAGGAGGAAGGAAAGAAATTGGGGAAAGAGAAATGAAAAATTGAGAGAGAGAAGAAGAAAAAAATAGTGGGTGAGGAGGTAAAATCCGAGGGAGAAAATGAAAGAAAAGGAATTGGAGTGTTTAAAAAGAGTGAGAAAAGTAGTGAGGTGTTCTCACTTCTATGTCAAAATATTTGTTTTACCTCCCATAAACTAACTCCTTTATCATTAGTGATGTTTCATTTATTTTGTAGAATAATAAAGACATACATCCAAAGGAATTACCAAGGGACATAACACCACTAAAGGGGATTGAACATTCGACGATGGAGTACATCAAAGTGTGTTCACATGACATTCACTACAAAGGTAAGGACACTGTGGTTACCATCCCTTTGTCAAAAAGGTATGATTTAACTCTTCAAATTAAGTTATTAAAGTCTAAAAATATTAAAAATTTGTGTGATAATAACTTAGGGTTTGAGAGAATTTGGATTGATTGTAGAAAAGAAGCATGCATTGATTTTTATAGAAAGTTTTAGATTGTGTAATACCCCAATTTCCCGTAATGGAATTAAGTAAAGGATAATTTAGAAATTAATTAGATGTAATTGAATTATGTGGATAATCATTAAAGATTTGTTAGATGGAATTATTAGGAGTGATTAAGTGGGTATTTATGGTGATTAAATTGTTGGATTAATTAGAAGTGAAGGGAGAGAAGAGCAGAGTATGACTAATTTCTATCCATGATGTTTTTATGTGAATGGCAGACGTCCCTTGTAGTGGGACGGACGTCCCTTGTGTTGTGTAAGTCAACGGATGCCTTTGGGAAAGGTGAACGTTACTTGGGGGAAGACGGATGTTTGATGTGGGAAAAAACGGACGTCCTTTATAGAGGGACAGACGTCAGTTGTAGGGGGGAAATGGACGCCCCTTGGTTGGACGAACGTTTTTTGTGAAGATAGATGTTAGTATGCAAGTAGAACAGCGTCGTTGTGGGAAGCTTTGGACGTACTTTAGGGACGAAGGACTTTTGAGATTGAAAGAAAAAGGAATGGCGTTAATATTAAGTGGGACGACGCCGTTTGAGAGTGAAGAAAGGGGCCACTTTAGGAAGGGATGGAAGTCCCTTATGGACGAAGGACGTTCGAAATAAGGGAGTTGGCGACAGACATCTATTGCAGCAAAGAAACTGATGGATGAATAAAACATGAAGGCAACGGGTGTCCCTCACGAGGAACGAACGTCCCTCTCATGACTAGGCAATTGACGGTCGTTAAAAGTGGAATGAAGGATGTCTGGAATGCTAAGGCTGACGGACATCCTTCATGAGGAACAGACGGCCCCCCTAGCGTAAATGGTAAGCGGATGTCCCATAATGGAGGAATTAAAATAAATGGGATTAAATGGAGGAGTAAACTGATTCTCCCTTCTGAACCGGTTCAGTCTTAAGAGAAAAGCAGGGAGAGTGGCCAATCTGCAGTGAGTGAGGTGAGAGAGAAGTGGGAGCTTGGGCTTGGGTGCTCGGGATGGCTCAGGTCATGCGCGTTGTCCGGCGAGCAGTTTTGGGCGAGCAATTTCGGGCTAGGGCTCGGGGTAGCAGCTTCACAGGATGGTTCGGTGCGAAGCTTCGGGTTGAGGTATGTAGCAATCGATTGAGGCCTTGTCGAGTTCAAGTAATTGGTTGTGATTGGTAGGAGAGGATTGGTGACGGTGTGGCTGTGATTTCTAGCCTCGGGTTGAAGGGCAGGGGCCTGGCGGTTCGCGAAGAAAAACGGCTGGGCTAGTTTTTGTTCAACGTTGGACCGAACCGATCCATTGCTGGTTCTTGCTTTGGAGAAGACGATAGCGTGAACATGCATGAGGAATGGTGAGGTCAGGGTATGGCTTAAAGGCGTGCATGGGTGTTTGTGGCAGGGAATGGTGTGCATTCTGGAGAAAAGGAGAAGAAAAACTGAGAAGGACAGAGTGAAGGAGTATGTGAGAGCTTCTCAAGAAATTGTGAGGTTGTGAGCCTCTAGAGGAAATGGAAATATAGAGAAGAGAAATGTGAGAGAAGGAGTGAGCTGTTGTCACGTAGGAGAATGACAAAGGGGTTAAGGAAGAAGAGAGAAGGGCAGTGTAGTGGAAGGAAGAATGAACGGAGGGTCAGTCCTCATGTGAGCTTCTATCTTCAGGTAATGCCTTGGTTTCTTCACACTCTTTTGAGATTTGTGGGTATTGTGTGTTGTTGGTTGACTTAGCTTTGTACGTCTGGATGATCATGTTGGTTGCCACTGATGAGATGTGCTTTTGTAATTGGGTTTTATGTTCACCATATGGTTGTGTGAACTTTAGGCCGTGAGTTTATTTAGAGTGTTTATAGTGTGTTTATGATAAGTTATTAGTTAGAGGAAAGTTTGGAGATAAATGTGGATAGTACGGGTGCTTTAGAAATTCAAGGAATATGTTTTAGTTAGAACAGAATGGTTGTTAAAGGATTATTATTAATGAGTAAATGTTATTGAATTGTGAAAGTATTGAAAAGGAGAAGAAGGATAACGACTAAGTGCTAATACACGTTAAAAGCTTCAAGGTAAGAAATTGGTGAAGTCATTAGCCTGTGGAGGCCCTACACCACAAGCAATGTTTTCCTTGATTGTTTGTTAACGTTTCTATGCTCCGACTGATTTTATATGTATTGTTGCCAAACATGTTTATCATTCTTGATATAGTTGTTGTTTCCTTTAATTATTAAGCATGTTTAGGATGTTAGTATACTGATATTGTTTCCTTTAAATAGCCGAGCATATCTATATAGTTGTTGAATCTTTTAAATTGCCAAGCATGTCTGTATTATCGTTTCCTTTAAATTACCAAGCATGTCTATATTGTTAGCACTTCCTTTAAATTACCAAGCATACTTATATTGTTATTGTTTCTTTTAATTGCCAAGTATGTTTTAGAGTATATCGCCACGTATGGTATGTTGTAGATTTTTCATATCTCATGCTTTTATATTGTTATGACTACTGCTTCATTTCTCATGCTTCTATATCATTGTGATTATTACTTCGCATTGACATACATCATGATAATAGAAACAAGTAAGAAATGCCCAATCGGTGGTGGTATTCATATGCATTTACGTGAGGAAAAATAAATAAAGGAAGTGAATGGAAAAAGGAAAAGGGAAGTTGGGGGATGGAAGAATAGTTCGGATCTACTAGGTAGACTGGAAGAATGATGCCCTTCCCTTGTCGGGTTGTAAGAGACTGTCTACCCTAGGTGGTTAGAAGCCGACAAGAGACTATTCTCTCTGCCACATATTCCTCCAATATCCCAACTCGACCTACGAGTAAGGAATGAATGACACATAAAGAAAAGAACGGTTTGGGGCGGTACCCATTCTGACCTAATGAGTTAGAGGCATACATCATATTGCATATCTCATTTCTTATTGGACCTTAGGCTCACAGTTTTCTTGTGGTGTAGGTACAGACATGAGAATGGATGAAGGAGCAGTTGACGAAGGATTTGCACAGGCGGGACTTGTGGCTCGCTAGGCTAAAGAAAGTAAAAGAAAAAGTGTTTTGTAATTAACACGTAATAGTTTGTTAAATGAATTATTTATGATTCCGCTACATTTTGAGAAAAGATTTTATAATTATAGTTTTTCATTATTTATAACGATTTTAGTAACGAGTCAAAGTAAATGGGATTTTAACGGTTTGATTTTAAGAAAAGAACTCTGATTTTACTTTAAAAAGTTTTCGCTATTGTTTTATAAAAGGAAAAGAAAAAATTTTAAATTCCACACGATTTTTAAGGAAAAAAAAATAGGGTCATTACAGATTGATTGTGAAATGATTGCATGTTTCGATTTGTATATGCATAAATGAATATTATTTGAGAAGCATACATGTTTTGTTCCTAAGTCTTATCCTTATAAGTTGATAATTGATATTTTTAAGATCTTTGAAGAATTTTATGGAGCATGTATGATTCTTTGGGTTGATTATGGAAAGTTTGTATCCATCAATTTTATGATCATAAGAAAATTATATATATAAGGAGTTCATTATGTATGCCTAAGTATCATCTTTATGAACTATATGGAGCATGCATGTATTCTAAATTTGATTTTAAGAATAGTTATTAGGAAATCGTGCTTATATGTAAACATGAATGGATGATTATGTTTTATGAATTATTTCATGTTTCTAGTGTTCTTATGATAATGGAGGATTGCGTTCTTAAGTATTCTTTGGGGAAAATAGTTATTGAATGCTTTGATGATGATGTGGATTGTGATCAATTTGTAGAAACAAATGTTGAGTTTATATATATTGTGAATGTTCATTATATTACATATTATTAACCGTTTGTTAATTTTATTGGAAAGAGAGAACAGTTTTCCCTTCAACCACAAAGAGCTGGTCCATTTCAAGCCTTGGAGCACATCAAAGACAACAAATATCGAATTGTCCTACCAAGCTTAAACGGTAAGGTTAAATTTTCTTTAAATATTATTAACTTGTTTTCGTATAATGTAGGTGATTCGAGGATGAATCTTCTCAAAGAAAGGGGGAATAATGTGATCCAGAAAAGCTACCAAGTCCAAGAATGCAAAATGATCATTTTTAGTCAAAGAATGCCTAGTAACGAATGCCCGTTTCACCATTACGGACATCCATTTCACTGTGACAGATGCCGATTTCATGGTAAAGGACGTTTGTTTTATTGTAACAGATGTCATTTCACTGCAACATACATCCGTTGCACTGACCCACGTGCCAACAGACGCCGTTTCACCGACATGTGCAGTGCCAACGGACGTCCTTGATGACTGTACTCTGTCACCGCGCCCCGTCACCACGCGCATCCCGCCATTCCTGTGCCTCTGTCCGAATGAACAGTACGCCTCACCCTGGCCCATCTCCAGCGCAGCCCAGTGCCCCTTCCGACAACGCGTGGCCCAACGACCGCACATCCGGACCACTCATCTTTCCGAGAAAGCACCTTCTGCAGCCCATCGCGCGCAATCCAGCAGCCACTTCCAATAGCACACCTCATCATTGGACAGCTTGTACCCCTATATGCCCAGCCCAACAACATTCTCTGAAGCCTGCCTACCCCTGCAGCCCATGCGTTCCCACTGGATCACCAACACATGCGCCCAACAAACGTCCCTCCATGTCCGCGCGCACCAGCAGCCATCCTTTACCAGCTTTGAATTATTTTAGTTTAATACTTTAATTTATCTTTAAATTAGGTTTTCTTAGTTTTAATTAATTTTAGCCTATAAAAACACATGAGAAACAATACGTTGAAATCTTTTGTCAATTTGAAAATTGAGAGCTTATGCTTTTGGGTAGAATTTCTTCTCTTGAGTTCTTTGTGAAGAACTTGATCTCTTCAAGTGGATTCTTGAAAGATCGAATTTTTTGATAGCTTTAGTTCTAGTCGACATGTTTGGTTAGGAGCAAGTTCCTCTTCGGAAGCTTTAGTCGATAGATTTGGCTAGGATCGTAGTTCCACCCTTTTGATCTTGATTTGTGAGACGATCCGCTATTTTTCCGCGTACGTTGTTGGATCTAGTGTTCGTATACCCTAGGTTCACATCAATGTTCTTTTGCTGGTATGAGTCTTGGCAAGAAGTATAGTTCTTTGAATCAAATTAGAGAAGAAATCATGGATCATGTATTGAAGAATGGGTACAGGATAAAATTCACAAACAGTAACTCTCATCGGTTGAGGGTTGCCTACCAGGAAAGATGCACGTGGCGTATGTACGCCTAAAAAGTGCAAGGCAAAATGAATTTTCTGAAGGATTGATATGCACTTACA
>CM039478.1:8089794-8106859 GCA_022433065.1 Begonia loranthoides
TGACTATTGTGGGGCGTCACCCTTTGCTTGACGAATTTGTAGGGCGTCACCCTTTTCGTTTAGGTACAATGATTTGCAGAATTGTAAAAACAATATAAATCCTAACTCTCTCAATAACAACTCTCAAGTTAGGGATGAGGAGAGTAGGTTACAAGCCCACTCAAATAATTGAGAAGTCGAGTGTAAATTTGGCCAGAGCTTCGCACTTCTCTCATTCGTTGCTTTGAGCTTTGGAGTGTCTTCTATTTATAAACAACTCATTTTTCGGTCAACCCAATCCTTTTTCAGTCGACCACTTCTAGTAGTTGGAGATAAAATTGTTAAAAATCCAACCGTTGTAAAATAGTCGTTTGTGACTTCTGTGCTTTTTCAGTTGCATCTTTTGACCGTTGATTTGACCGCTTCTCGTTCGAAACACTTTGGAGCTATCTGTGATGTTTTTCGATTGCCTTCTTCGACCGCAGCCTTCGATTGCTTCTCATCCGAAAAAGTCCAGTAAAACTCCAGAAGCAATCTGTGTATTTTTTTGTTCGCCATCTTCAATCGCGTCTCGATCGAAAACCCCCAGATTGCACAACATACAAATTCAGATGCGTCAGGCGCATCCTCACTTCGTCCAAATCTTCGAAGAGTAATCTATAAAGCTTTTTGGTCAGATAACTCGACTGGGTCTTCGACCGTGTCTCATGTGAAATCTTTTGGAGTAATCTGTGTATGATTTCAGTCAAGGTCTTCGATCACGGCTTTGATCGCATCGCGTCTGCAAACGTCTAGAATGAAATTCTTCTCTTCGATTCGCAATCCTTGAATTCTTTAAGTCCCAAAATGATATTTAGTCGCTACATGGACTTAGATAAACTTATATATATATATATATATACAATGTTTAAACACTTAAGAACATTATCAATAAAACCACAATAAACAACTTATTATTTCAATCATAACATTTATCATCAAAATAACTAAGTCTAATACATTTAGGCTAACAGTTTCAAATAAAGAGCTATAACGACGTTCACACTTGCTCAAGAAAGATGGAAAACCGTCATGGCTCTGCCAAATGGGTGGCAACGCATTACTTGGACAGATTCAAAAGTTAGGTCGACTAAGATTTTCCTTTTATAATTGAGACAGTCAGGAAGAATTTTAACGTGAACATTACACCCAGCTTTGCTAGAAGGGCAAGAAATGTAGCCCAAAAAATGAATAAAGGGTATGACAATGAGCAATAGAAGCTCATATGGTCATATGACGAGAAGATTCAGATGTCTAATCTTAGAAGCTTGCTGCATGTTCACCTAAAGAGGATTGATCTTTCTCACAGTTCAACATTTAAAAGAAAGTACATGTACTTGGCTACATGTAAGATGATGTTGTTGAACTGTGGTAGACCAGTTATTTGTTTGGATGGTTGTCACTTGAAGGGATCAACTTCAGGCCAGCTACTCACTGCTGTTAGCATCGACGGGAATGATAAAATTTATCCGATTGTTGTAGCAATGGTTGAAATAGAATGTAGGGATACTTGGAACTGATTTTTGGAATTGTTGCTCAATGATTTAAACACCTCGTCCGGCAATGAGTGGACACATTTTTTACTGACAAAAGGTACGGCTGATTGCTTTTGCCATCTATGTTTATGTTATGTGTTATGTACGAATGCTTGACTCATGCTGTTAATGTTTGAAGGGGTTGGTGCCAGCTGCCAGAGAGTTTGCAGGGCAAGAGGAACATCATTTTTGCATCCAACACATGTATGCAAAATTTCAAAAACAATTTAAAGACAGGTTGTTTAAAGATACAATGTGGGCGCTTTAAGGGCCACAACATCACCGTACTTTAAGAGAGAAATAAGGAAGCTATTTTTGCTTGACCCTTCAGCCCACACATATCTATAAGGAATATATACGAAATTCTGAGTCAAACATGTCTTCAACTCCATCTCAAAGTGCTACATAAGCTTGAACAACTTGAGCAAGTCCTTCAACGTCTACATCCTATCAGCTCGGGACAAACCGATTCTCAATATATTCGAGATTATAAGAAAGGGCATCATGTGTAGGATCATTAAGAAACACAAAAAGATGGCGTAGTCGATAGACCTTTTGTGTCCGTAGATCAATAATCGGCTTGCCAGACTACAACTTGTTGGTCGAAATTGGAGTCCTGTTTTTTCAGGCGCTGCCTAGTTTGAGGTGAGCAATGATAACGAACAGTACTATAACATCCTGTATTTTTTCCACTTTATTTATTTAATTTTCAAAACTGTCATAAAATTTTTCATTTTCATATCATACTCAAAATATATCATCAGAGTAAAACGAGCGAATTAACATAAAACAATTTCCAAAATCTTAAGAGATAGTCATAAAAGTTTATAAAACATTATAAAACAGTTCGTTTACATTTTTCCAACCAAAATAGGATAGTCTAACCATTACAATACAAAAATACCAGTTTTTAAAATCCAACTTACTAATTATCAGTTTAACAAAATACCCTTGTGAGGAACCACAACCAACAGGTCAAAATGGCTGATAACCCAAAGCATCGTCCTGGAATACCTCCTCCACGACTTGATTATCATTAGCAAAATCATTACCTACATCACGGGGGAAAACAATGAGCCTAACACTCAGCAAGAATTAGAATGAAATGTAATATAATGCAATGCATGACCATACAATGTAATTTAAACGAAGGAGTGACATACATGACAAACACCATGGGGCCATGAAAAAGAACCAAACATATAAGGTTTCTCCATGCCGTATTCACTTTTTTGTTACGAGAACGTTGGGGATCTCAGAACATGAGACAATGAACCCTAGTATCCCATGTAACTACCCTATTTCCTCTAATCCATCCATCATGAACTTACGTACAATAGGACGTCATTGTTTTTCCCGAACCCCCACATGCCTATTTACATAGATTTAATATGCCATGCACTAGGAAACATATGAAATGTAATATAATGCAATGCATGACCATACAATGTAATTTAAACTTCTTTTTATTTTCTTCATAGCACCACACTATCCATAAATTTCCCAGAGGCAAATTACAAAAAGGTATCCAGAATAGAATTGAACTAGTTGTGTGTAATAGGACTTACCTCTTCTTGTTACTTCTTCTTGCTTGTTCCCTCACTAGACAGAGTACACTGCACTCACTCTCTTTAAACACTCTCTTTAAAACTACACAGAAAAAGACAGAAAACTACACAGAAGAAGACGGGAAGGAGGTATATAAACAGACTTACTCAACCTCACAACTTGCTACGTGGAGTTGATCACCCCCATCCCTTAGGAAGAGGTCCAACGAGCTGGAGCCAAGCAGAACGTCTCTTTTTGCCGCTTAGACGTGTCCCCTGGCGAAGATCGGGAGAAAATGAAGAGAAAGGGGAAAAAGACACCAGTTTTAAAAATGGGGTTTTCGGACAATTTTGACCTTCCGAACGAGGTGGGGCGTCCGCAATCGTCCGAAGTCTCTTTTGGGATGAGAAAATGCGTCCTCAGTCATTTGTCTGTACCGTCCGCAAGTCACATTCGGACGATGTGAGGCGTCCTCGTTCGCGATCGTCCGAATGTGTCCAAAATTAGGACAGATTTATTTCGAATACTATCTTCCCTCGTCCGGAGGCATCCGTAATCGTCTGAATGTTCTCAGAATTTGTACAAATTCAAAGTGGACGGTTCTGCTATCGTCCACAGCGTCCGTAGGCATCCGCACTTCGACAGCCTGGAGTTTAGAACTCCAAATACCATCCCAACTCGTCCTAAACTCCAAGTTATGTATTTTTCTTTAACATTTTATACTACATTTCATTTGCCACATACACTAAACCATATTATAACATAATATAATCTTACTACAACGTACTACATGGATTAAACGGTAATTTTACATTTTGGGACATTACAAGTACGTTGTTGATTTGGATAGATATACTTGTAACTATTACCAGTGGGAGTTGGCTGACATCCCGTGTGTCCATGCAGTTCTTTGTATGCATTTTATGAGGAGATCTCCTGAGAAATTTATGCATGAGTGCTACCACTGGGAAACATACATGAGGATGTACTCCCACTTTTTCCACTTGGTTAGTGGAAAAATCATGTGGCCTGTGACGGACCTTGATCCAATTATGCCACCTCCATTTAAGAGACGTCTCGGAAGGCCGCAAAAAAAATAATAATAAATAAGGGATGTTGATAAGGCTCCAAGCTGGACAGTGCTACCCAAGAGACATCTCAACATGACATGTGGCCAGTGTGAGGCACAATTCCTGCACATGTAAACGTGGAGGCCCAGAGTCAAGTGCATGTGGTAGCCGCAGGTTTAGAGGCAGAGGTGGAAGAGGAATCGCGCATGATACATTTGTGGGTTTCACAGATCTCGACATAGTCCCCGAGATAATTCCCAATATTGTTCCCAAGATGTAGGAGTATGATGCGCAAGGTCCACAAATACAAATAAACACAAATGTGGACCTTAACCTTGATTAGATATGACATTGCCTATGGAGGAAAATGGATAGCCATCATGCCTCTTAAAACTAGTGAAGTACTCAATCACATTGATGGATCTTTTGAGATTGATAAAGCAGAACATAGATTAAATGAGATTTGTTCTAAGAGAAAGTGGCTGAAACCAAATTATAGGTTCAAACATATTCTTTTCCAAATGCTGAATAGAAAAGAACATGTTTGAACCTATAGTTTGGTTTAAGCCACTTTCTCTTAGAGCAAATCTCATTTAATATGTGTTTCTCTCCATCAATCTCAAAAAATCCATCAATGTGATTGAGTACTTCACTAGTTTTAAGAGGCATGACGTTTGTAATGTATATGTATGTTATATGGTTGTAATGGAATTGATAATTTGGTTTGCGTCTGTAATGCACATGTACATTATATGGTTGTAATGAAATGGAATTGTTTGTTGATGATATGAAATTGATTAGTATGAAAATGTAATTTTGGACAAAGTGAAATTAAGACAGATTAGAACCAGAGTAAGTGGAATTGCAGACGGCTGGAACCAGAGTAAGGATCAACGTTTTGCAACGGAATTCTGACGTTCTGCAGAGGAACGTCGACATTACGCTATGGAAACATAATACTTTCCCCCATGGAACGTCATCTTTCTGTGGCAGAATTTCATATTTCCTCTGCCTTATATAGGTCGGTGTTATGCGCATGTTGCTTAAATAGTTGTAATCTTTTTGTTAATTGTTTGTTAATGACGAATGAAATAGATAATTTGGTTTGAGTCTATGTTTATTTCTTTCTCTCTCTTTCAAAAAAATGAAAATTTTACAAGATTTTCTCTTCTTTTAGTCTCTCCTCCATGTGGTATTATCCAAACCAAACATCCAACCAGATATTATCCAAACATTTAGTTTTCAAACATATATTATCCAATCAGATGTTATCCAAACATAAACACAAACATATATTATCAAAGTCAAAACAATTAACGACACAAAGAGACAATGAATAAATATTAAGTACAACAAAATCAGTATCTCAATCCGTATCCTTACACATCAAGAAAACTAAGTCAGTGTCGTCTTCTTGCGAGATTTCTTCTGCAAATCTGTAATCACAAATGACAACTGCATGTCAAGGTATATGTTGGACTCTTTGGCGTACAACAGACTCTTATTAGGTAGATCTTCGTGATGGTGGAAGGCAGTCTCTTTGCAATTTTGGAGCACCCTTAACCCCCCATTGGTACACTAAAAGATGTCGTGCGGGCTGAAATGCAAAGGGAAAAATTAGCACATAAGTGAAAAGCAATATGAATGTACACAAGGGAAAAGATATACCTCTCTTTGTCTGTTGGCGATACGATGATTGCAATTGCTTCTAGCAGCAACATCTGGTAAGGGTAGTGAGTGTGTAGATCAACAAACAACAAAAAAAACACAGTTGCTTTGAGTGTGACTGAAATGTAAACCACACATTAGAACTTTTCAAACATGAAAGAAAAACCAAAAAAATGAGAAGTTTACTTACGTGAATCTACCCTATTGTCATTAGCGATTTTTGAAATTAAACGTTGAAGTATTCTTCTTCGTTCAAGGCATAACACTGCATTTAAAGAATGCAACACAAGGATGTGTACTAAAATAAAATATTCTAAACTACTTATTGTAACATAAAGTAGTTCTCACCATCTCTGACGTCGCTTCTTGCTTCGGGAAGATGAGCTCAGTGATGTGATACCCACTCTGAACTTGAAAATGAAAACAACAGGCAGACAAAATATCCTAAGTATCCAGTCCAAAACAGTTAATGCCAGAAAATGAAATAGTCTACTATAATTCCTGCAAGAATTGTACACGTCTCCAAGTTTTTCCAAGTATTTTCATGAACAAACTTCATGAAAATATCCATCACTTCACATAGCTGCAATGAACATTAACAAGTTACTGTCAGACTAGTAAGGCATGAATAAGTGCAGACAAAGAGATAATCAAATAGAAAATGTACCACACTCACAGTTTTAACTGGTGGAGGTTGTATTCCACCCGATGTGTCTATCAATAGAGGAATAAGAGCAACTATCTGCTACACCATGGCAAACATAACAGAAGGAGAAGGTTGGTGTCTGAGGACAATAATGCCGCAAATTTAAGACACATTATTGCGTCACACTCAAAGCAAGTAGATAATGAACTTTACGTATAAACTAAAAAACTTACAAGCATTCTGTGCATTCAGATGTTGAAGAGGTTGTTGGAGAGGCTACTAGAGGGGCTGCTTGTTGCCCCATTGTTTGCCATTCTGTCAACAACTACTAATGGTGCTCCTCTGCTCGGTCCTCCATTGTTTGCATTTTGTGCAGCCCCATCAACTCAATCCTCTATCCTTCGAACTCTATACAACACCATTTGATGTCGCTCCTCTGCTTGCTTCTCCATTTTTTGCATCCAACGAACAATCCCCTTAGTCATCAACGTAAAGTGAGATGACTGAGGAGGGGGCGGAGTCATCGGCTGTGGAGTATCATCTTCCATGTGCTACAGAGCCGATGATGGAAGTTGTTTCTTCGAGGGGGTTGGAGGTTGTACAATTGAGGGGGGTGAAGGCCATACGACTGAGGAGGTTGAAGGCTAGGAAACTTTTGCTTGAGTCTTCCGGGTAGGCTTGGATAAAGTCTTGCATACCTATTCCCCTCCGACTTTGGAGATCCCCATGCGGTCCACTTTCAATTTGTTGTAGATGTCGGCAACCTTCTCTTGGATTTTCAGCTCCTCATCCAAGACTGGTACCTCATGATGCTCAACACTCCTCTAAATGAGCCAATTAAATGGCAGACTCTTGGCCTGGTTATTCAAGACCTCATACATGTGACTTAAAATCACATAGCCGATGTTCAATTTCTTTCGCTTGAACACCTTCTCTAGCATATAAAGATTCATGCAGCTAACATGGCCTCGATGTTCATCCCGAGGCAGAATAGTGTGTGTCATTATCACTCAGGCTTTGGCATTCAAGTCATTAGACTTTGGCTTCTTGAATGTTGCGATCTCAGGATCGTGGTGCAATAGTCTAAGCATTATCAGACCTTCTCCTCATTTGATGAAATCTAGCTCGCGAGACACACGGTAATATTGCTCGCATGGTTCCTCTGTCGAACATCCAAGCAGCAAGTTAATATCCTGGGGAGTCAATCTCAACTCCTGTCCAAACATGTAAGTCTAGACCTCTAATGGTTGGGTGGACAGTTCCAAATTGGCATAAAACAGTTTTAGAATTTGTTCATAGAAACTTCCACTCAATCTGTACTACTAGGCTAAGCTAGCCTCCTCAACCAATTCTTCTATTTCCAATTCAGCTTATGACTCAAAGTCTACTAACATAGATACAATAATTGAACGATATTTAATATCGGCTTCAAACTGATCGTTTGCTTTCGGTAGTCTTGAAGAGCAGAGAGTGGAACCTCTCTATAACAGATTGGAAATGGACCAATAGATCTGTTGCTGATCGTTGTTGAGGTTGAGGTTGAGGTTGAAATTGTGCTTTAACCTAGGCTTGTGTAACAGGGTCGACAGCGGCGGGTGTTCCAACTTCAACCACGACTGTTGCTTCAACTTCAACCGCGGCGGGTGCTTAAACTTCAACCGTGGCTAGTACATTGTGCTAAAACTGAACACGCATGATATTAGTTGCAAGCTATCTGCGTTCACAGGCTGATTCCGTTTCTGCCTGATGTTGAGGCTAAGACTGCGATAGAGCAACCTTATGCTTGAGAGTCAATTTCGTTGTCCTACAATCCATTGGAATTGGTGAAATAGTGATGAAATTGCTCTGAGAGTACAAAGGCTTCAAAGTTCGTAGTTGCAATTGATGACCTCACCAAAGCGCGGAATGTCAGTTATATATACTAGGGCAACAGAAAGCAGAACGATGCATGCGTTCTGGGGCAAAAAGTTGTCATTTCACGACAGAAAGTATGACGTTTTGCTCGGGCTAACAACAATGACAGATAAATTTTAATTAGTACTGAAGTTCTATGGTCGAACGTTACACTTTCCACCGCAGAACGTCAGTACGAAAACTTGTATATTTAGCACTGACGTTCTGGAAAGGAATGTGTAGTGTTCGCCATTTAAATGTTTAACAGCAAACGTGACAGCTATGTTTGAGGTGTCTATTTTTCATAGTTCAGTGGTTAAGTTTTTAATAAAAATTGTTTAGTGGTTGATTTGTCATTAATTGTAAAGTATAGTGGTTGATTTGTTAATTTTCTTTTTTAATATATGTAAGTAATAGTTCATTTTTATTTTATCCTTATAGTTTTAACTGTCATTCATTCCACCTAGTTCTCGTGTTAACTTATGCCATGTGGTTGCAATTTTATCCATGTCATTGATTAACAGGAACAAATTATTGATCTGATTTTAATTTTTAAAAAAATCAACTGGTTTAATTGAAAAAAAAAAACCCAACAGAAATTTCCCTTTTGTTTTCCATCGAGTCGAGCTTTCAATTTGTCTCTTTTCCAATAGTTCACCCTCTTCGTTTTCCTCTCTCTTGATTTTAAGCATTTTTCTCCTCTTTTGTTAGAGATCGAATGATAATCGGAAAAAGAAAATATGATGTGAGACATCAAATTTACGGGAAAAAATCATTTCAAGAAAAAACCATGAGTAGAGAAATAAATCTACTATAAGATCAAAATACATTCGCGAGTTTTGCAACTCTATTTTATATGAATTTATGTGAAAATGAAATCCTAAATGAGATTTACAATGTGGCTCCACTGGTCCAGCTTAATAGAATTCGGATCACATCAAAATTTAACAATCTCTGCCTTAACATGAATTTTATGAAGGAAGTCCATAGCATATGCTCGTCAGCCTGACCTAACAAAATGAATTCAAAACTCTAAATTCTGACAATCTATATCTTGAAACGAATTTTGCTGCACTGAACCAATTTTTAAATATTTAAATTTTCATCTTCCACACCTTTAAAGAAGATCTGCAATGAGAGCTTGCCTGCTAGTCTCAAGGAAATATACAGATCACTAATATAAAAGTTTTCAAAGATAAATCCAGCAACTAATGTTTACTAGGTTTAAGAAACACTTAAACTACAATGATAATATGTTCAAATCCCTCAAAATGTCATCCAAATATCTCACCTCTTGACATGCTATATCAAATCTGTCTTGCAAAATCTTTTAAAATTCCACTATCTTTATCTTACCATAACGAAATATCGAATCCTGATCAAATAGTGGAAGATCTACTTCAAAGATCTCATCGCTCCCAAAAACACATTCTTGAATAAAATATCTTAACAAAAATCATTGGTTTCAATAAAATATTCACTCCTAAAATTGAAGCAGAAAATCATGGATATTACAATATTCTAAAAGTTATCCCAAAAGTTCATATATTTTTTTCAAAACAAATTATCCCCAAAATCAAATCCAATCTAATTGCCAAAATAATCACAAATATCACAAAATTCAAACATGACTTAAATTTCAACCGAAAATAATCTCTAAAATTGAGATATTACTCTGATTCTAGATCTGCTATAAATCATCAAATTTAATCTCCTAAAAATCTTCCTCAAATTCCAAAGATTTTCAATAATTTTATCTCAAGTAAAAAATCTAACTTTACAGATGATACTCTTGCGGTAGTCCTAATTGAAACGACTTGACAGAAAGAATGGAAAACAACGATGCAGATCTATAGTGATTGACGATAAATAGATACCCTCTGAAAACGAATATGTTGTTTGAAGGTATAATGCCTCTGATAAACTCAAAAGCTTGAAAAGATCGAAGCTTTTACAATGGACATGGTATGGTTTCTTATGATAATTTGATGACATAGAAGAATAAATTTTCATAAACAAGACGAATGATGGAGGGAATCATTTTTTTTCTCTTTTTTTTCAAAAAATTGTAATTTTCTGAAAAAATTATATACACCTTATTCAATGCGGGATAATCGAAGAGAATCTGTTTCAACGCACTTGAAAACATGAATTCTAGAAACCAAAGTTCTAGTACCACTTGTTAGAGATGGAACGATGATCGAAAAAAGAAATATGATGTATGACACCAGATTTACGAGAAAAAATCCTTTTAGAAAAAAAATTACGGGGAGATGAATAAATCTACTATGAAGATCAAAATATAATTGCGAGTTTTGCAACTCTAAATTACATAAATTTATAGACCTACTAACCTGACCAAATAAAATTTGGGTCACATCAAAATCTGTCGTCTTTTATTCTATTTACTCCTTTCTCTTTAACCTAAGGAATTTTCCAATGTATTCCTTCAAACTACAATTCTACCCATTTTTTCAAAAGGTTAAGATGGTTTTATGCCAAGGTAGAGAGAATTAGTTCAAATACAAAGCCTCAAAGTACACTAGTATAGAACTTGAGAAGCTAATGTTGAAAAATACTCGTCTTCAATCTCATTTGAGTGGGTGGACTTGGCTTCCCATTCTCACCACAATTCCATCAAGATCTTAGATGTACCATGCTCCCTGCTCCCACTATCTCTCTTATGGCTTGTTGACCACAGTTGTCTCATTCTATTCCATCTTATGCCATAAAAATCAACATTTTCGACATTTTTCTTTCGATTCATTCTCCCAACACATAACAAAGAAAGCAATATATATATATATATATATGAAAGCAATATATATATAGTTTGTGTGTGTGTGTACACCTTAAGAGCAGCATCAATGTTTGAATAATCAAATCACCCCTTCACTAGGTTTCTTTTTTGGTCGGGATTCGAGATCTGGACGACGCCAATTAGTTGACCTGCCTCGGGCGTAATGGCGAGAAGGATATGGGGGTGTGTTCACTTTTGAGCTCTCTGCACGTCCCAACAAATTAAAATATACCTAATTCATGTTATTCATTCTTCTTCAGGGATAACAGGGAAAATGAGATGGAAAAAAAATTGGCCAATTGGTTTTTTTTTTTAATTAAACCAGTTGATAACATAGATACAATCATAGCCATCATGATATATTCTATTAAAGTTTATAGATGAGATGGATAAAAAAATGGGAAATTAACAAATCAACCATCGTACTTTATGATCAATAACAAGTCAATCTCTAACATATTTTCTCTAACAACTTAACCACTGAACTATAGAAAAAAGTTGTCATAAACTTCACTGTCACCTTTTTCCGTTAAACGTATTAATTTTGTTATGCGGCGGAACACAACACATTCCACCGTGGAACGTTAATATTAAATATTAACATTTTAGCATTGATGTTTTGTAGTGGATAGGGTCATGTTCCATCATGGAACATCAATGCTAAATATTAACGTTTTAGCACTGATGTTCCACGGTAGATATGGTCACGTTCTACCGCGGAACGTGAAAATTAATTAAAAATTACAAAGTTCCACGGCAGAATGTTTACTTGCCACTGCGGAACGTCAACCTTCAGCTGCAGAATAACAGCTTTCCAACACATAAATTATTGCATCCTCTGCCTTGTATTAATTCACACTACACTCATCACAATTTTCTCAGTGATTTTTCAGCGATTAGCGAACTCTAAAGATTTCTTAGAGTTGAAGTGTACCGTATTTTTTTGAAATTGAAGCATTTGTTGAACACCAATGGCGTCTGAGAGTGTTGAGGAATCTGTTAATTGCCCATTTGAAGTGGGATCCACGTCCACAGTTTTGGCAAATGAGGTACGTACAATTGGAGACGAAGCTGCTATAGTGGTGAATTCTGTCTCCGAACCTCTAGATGAGGAGGAGCTTCGTTCATTATGTGAATCCAGTGACAAAGACATGGACATGAACGAGGGTAGGTCGAGAGTAAGCCTCAACAGCCACTACAAGTAGAATGCATGTTTGCTGGTATGAGACTTGGTAAGAAGTATAGTTCATTGAATAAAATTAGAGAAGAAATTGTCGATCATGCATTGAAGAATGGGTACGAGATAAAATTAACCCACAGTGGCTCTCGTAGGTTGAGGGCTACCTGTTAATAAGGATGCACACAACGGATGCACACCTATGCAAGGTGAAATGATGTTTCAAATAAAGAGCTATAATGACATTCACACTTGCTCAAGAAAGATGAAAAACCGTCATGCCTCTGCCAAATAGGTGGCAACGCATTACTTAGATAGATTTAAAAATCAGGCCGATTGGGACCTTCATTCCATAATTGAGACAGTCAGGAAGGACTTTAATGTCAATATCACACATAGCCTTGTTAGAAGGGCAAGAAATGTGACCAAAAAAATGAATGAAGGGGGTGATAATGAGTAATACAAGCTCATATGATTGTATGTCGAGAAGATTCAGAGCTCTAATCCTGAAAGCTCGCTGCGTGTTCAGCTAGAGATGAGTACATTTAAAAGGATGTACATATGCATATAAGATGGGGTTGTTGAACTGTGGTAGACCGATTATTTGTTTGGATGGTAGTCACTTGAAGGAAGTGACTCCAGGCCATCTGCTCACTACTGTTAACATTAACTGGAATGATGAAATTTATCTGATTACTTTAGTAGTGGTTGAAGCAGAAAATAGGAATTTTTGGAGCTAGTTTTTGGAATTGTTACTCGAGGATCTTAACACCCCATCCGGCAATGGGTGGACAATCTTTTCTGACCAACAAAAGGTGCGGTTGATTGTTTTTGCCATCTATGTTTATGTTATGCGATGTGTACCAATGATTGATTCATAGTGGTATTTTTTGTAGAGGCTAGTGCTAGCTGTCAAAGATGTTGCAAGGCAAGCAGAGCATCGTTTTTGCATCCGACACCTGTATACAAATTTTGAAAATCAATTTAAAGGCATGTTGTTCAAGGATGCAATGTAGGGTGCTTCTAGAGCCATAACATCGGTACACTTTGAGAGAGAGACGACAAAGCTATTTTTGCTTGGCCCAGTATCCCACGAATATCTACGAGGAATAAATGTGCAATTCTAGGTCAAACATACCTTCGGCTCCATCCCAAAGTGAGAAATAAACCTTAACAACTTGGGCGAGTCCTTCAATGCCTGCATCCTACCAACCCAAGACAAACCGATTCTCAGTATGTTTGAGATTATACGAAAAGAAATCATGTGTAGGATCGTTAAAAAAAATGAAAAGATGGCGTGCTCGACGGACCTTTTGTGTTCGCAAGTCAAGAATTGGCTTGCTAGACTATAACTTGCAGGTCACAATTAGGGTCATGTTTTTTCAGGCACGACCCTATTTGAGGTGAGTAACGGTAACGAACAATACCATGTCGATTTGGATAGGTGTACTTGTAACTGTTATCGACGGGAGTTGACTTGTATCTCGTGTGTCCATGCAGTTTAGTGTATGCAATTCATAAGGACATCTCCCGAGGACCTTGTGCATAAGTGCTACCACCGAGAAACATACATCACGATGTACTCCCACTTTGTCCGCTCAGTCAGTGGATAAATCATGTGACCTCCTGTGATGAATCTTGGTCCAATTATGCAACAACCATCTAAGAGATGTCCCAGAAGGCTGCGAAAATGAAGAATAGGGGATGTTGACGAGGCCCCAAGCCGAATAGTGCTGCCCAAGAGACATCTGAACATGACGTGTGGTCGGTGTAGGAGTGTGAGGCACAATTCCCGCATATGCAAGGTGGAGGCCTAGAGTTCAGTGCATGTGGCGGCTATAGGTCTAGAGGCAGAGGCAACAGAAGAAGCTCGCAGGGCATATTTATGGGTTTCACAGTTCCTGACATAGTCTCCTAGATAGTTCCTGACATAGTTCTTGAGACGCAAGTGAGCACATTGTTACATTTACGTTTTCATTTGTTATTTTAATTATGCTAATTTTATTTGCAATGTGTTATGCATGAGTATGATGTGCAAGGTCCACAAACACAAATGTGGACCTTAACCTTCCTTGATTAGATTTGGCATTTCCTTGAAATATGTGAGATTGTTGGTGGTTAAAGATATTATTACAGAAAACAGCGCTAAATCAAAGTGACTATTAACTATGCGTTGAAACCAGATATACATTATTTACATTAGTTTATTTGAGGTAGACAGTTGGATGTTCCTCAGGAAACAATACAAATGCACAAAGAAGTTAAATGAACAACAAGTTACTGTTGTATCTTACCAGCCCGAGACACACCAATTCTTAGTGCACATGTACATTATATGCTTGTAATGAAATTGATAATTTGGTTTGTATCTGTAATGCACATATGCACAATATGGTTGTAATTTAGTTGATAAATTGGTTTGTGTTTATAATGCACATGTACAGGATATGGTTGTAATGGAATTGATAATTTGGTTGTTGATGAAGAATGGAAATTGATTAGCATGAAAATGTAAAATTAGCAACTTTTTGAATCTGTACTTCAGTCGTTCGACTGCTCTCACTTTTTGTTCGACCGCGTTTCAATTTTCTTGAATCTGTGAAGGGTAGAAACGATCGCAATTCATAGGGTGATCGACCGCACATAGCCGAGTTCAACACACATAACCAGAGTCAGTGTCCACATCGAGTTTTCGCCGACAAAAGTTGACATTCCGCGACAGAACGTCATACATTTCACAACAAAATGATGTGTTTCTGTGACGAAACGTCAACATTTCTCAACCTTGTATATTTCAGTGTCATACACAAGTTGCTTGAATTGTTGCAATGGACATGTTAATTATTTGTTGATGATGAATGAAATAGTTTGAGTCAATTTCTCTTTCAAAAAAATGAAAATTTTGCAAGAGTTTCCCTTGTTTTAGTCTATCCCTCTAGTGGTATTATTAAAACCAGAAATTCAAACAGATATTATCTTAGTAAACAAAATATAAACATAAGCATATATTATTCAAGTACACTAAATAAACATAAACCTATTAAGTGACAATGAATTTTATATTTCGCACAACAAAATAAATATCTCAATCTGTATCTCTACACATCTTAACTACACTAAGCCGCCTACTTGCGAGATTTCTTCTGCAAATCTGTGTTCACTAATGACAACTATAGGTCCACGTATACGTTGGACGCTTTGGCAAACAACAGACTCTTATCGAGTAGATCATCATGATGGTGGAAGTCGAGCTTCTTGCAATCTTGGATCACCCTTAACCCCTCACTCGTACATCAAAAGATGTCGTGTTGGCTGAAATGCAAAGGGAAAATCAGCATCTAAGTGGAAAGCAATATGAATCTACACAAGGGAAAAGATATAACACTCTTTGTCCATTTGCGCTATGATGATCGCAATTGCTTCAGGCAGCAACAACTGGTAAGGTTAGTGAATGTGTAGATCAACGGACAACATAAAACATGCTTGCTTTGAGTGTGACTGAAATGCAAAGGAAACAAGCATCAAAACTATTGAAACATGAACGAAAAACCAAAAAAGTGAGATGTTTACTTACGTGAATCCTCCCTAATGTCATTAGCAATTTTTTAAATTGAATCTCGAAGTATTCTTCTTAATTCAATGCAAAACATTTCATACAAAGAACGCAAAGCAAAGACGAGTACTAAGATAACATCTTCTAAACTACTTGATGTAACATAACGTAATTCTCACTGTGTTTGCGATCCCTTCTTGCTTCGAGAAGATTATCTCAGTGATGTGATACTCATCATGGACTTGAAAATAAAAACAGTAGGAGAAATATCGTAAGTAGACTGTCCAATACACTTAATGACACAAAATGAAAAAGCCTACCATAATTCTTGAAAGAATTATGCACGTCTCTTGGTTCTTTTGGGTATTTGCATGAACATAAGTCACGAAAAGATCCATTAGTTTACCTGACTGTAATAAATATTGACAAGTTACCGTCAGACTAATAAGGCATGAATAAGTGCTGACTCGTAGATAACCAAATTGAAGACGTACCACATGCACAGTTTTAAGTGGCGGAGGTTGCAATCCACTTGACGCAACTATCTCATGCACCTTGGCAAACACAGTAGGAGAAGAAGGTTGGTGTCAGAGGGCAATGTTACTGCAAATTTCATACATGTTATTATGTCATATACAAATAAAGTAAATAATGGACTTTGCATAAAAAGTAAATAACTTACAAATAGTCTGAGCATTCAGTTACTGAAGAGGACGATTGAGAGGCTGCTGTAGGGGCCGCTACAGGGACTGCTAGAGGGGCTGCTAGAGAGGCTGCTAGAGAGGATGGTGGATGGGCTACACGCTTCCCCATTCTCTGCAATTCGGCCAACATATCATAATGGCGCTCCTCTGCTCGCTTCTCAATTTTTTGCACTTGGAGCAGCCCCATTTGATGGTGCTCCTCCGTCATTTGAATTATGTGCTGCCCCATTTGATGAAGCTTCTCCATCCGAACAAGTCAGTCTTCAGTCCTTTGTACTCGATTTAACATCGAAAGATGTCATTCCTCCGTTTGCCCCTCCATCCTTCGCATCCAGCAAGCAATCTTCTTAGGGATAGACGTAAAATGAGATGACTAAGGAGGGGGCAGAGTTATTAGCTGCGAAGCATCATCCTCCATGTGCTACATAGGCGATGCTGGAGGTTGTTCCTCTG
>CM039478.1:8107256-8182585 GCA_022433065.1 Begonia loranthoides
GGTTGGGAAACTGTAACTCACTTTTTCGGGGTGGGCTTGAATGAAGTCTTGCTTACCATACCCCTTCAACTCCGTTGATCTCCATTCATTCCACTTTTAATTTGTTGTAGACATTGGTGGCCTTCTCTTCAATTCTTGGCTCCTCAATCGAGACCGGTACCCCGTAATGATCAACATTCCTCTGAATGAACCAATTGAATGGCAGACTCTTGGTCGGGTTGTTGAGCACCTTGTACATGTGACTCAAAATCACATATCCGATGTTTACTTTTTGACTATTGAACACCTTCTCCAGCAAATAAAGATCCATGCAGCTAACAGGATCTCGATTTCCATCTCGAGGCTAAATAGTGTACGTCAATATGATTTGGATCACACAGGCTTTAGCGTTCAAGTCATTGGACTTTGGCTTCTTGAACGCTGCGTTCTCGGGATCATAGCGCAACAATCTAAGCACTGTCAAACCTTCTCCTCATCTAAATTGTTGGCTGAATGAAAGGTGGCTCTCGAGACACGTGGTAATAGTGCTCGCTTGGTTCCTCCATCGAACATCCAAGCAACATGTTAATATCCTTGGGAGTCATCCTTAACTCCCGTCCAAACATGTAAGTTTGAACCTCTAATGATTGGGTGGCTCCCGAGACACGTAGTAGTAATGCTCTCTTGGTTCCTCCATCGAACATCTAAGCAACACGTTAATATCTTTGGGAGTCATCCTCAACTCCTGTCCAAACATGTAAGTACAAACCTCTAATGGTTGGATGGAAAGTTCCAAATTGGCATAAAAGAGTTTGACAATCCGTTTACAGAAACTTCCATCCAATCTGCACAACTTGGCTAAGCTAGCCCCCTCAAACAATTCTTCAATTTCAAATTCAGCCAATGACTCAAAGTCTACTCTTATAGAAACAATAATTGAACGGTGTTTAACATTGACTTCATACCGTTCGTTCGCTTCAGCTATCCTGAAGAGTGGGGAGTGGAAGCTCTCTGTAACAGGTTGGAAACGGACCATTGCACCTGCTGATGGTCGTTGTTGAGGCTGAGGTTGAGGTTGTGCTTCAACCTCGGCTTGTGTTACAGGGGCAACCACAGATCCTCTAACTTGAATCGCAGCTGCTGCACCTTCAACTGCGGGTGCTCCACCTTCAACCGGGGTGGGTACATTGCAGTGTAACTGATAGATAATGAACTCGGTTGCAAGCTGACGGTGTTCACGGGCCGAGTTCGTCATTTCTGCCTGTGGTTGTGGCTGAGGCTATGACGAACCACCATTTCGCTTCAGAGTCAATTTCTTTGCCCTAGAATCCATTGGAATGGAAGAAACAGTGAGGAACAAAGCTCTGAGAGAACGAATGCTCGCTGAGAATTTCATGGTTTATGATGAATTCACCGAAGCGCACAGTTCTAGCACCGAATGTTGTAAATTTTAATTAACATTGACGTTCCACCATTCTGCCGTGGAACGTCAATGCTAGAACGTTAATTTTTTTTCGTTCCGTTGCGGAATGTGTAGTGTTCTACCGCAAAACAAAATTAATATGTTTAACGGCAAACATGACAGCGATGTTTTCTACAAATTTTTTTCATAATTTAGTGGTTAAGTTGTTAGCGAAAATACTTTAGTGGTTGACTTGTCATTGATCACAAAGTACGATGGTTGATTTGTTAATTTCCAAAAATATATCACAAAATGAAATTCTGATTTTTTTCAATAAAAAATTTCTTTACATTTATTTTTATATTTTAAAATTTTGAAACATAGTAAAATGCGACTTATTCTCTAGTAATTCATGACTAAAATTATCACGTGTATCAAATTTAAATTATCGCAATGTTAGTGATTGAGTGTGTGAAATTTTTGTCTTTCACTCTAATAAACTTTTTTAAAGTCAATAGAATTATTAGATTCTGTATGATTCATACAATCTTATCCAACTCACTTTTATGTGAGGCCAAATCAGTGGACGTCCTACAAACATCCTACGCTTCATTTCAACTTCACATAGACCCCGAATTATTGGCAGAAAAGCTTCAAAAATTTGTCCCATTCTATTATTTCTTTCAAGCAAAACAATCAGGTAAGTTGAAGAAATTAAAACACATCAAACAACAACAGTACACAGAAAAATCATGATAATCAGAAATAATTATGAACAATTTCAAAAGATCTACCTCCTAAATTTCTTAATTTTTATTCATTTTCACCTGTGGAATTTTTTATTATTATTGGTTGATTTAATTTTTTATTGTCATTTGTTTAGTGCCATATGAATGAAAAGACGATATTAAGTCGAGCATGCTACTTTGGATTGCATATCGTTGTAGATTGGAGAATTTTTTTTTCCCCTAAACCTGCATCATGATTTATAAATAGAAGCATTTGTCATAAAATGTTGAATTTCGTAATTTTGATCATTGTAACGATAATCTTTGGCCGAACATACTCTAAATTATAATTGGATTACACTACCATTACGTGTCCACTACAATATACTATGGTCGTTGGTGATACGTTCAATTAATGGAATATTTACCTACTCAATCGACTTTTAGTTAATTTAACAATTCATACTAAAATTCGTATTATTTTTCTTATATTATGATTTCACTTACATCTTATGAATCATATTATTATTTTATATGCCAAAAAAGTAAAGGCATATTTTAAAATATAATAGCTTATACAATTTTTATTTTAATATTATTTATTTAGTTTATTTAGTTTATTTTAAAAATTCAACTTGCTTCCTCTTTTATGGTCATGACTAATTCTATATCGTTGTCACGGATTTTGGTTACAAATCAAGTCAAATTAGTCGATAGATATGCTACTCCACGTGGCACTGTTATTGAATTCCACATATTGAATTGTCAAAGAATGTAATCTCAAGAGATTAAAGTAGAAGTTGAAAAAACACGTCACTGATTTACTTAAGGATTAGTATTGGAATTTCCAAACCATTATTTAAAAACGTATTTCTCTGAACTTGACTTGTACATTCAAAAAAACTCCCCAAATCTGAACAAATTTGTTGTTGAGTTTCACCTTAAAAAATTATACGGGTTGACTATCAGATCCTATTTGTGAAGCAGACTCATTGACCTCTTTCAAATAAAGTAGGATTGGATCATTAAAAACAGAAGAAAGTAAATTATTGAATGGGAACATAATCATTGCAGTAGGAAAAGATGAGCACGTGATATAATTGTATTGAAGAATAAGTTTGTCTCATAGTCATGAAAGAGACATATAATTTTATAAGTTAGATGCTTTGACAAACAACATACTCTTATCGAGTAGATCATCATGATGGTGGAAGTTGAACTTCTAGCAATTTTAGATCACCCTTAACCCCTCACTCATACATCGAAAGATGTCGTGTGGGCTGAAGTGCAAAGGAAAAAATCAGCATATAAGCAGAAAGCAATATGAATCTACATAAGAGAAAAGATATACCACTCTTTGTCCATTGACGCTATGACGATCGCAATTGCTTCAGGCTGCTACAGCTGGTAAGGTTAGTGAATAAGTAGGTCAACGGACAACATAAAACATGTTTGCTTTTAGTGTAACTGAAATGCAAAGGAAACACTAATTAGAACTATTGAAACATGAACGACAAACAAAAAAAGTGAGATGTTTACTTACGTGAATCCACCCTAATGTCATTAACAATTTTTTAAATTGAATCTCGAAGTATTCTTCTTCATTAAATGCAAAGCATTGCATACAAAGAACGCAAATCAAAGATGAGTACTAAAATAACATCTTCTAAACTACTTAATATAACAGAACGTAATTCTCACCGTCTAAATTGTTAGCTGAATGAAAGGTGGCTCTCGAAATACGTGGTAGTAGTGCTCGCTTGGTTCCTCCATCGAACATCCAAGCAACATGTTAATATCCTTGGGAGTCATCCCCAACTCCCGTCCAAACATGTAAGTTTGAACCTCTAATGATTGGGTGGCTCCCGAGACACGTAGTAATAGTGCTCTCTTGGTTCCTCCGTCGAACATCTAAGCAACATGTTAATATCTTTGGGAGTCATCCTCAACTCCTGTCCAAACATGTAAGTCCAAAACTCTAATGGTTGGGTGGACAATTCCAAATTGGCATAAAAGAGTTTGACAATCCGCTCACAGAAACTTCCACCCAATCTGGCTAAGCTAGTCCCCTCAAACAATTCTTCAATGTCAAATTCAGCCAATGACTCAAAGTCTACTCTTATAGAAATAATAATTGAACGGTGTTTAACATTGACTTCATACCGTTCGTTCGCTTCGGCTGTCTTGAAGAGTGGGAAGTAGAACCTCTCTGTAACAGGTTGGAAACGGACCATTGCACCTGCTACTGTTCGTTGTTGAGGCTGATGTTGAGGTTGTGCTTCAACCTCGACTTGTGTAACAGGGGCAATCACGGATCCTCCAACTTGAACCGCGGCTGCTGTACCTTCAATTGCGGGTGCTCCACCTTCAACCGAGGTGGGTACATTGTAGTGCAACTGATAGATAATGAACTCGGTTGCAAGTCGACGGCGTTCATGCGCCGAGTTCGTCATTTTAGCATGTTGTTGTGGCTGAGGCTACAACGAACCACCCTTTTACTTGAGAGTCAATTTCTTTGCCCTAGAATCCATTAGAATGGAAAAAACAGTGAGGAACGAAGCTCTGAGAGCATGAATGTTCGCCAAGAATTTCGTGGTTTATGATGAATTCACCGAAGCGCACAGTTCTAGCACCGAACGTTGTAAATTTTAATTAACATTGACGTTCCGCCATTCTGCCGTAGAACGTCAGTGCTAGAACGTTAATTTTTTTTGTTCCGCTGTGGAACGTATAGTGTTCCACCGCGAAACAAAATTAATATGTGTTTAACAGAAAACATGATAGCGATGTTTGCTACAACTATTTTTCATGGTTTAGTGGTTAAGTTATTAGCGAAAATACTTTAGTGGTTGACTTGTCATTAATCACAAAGTACGATGGTTGATTTGTTAATTTCCAAAAATATATCGTAAAATGAAATTCTGATTCTTTTAATAAAAAATTTCTTTACATTTATTTCTATATTTTGAAACATAGTAAAATGCAACTTATTCTCTCGTAATTCATGACTGAAATTTTAAACATTTGAATCTTCGAACTAAACAAATTGAACTGAGTCGTGACAGAATTTAATGAAAATTATCTTATCACGTGCATCAAATTTAAATTATCGTAATGTTAGTGATTGAGTGGGTGAAATTTTTGTCTTTCACTCTAATAAACTTTTTTAAAGTCAATAGAATTATTAGATTCTGTATGATTCATACAATCTCATCCAACTCACTTTTATTTTTACAACTTTTTCATTTCTCATTTTGTGTGAGGCCAAATCAGCGGACGTCCTACCAACATCCTATGCTTCATTTCAACTTCACATAGACCCCGAATTATCGGCAGAAAAGCTTCAAAAACTTGTCCCATTCTATTATTTCTTTCAAGCAATACAATCAGGTAAGTTGAAGAAATTAAAACACCTCAAACAACAACATGATAATCGGAAATAATTATGAACAATTTCAAAACATCTACCTCCTAAATTTCTTAATTTTTATTCATTTTCACCTGTGAATTTTTTATTATTATTGGTTGATTTAATCTTTGAATTGTCATTTTTTGTAGTGCCATATGAATAAAAAGACGTTATTAAGTCGAGCATGCTACTTTGGATTGCATATCGTCGTAGATTGGAGAATTGTTTTCCCCTAAATCTGCTTCGTGATCTATAAATTGAAGCATTTGTCATAAAACGTTGAATCTTTCATAGGTTTGATCATTGTAACGATAATCTTTTGGTGGAACATACTCTAAATTATAACTGGATTACACTACCATTGTGTGTCCACTACAATATACTATGGTTGTTGGTGATACGATCAATTAATAGAATCTTTAGCTACTCAATCGATTTTAATTAATTTAATGATTCATACTAAAATTTGCATTATTTTCCTTGTATTATGATTAAATCTATATATTATGAATCATATTATTATTTTATATGCCGAAAAAGGTGAAGGCATATTTTAAAATATAATATCTTTGACAAATTTTATCTTTTTGAATTATTAATATTATTTATTTAGTTTATTTTGTGCTGACAAGATGATGATGAATGATGATGTATGAAAAATTCAACTTGCTTCCTCTTTTATGGTCATGACTGATTCTAGGTCGTTGTCACGGATTTTGGTTACAAATCAAGTCAAATTACTCGATAGATATGCTACTCCACGTGGCACTGTTATTGAATTGTCAAATAATGTAATCTCAAGAGAATAAAGTAGAAGTTGAAATAACACATCACTGATTTACTTATGGATTACAATTGGAATTTCCAAACCATTATTATTGTTATGCTCGCTATAAACGTTTTTCTTTTAACTTGACTTGTGCATAAAAAAAAAAAACTTGTATTTCTACGATATGGTACAATATTGTCTACTTTCTCTTTAAATCTGTACAATTTTATTGTTGAGTTTCACCCTTAAAAGTTTTATACCCATTGACGATCAAATCCTATTTATGAGTCATACTCATTGACTTCTTTCAAACAAAGTAGGGTTCAATCATTAAAAGAGAAGAAAGTAAATTATTGAATGGGAACTTAATCAATGCAGTAGGAGAAGATGAGCACATGATATGATTGTATTGAAGAATAAGTTTGTCTCATAGTCATGCATAAAGTTGATAAACTAGGGCCACTCAAGGGAGCAAGGGGCTGATAGGAAAGCATATGTCTGTGTGGTTTTAATCTATTTCATAGGCTGCTGCAGATTTCAACAATCCCATGAAAGAGATATGTGAATCTCTCTCTCTCTCTCTCTCTCTCTCTCTCTCTCTCTCTCTCTCTCTCTCTCTCTCTCTCTCTCTCTCTCTCTCTCTCTCTCNTGCGTGTCTTCTCTCTCTCTCTCTCTCTCTCTCTCTCTCTCTCTCTCTCTCTCTCTGGGGTCTTGCACTTCATAAGAAATGAAAAGAATCAAAAGCCAAAAACAAAAGTTAGATTAGCCATAAATATGTATACATGCCCATGCCCCACCCATTTGCTTTCCTTCTTCAATGACTAAAATGGATGGAAACTTAGTTTCCACCCGCTACATTGCATGGTAGAGAAAAGTATTACGAGCACATGAAACAAATTGATTATGTCGAAAAAACGAATGAGAGAAGAGAGAAAGAGAGAGACTTAGAGTAACAATAAGAAAACATAAATAAATCTTAAAGTGAAATTGTCAAACAAATACGGTATATACGACATCAGAACTATCAGTACAATTTTCTTCTATACCACCGCAAATCTCATGAAATATATTACAATTTACAACTTATGTTAGACTCAATGCATTTAGGAGGCCAAACCACATAGAATTCGAATCATTGAACCGTAATATTATTAAGTAATAGAATCCACAAATTAAGGTTAAGTCGACATTTTAAGAATTCCCCTACCCAATCTAAAATTTGACACTGACCAAACATTTGATTTTCATGTTCATAAGAATAAGCACCGATTTGTTGCTAGATTTCAAACATCTTCCACCAATAATTAAGACAGTGCCATGGATGGCAAGCCCCGAGAATATAGGCATGAAAATCTCCGTTAGTAAGAAATTGGTCAAAATCTCTTTTCCCTTCAAACGATGATCTAGTCGTGGACGACTGCATTCAGTCGTTGCTAGAAACATCACCAGAGTTGATCGAATGTTGACTACACGTTGACCAATCAATTGTTGGGAAAATTTTGAGCATCACCACCCCACTTATGTTGAGGCACTAAGTGAAATTGATGTGAGAACCTAAGCTTTAAATTCATTTATTTAAGCTGTAGAATGTTTAGATGAATTTTAAGTTATTGCTAACATTTTGCTGACTCTTTCAGGTTGAACTAAATGACCCCAGCCAAGCTTGAGGTAGTGCTAAACTAAAGAGAAAGGGGGTTTCCTTTACTTTACTCGATTCAAGATTTTGATCAGCTTTAGTGTGTGTTTAAAAATGCATTGATGTTATGTCCAGATGTGACAACATATTGGTCTGTACATATTAGCATGTTTTAGAATTTTCTGAATTGTAAATGCAGGGCTAAAATGGTTAAAATTGGATTGTACTGGATTTCATGAGAAGGATCGCAATTGATATGATGTGTGTGTGGTACGTAACGATGAATGATCTGATCCTCGAAAAGAACTCAATCACTTAGTCCAAGTTTAAGAAGTCAGCTAAAGTATTAACATAAAAGAAATAACTCATCACCAAGGACAACAAGGAAATACCAAGAAATGGAAATCCGAAATAACCACACCTCGGACACCGCATTTGACCACCACAATCTGAACCTGGAATGGAGGGGTCGTTGAACCTGGGATGGAGGGGTCGTTGGAGTGAATAACTAATTCAGTAGAAAACTTATATTAAATGTCATGTACATGTAAAACTAATTTTTCCTTTCTTATCAAACCATGATCAAAAACAATGTTGTGCATGTATTTAAAAACATTTCGAAAACATTCTTTACAGTCAAAATAGGCTCCATGAGCCATCGATGAGGCAATCATCAAAAAATTGTTGGATATTTAGCTAGCTATAGTAAAATATGTCTACATCGTTTTTCACAAGTTATAAACAAGGGTCCGTGACAAAAGAAGGTCACTCAAGGGCCCCTCTGATACAATCACACAGAAAAATGATGATTCAAAGACCAAACAGCACCTCATGAGACAGAATGAATAAAAGTAATGGCGATCCAAAGACCCAACAACGTCACATGAGTGGTCAGTGATACGAAGACTAGGCATCAACACCACTCGTAAAATCGAGTACCAGTGAAGATTGTCGGCGATGGATTACTCGGTGACTTACAAACTATTAGATCTACTTTGACAAGGGTTGCCCGTGAGCATAGCTCCGCGACGACACAAGCGCTCATCAAATGAAAAAGGTTATTAGGCGAGTAAAACTCAATGACTAACAACCTTCAATATATGTGACAAAACACTATGGTCAAGTTTAGGGATTTAAAGCCTAATGAGTACGTTATCACTGCCCTATTACCCCTTTTCACTTTAGGAATTTAAAACTCAAGGATATGTCACACGAACATACAAGTAATCTTCACACAGCAGAAGTTGCATGGGCATAGACTCATGACGCTTTAATCCCAAGACCACCCAAAGCATCAAGATGATTCATTATCCTGAATCAAAATTAGATACCATGCACGAAAATAAATGTGTAAAATTCACGTACATATAATATAAAAACAGATGTGCTGTCATATAGTCTCCGTTGAGTTTTCATATGTGACAACTTACAAAATATGTTTTGAAAACCATGACATACAATATAGTGCATAAAGTATAAAATCTCTACCTCAATGACGACAAAAGCTTAGCCGACCAACCGTATATGCCATCAAAAACAAGCACCAAACATGGGGGCACCATCGAAACTTTAAACCAAGCTGACGTCAAGACCTCAAATCAACACTAGGGACAAAACACGAGTCTCAAATTGTAAGTGGAAAACAGACCGGAAGGACTAACACAAGACTTCTCGATTCAAATCAAGGAATGACAAGAACTCATACATCGAACCAAGAAACCACACTGATTGGAAATAAAACATGGTTGAGGTAGCTAAGTGAAGTTCATTAAATTCAAACCCTATGAAACCACAATATATTTTATACTCAGATGCATAAAATCTTTTATCTCTGTATGCTTGCATATTTTGTTACCTCTACACTGAATATGAAATTTCATCTTTATTGAATTTAGTCGGCTCACCTCAAACGACTCCCTCCTCCTTTCAGGCTTTAGACTGGACTATCACTAGTGGCCAATGCTGGATTTATCTTGGAAGTCTTGTTAATTTCATTTGTTCTTATTTTTTTAGAGAGTATGTTATTAGTGAAATTGACTCTCTCTCTCTCTCACACACATATTCTTTTAGAGGTTTGATTTGTTATATCTCTATTGTATACAGTTTGTTATATCTTTAGACTTTTAATCTTTACACGATATGTTATCCCTGTTGAACCTAAGTGTGAACCTAAATGTTTTGGGCCTTAACTTTTAATTTATTTAAGTTTTCTGCTGCTATTTGACATAAATAAATATAAGAGTTGGGGGATTTGGTTCATTGTC
This sequence comes from Begonia loranthoides, assembly GCA_022433065.1. Taxonomy (NCBI): domain Eukaryota; kingdom Viridiplantae; phylum Streptophyta; class Magnoliopsida; order Cucurbitales; family Begoniaceae; genus Begonia; species Begonia loranthoides. The sequence continues at coordinate 8,117,444 of CM039478.1, forward strand.
GAGCAAAGTCATTCTATGTTCTGTCTCAAGTCCCTTTTTGAGGTGTGACAAATACTGTGTTGTCAGATGAGAGCTCTTTAACCTAACTAGTGTTGGTGAGTTTGCATGGTTGTCGACTACGAGTTTGAATAACTTTTGTTGATGAGTATGAGTTGACGTCAACCCAGGTATTTGTTTTCAACGTCCTTGTAAATGTTAGATAGACAAGATTGAATTCTTTTAGCGTAAAATTATTTGACTTTAGATAATACTAATTTTACTACTTAATTTTACTTTTAAATTTTACCTTCAGAAGTGTAGTTTACTCGTTGTTCATTAAATTATAGACAGTTAAAAATAAATCATTAATCACATCAATTAATGAACATCATGTCATGAAATAAAATTATAATGTAAAATTAAAAAATATATCTAGTATTATCTCAATGCTTCAAATACACTAAAGTTTATGCTTTGGGGTTTTATGATAGGGTTTAGGATTCAAGGTTGAAACTAATGATTATGAAAGGGTATCTCACTAATTTTCCATTAGAGCACATAATGAATAATTGAGTGGTCCTATTTTGCTACCTGTGACAAGCTGTTCAGATTTCAAATACACGTGACCCCACACCCAACTAAAGCTTTCTCATTCCTCCATACTTATCTTCACAAACCTCCATTGGCGAGCTTTCCTCTATAAATCAATTGAGTAGACGTGTATTTTGGTGGGAAATCTCTGTATATCTGCACACAAGATTCGCCATTTTCAAGGCCTAGAGTATAGAGGTAGCTGGTGGAGATGGGTCTTTGAGGCGTGTGATGAGCAAGATGGAGAAGCAGGGCACGTGCATTACTAACTCACTTGTCTAACGATTGCTTGATTCCGATGAAATGACCTACTTGTTGAGGAAGGTTCTTTAATGGCCTTTCCATTTGTGATCAGAGTTAGTTCTTCATGTGCCCGTCTTCCCCATCATGACCATTGCGCCTTGGTTCTTCATCCAATCTATATTCAGGGGTGGCCTTCATTTTCAGGTACTAACAATTGCATAACTTGCCGGTTATTCATACTTGTTGAGCAGCAGTTCATCCTCTGAATTTTGTTTCTAACTTTCGACTTCTTACAAACATTACTTACGAAGGTCAATTTGTTGATAACAGTTGCTAAGATTTAGGATGCTTGCTTTCCATTTTTGTTTTCAAATTGCCTGGAAATGACTGATCTGGCTTGAAAATTCTAAGCCTGGAAAGTAGAGCAAGTGTCATTGGACAGATTTCCATTTACTTGGACGAAAAGGGATTATTGATTGTTGAGGATTAAGCATAAGGTTTGGGGCAACAATGGAGGAGTGTCTGCACCACGTCTCACCGACAGAGAGAAGCACCATATATATACGTGATTTGCTTCCTAATTTTAGTGCTGTACTTGTTCTTATTTACCCTTTATTTGATCGGCAATCTCTCTCTCTCTCTCTGACATTCCAGATATTGGGCCGTGTTTATTCAGGAGTCACTCGGGTACAGAATTAGTAGCAGTATCCATTAGTGGTCTGCTGAAAACACACCAACTTCACTCATTTTCTACCAATTGTACAACAGACGCCCAACATCATACATAAATAAAAGCGTATCAGTTAAAGCTGTCCATGGAATCATATAGAATAATATTCGTTAACCGGGAGACTCAGTTCTCGATCTGCCTGTCCAGTGCTTGCCCAACAAATGAATCTTCGACCAACATCCTTAACAGCTCAAATCCTAGTCTTGTCTCTCGACTCAAATCACGTCTTCTACTTTGGTTAAGAACTAAGCCTTGAGTTCAGACACTGAGTGAAATTTAAAACCAAGAAAACCGTGTTCAACTACACCTGAATTATCAGTTCCATTTGTCATCCATCAAATTTATACGATGGATTTGGTCCATTTTCGTTATACTTCAATTCTCAAATCAGGAACTGTACTTTATACAAAAGTTATTTTCTTTGAATGCTGATGTGCCGAGAAGGCATAGCTACATACAAGAGTTTTCCTGGCGAAACAGCTAAGTAGGATGACAAAGGTTGAGCTGAAACACTTGATTAATGGCAAAGCTTATACAAGTTGAGCAGTGGGTTAGGAGAGAGAAGGAAGATGAAGAAGCAGCCGGGAAAAGAAAAAGAATATATTAAAGAAAGTAAAATATTTACACGCATCTACCTATACCACAAGATTATTAGCCAAGCCCCCAACGAATTATGCAAGATTTTCTTGACAGAAAGCTGCCAACCTTTACAAAGAGAGGCTGATAAATTTAGTACCATACACAACCAATAGAGATCGAGAGAGCGCCTTCTGCAACACTTGCAAAGAATGACCCGTGACTTATAACCAACCCAACCTCCAAAGATTCCCGACAGGCAGTGTGATGGAGGCCTTACCTTCCCAATTGCAAGTGCAAACTTGTCGAAAAGAAAGTGGGAAATCATCTTTAACTTCATTGAGCTTGGGAGTTTTCATCGCCGTAGATAGAAACACATGCATCAGTAGCACCTGCTGCTAGCAGTGGCTCGTAGGGGTGGAAGGCGAGGCAGCTCACAGAACCAATTTTCTGGGGCATAAATTTAGGGAGGTATTTGATAATGCTCAGCAGTTCACCTCCTATGCTAAAAACTTTGATAAGTTGTTTAGCTGAGCCACTGGCGATGATTGGAGCATGTCTATGAACAGCTAAAGCTGTAAGTGAACCCCTATAAGCATAGAAGGTGAGATACTCCTTCCCAAGATTTCTGGTATCTAGGAATTGAATGTCACCTGCCTGAGATGCACTGACAATCTGCACGGGAACAATCATAAAACTCGTAAAGAGGGCTTCCCCATCTGAAAAATCGCTGAAATTCTTATAGTCGAGTTGTATTTATGGATTCAAGCTATAATGACTGCTAAGCCAAATTCAACATAGATGTCAACCTTTGATGGATCCAGTCCGGGTTGGAATCCAATTCCAACAACCCTTTCCACTTTTGTGTGAGGTCGCATGGTTGACACCAACCTAACAACAAGAAAGATTACCACAAGCAAAAAATTTGATAAATATACAATTAACAAACTGAACAATATATGCAAAACCCAAGAAGAAACAAGGCCAAATTCAGCATTTTATGCCAAAGCGCACTAAATAGTCCTAAAAATGAAGTATGTTTAATGTTCTGAGAATATTATTGGTCATATCCATGATAAGGTGGTAACAAAGCAAAGCTCGCCAAGTATGCCAAATACAAGCAGCATGCAGAAATGAACAGTAGTTTGTGTGCTTACATTTCTGGAGTCCGTACATCATATAATCTTATAGAGCCATCCACAAAACCAGCTGCAAGAAGTCCTCCATGAACTTGAGAAGATGACTAGAAAAGGCAAAAAAGAAAATTAAAGAAGCAGAGCACATATCATCCATCCTATGATCAATTATGAGGAATCGAATTGCTATAAATCATCAGAAGGCAGCATAATATAGTACTCTTAACCAGTTAAACATGAGAAGGTTTTAATTCTTATGAGATAAAAACCAAACTGGATCATTATTTAAACAGGTAAAAAAATGTTTTAAAACCATCTCTCGACATCATTGTTTCCATTTCAGCAAATTTTTTTAACATCAGCGCCAAACTATTAGATATAGTGCAAATTATCCTCTTCAGAACTTTAGAGACATTCAAAGAGCAACTCCTGCAAGTGCAGTCTGATTTTTTGCAATAGTTCCTTCGAATATAAAAGAAACAGACCCAATAATAAAAAACAGATGCGTAATTAATCAATTATGAATCAGTCAAGAGCGAGAAAACAATTTTCAACAGGGGATTGATGACGGCAATATATTATTGTTAAGAAGCTATTTTAATTCTCCCTATTTTAACACAACCAAAAGCATTGCAAGATTATATTTTTTCTCTCCTGCTTGCAGGATCTTATATAAAGCATGTCTTCGCCGTTACTAAACTTCCTAGCTTAATACATTCTCTAACTACAACATGCTTCCCAAAATCGTTGGCTTCCAATATAATTCCCACTAATCATGGAATTCAAAATCACAAATACAAGTGAGAATCTTCCAGTCAGGTTTTGTTAACTAATCAATATAACTCAAGCAACCAATTAATTTAAATAAGCAGCCTCACCAATGCTGATATACTGCAGTTTGATGATGAAGGAAACGATTTAAGCAGCAACTCCTTATCCAAATCCCAATACGTTATTGATGATATCTCACCAGAAGCATACTACAAAAAAACCAGCATTGAAAATTTTCTCATACCAAAATATTAAAAAATGAGCGTGAAACTAGAAATGTCTTTGGGCTCAATGGCATTAGAGCTCTAAAAGTACATACTAGGTAACCAGATTGTTGTTGCCAATCCACAACAGCATTCAAACTTCGTACACCAGCCCTATGCCCTTGGATTGCCGAGAATGCAGTAACAAGTTTTTGTCTACCCTTGAGAGTGTAATCCTTCCAAATTCTGATATTTCCATCACCTAAATTTATAAGAACAGCCTAGTAAGGTACTTACAGAAAAGAAGCTAAATCAGATATTGCTGTCAAAAATTATTACATGAAGCAGCCAGTAGCAAGCTGTCATCAAGCTCATTCACGAGGCAGAGTTTAGAAATTCCTTTCTCGGGAAAATCATGATTGTCAAAACTATTTAGAAGGGTAGGTTCCGCATAATTCCATACCCTGAAAGAGAACACGCAAAAAAAATTAAATGAGACAAAAAGAAGCCCAGAAAGGATGCGCACTAATCGGTATAGAAGAAAAGGAGTGGTCAATCAAAGGCTATAAAATTTGAAAATTAGAATGAATAAAACATCTAATGGATCCCCAAAAAGCATGGCAATAAACATAAACTAATTAAAGTTCATAGGGCGCAGTTCTACAAAATGTCATTGGAATAATGAGTAGATACTAAGGTAATGAATCTGGTACGCATGATTTAGCCCTTCCTAAAAATTTCACCGGTTACAAGTTTATTGTTGGTTGTGGTACATTACAAGATTGTACACCTTTTGTCCTTTTACTTAAATCTCCTTTTAATACATAATACTTTTACCAACCAAATTGAATGAAACTCTTTAAAACACGTGACTCAAACCATTTGAAAAATTAAGTTCTTTTTACTTTTCTCAAAAAAATAAAAGCTTACTTGTAAGATAATATCCAAAATATATTATCAGCTTTAAATTTACATGTTTAAGTTTTCAAACATTAGCCTAACTTCCTTAGTTCTTTGAAAATAATATAACTATATACTTCCAAATAAGTGAATTTAAGAGGGACAAGCCAAAAGCAACAAGTTCTCAAACATTGGATTATCAGTTTAAAGCTATATCCAAGCCTTACACAACCTAAAATCCCGCTACAAGCTAACAAAGTGAAGTTTGAACTGTTAGAGAATTGGATGAATGAAAATGTCATTAGGCGTGAATTAAATCATAAAAATGATGATTTTTTTAACAAGATTGAGCCATCATGGAAGAAGTTCTTCGATACTTATTAAGCAGAAATGAAATATTGGGCATACCTGATTCTTTCCTTTTCGTCCGCAGCAACCACAATAGGAGAAAAAGGTTGTAACAGAGTGGTTTTTGTACCCGTTTCGAACGATGTATCCAAGGTAGCAATCGGATTATTATTGAATTTACTAACAGCTGAAAACAAAACTATGGGTGAGTATTTACTTTTGAGTAAAACCTAGACATCACATATTTAACAACAATAAAGAGAAATAATGGAAAGAATAGACAAACAAGAGTGCTGACATTTGGCTATGCATTGCAATGCAAACTTTTCCCTCCCCTCTCTTCTATTAGAAATTTCTTCAGCATCATCGGCAGCAGTAAGAAGTGGCTTGGAGAAATGTCCACAACTCCAATTATAGATGGTGGATTGTGGAAGAAAACTGCGTTCTGAAGTTCCAGATGATCCATTTGAACCCAAGAGTGGATCAGCTAAACCTGAATCTGGGGAATTCATTAGATGAGGTCTAAACTCCAGTGAGCAAACTCTCCGAATGCCAGTCAAGTAAGTTGGTTTAGGGGGGCTAACAGGAGGAGTTCGGAAGGTTAGTGGCAAATGACCTGAGTAGCGTAGCTCCAACCAATTACAATTTATGCATGGCACTAATGAAATCTCTTAAAATGGAAAGCACAAGAAACCACTGACAAAAGAACTAGGAAACATATACCGGAAGGGCAAGGCAAAAGAAAAATATTTATATTTTCACAAATTTGTTTTACACATCAGTATATAATGACATTTTGGATATATATTTACTTAGAAATATAATTGAAATAGAAAATTTACAAATACATTGTACTACATTTTATATGCTTATAGAAGCACATAATTGAAAAAAAAAGAATTATGGAACTTGAGTTCACTCAACACATAAATGCAATAATATTATAATAGTATGACAACTAGAAAACAAAGACAGCAAAAAGAAAACTGATTCACTGTAGCAGGAGAAGAATATAAACAGAGAAAAGAGTAGACCCATTGAAGAAAGACGACCAAGACACAAACCCATGAGGAGATGAAATCATAGCGTGCACAGACAAAGCCCCACCCAGTGACAGCCAAAGAACCACAGGCAGAGACACGGAAAGGAGGAACTTGAGGAAGTTAAAGACCTGGTGAGAGAGTCAGTGATCCGGCTGAGACCCACTAACAGTAAGAAGAAAAGGAAGACTGAGCAACCATGGAGAGATTAGAGGGAAAGTAGCTGAAGAATCAGAGGCAAAGTGGTGGTTCCAAGCTGTGATTGGAAATTTCAAACATATATGAATGCACATCGACAAGCCATCTGGCATCTTTTATATGTACCAGACACATGTACCATGTTTGACATGCATCCGATGCAGACACTCCCCCATTTTAGATGGGTTTGTGCTTCCCAGATAGCAAAATGCACTCACATAAATTTACCTCTAGAAGTAAATAGTACCATATCACAAGTAAATCAATCCAAAATAATTTACCGCAATAGATTACCTCCATTCATATCAAACCATGAAGATGAACGAGAGAGTCCAGTAATACTTGAAGTCAGAGATGATGTTATTTCATTAGGACGGATACTGGTCCCAGCAATCTTTGTTGGCTTTGTTACTTGTTCAATACCAATAATAGACAACACCTTTCGACCAAGACTTGCGACGCGTGGCGATGGATCTTTAGCTAAGGTAGACATAGCCAATACACATTGAGAATACAGAGAACTATCCAATGTTCTTGGCTTCAAATTATCGACAGTCCCATTACTCACTACATCATTTAAAATTCCAGAGTCAGAATGTTGAGAAGAATCATCTGATAGTGGAGATCCGTGCATAATTGTAGAGTTAGCAATAGGACTGCCACTGGAGATCCTTCCATCTCGAATCAACGTTAAGTTTTCGTTGCTGACTTTTAACTCAGGACCCATTTGGGAGGAAACAATACTCCCTTGTGATACATACTGATTTTGATTAGAATATCCACTACTTGGACTTTTCACATGTGCCAAAGAAGGTAGAGAAGTTAGTTGAGGTTTCCAATACGCTGCAGCAATTGACTTAAGGTGCTTGTTGTGGCCAAAGGCGAAGCGTGCAAGAGCTGCCATAATCAAAGAACATCTAGCAAAATTAATTTATTCTATAATTGCAAGAACAGCTGCATCGATTCATGTATGAATAGCAGAGTCCTTGATTTTGCACCCCTGACTACCAATTATTACCTCAATAATAGTTCACAAACAACTGTTGGATAGTACTAAATAAAAAAAAATCACTTCGATCAACTACAATATATAAGCATAGGGATGAAGAATGAACAAGAAAATCCAATAACATGCTAAAAATCAAATGATAATAAATGTTTGAAGCATTAACTAGTCTAAATTACTAAACAGTCATAGCCGAAGTGAGCAGAGCAAAATGCACAAAGCATCTAAGCATCATAATCCCATGTACTCCAAATCACAACTTCAAGGACGAAAAGCAAAACGCACTTTATTCTAACAGTGCAGTCAATAAAGGAGGAAGGACAGAACTCTGGACATGCATCAGCATATGGAAAGAATGATACAGACAAGCAAAAGCTTAAAAGATGAAGAATGACATTAAACGGTGCAGCTTTAATGTCGAAATTTATTTACAGACAAGATTCTTGATTAAATTCTTCACTTTACTTGAACTAAATTGAATATCTCCAGTATAGAAGAGTTTGAACTAAGAACAGGATTTCTTTTTTTGAAAGATCAAGTCCATCTCCTGATAATTTCTCTATACTCCAATCAACAAAAAAAAAAAAACTCTGAAGTTATCCCAGTCGTATATCTTGAATTTCACAGAAGACAATATGAGACAAAAAGTAGTGCTAAAATGGTCAACAGATTTTCAATCTAACCACCAAGAAGTAGTAATATGTAAACAACAAGATGTGGGAAAAAATTTCAAGTATCACCACATACCGACAGCCACTTCTGCCCTGACCAACGGACTTCCATCTGAAGCTTTACTTAAGAGACATCCAACTATTGTGGCTTCAGCTTTAATCTTTTCATCATCATCACAATCTTCATCTCCTCCAATGCCATCTCTGCTCAAGTTGCTCCCCACATCAAGCAGGGTTCCCAGGGCAAAAACAGCTGAGGCCCTGACCTGAAATGGTAAAACAAATCTAAACCTAAGATAAAATTAATGAAACCATGAATCCATTACATGGAAATGTCAATTTTAGAAATTAAGATACCTCAGGTTGGGGCTCGAACATTAGAGAAGAAAAGGCACCTGTGGCATCTGCCTGCAAACCAATTACTTGAGCCTCTGTAAAATCTTCCCACAGCTTACCAAGACAGAGACAAAGCCATTGAAGAAATAGAGGTTCAGTTTGGATGTCATTTGGAGTTGAACTTTGTAGGTGCTTCAAGCAGATATGGATTAAATCAAATTGAATGCATGCTTCTTGGCCCCGTCTATGACCATCAACAATTACAGTCAAAACAAATGCAGACATTGCATGCTGTTCTGGATAGGCCTCTATAGTATCAAGAAATTTGATGAAATAAGTATGGCCACCCTCTTTTACTAGCTCAACCTGACAGGACTAGAATCCAAGAATAAAAAAAAATTACTGTCATTTAAGTATGAGGAGCGTAAATGTTACTATGAATATATTAAAAATGATTCAAGATAATTTCATTTTCCAAATATGAACCTAAAAGAGAAGCATCGACGGCATGACATACAGCAATCTTTGACCAACAAAGGAAAATTTAAAACCCAGTTCCATTCCTTTGCAGTAATACTATTAAGATTTAAAGCAATCTGCCAATGCTATATCAAGCTACACAAGGACACTATGTCCCAAGTCTGGATTCCTATAAGCAATCCATTGACATTTTTTAGTTGAAACATAAATGGAAAAAAAATTTAAAATACCATGCTATAAGCCCTTGTAATATATGCATTTGTCACTGTACATTTTAAGGCAAATTTTCTTTCTATAGAAAATTCATAAAAGACCATATGCAGCTAGTTAGTTGCTTTTGTTTGGCTGAAATCATCATAATACATTTCTAAAGTACCTTATCAAGCGCCAGAATCTTTGTCCATATAAATACAAGAATTTGCCTTAGCTCCGGTGTGGTTGTCTGTAACAGCTTCAACACATACGGGAAAATTCCAACGGACAAGGCCTATGATCATGGAAAACAATCTTATCAACATCTAACCATAAGACTCATTAATGTGTTGCAGAAAGAGGTTTCAAAAAAGGAAGGAAATATAACTTTTTACGAGAAACAAACATATAAGTAAATAAATACATAATGCAAATAGGATTATAATCAATTACCAATTCTACAGCCCAAGGTCCCATATCAAGAAATTTCCCAAGAAGTAGAAGAGCTCGAAATCGATGGCTTTGACTAAGTAAAACCTGCGACAAAGAAAGGTCACTCCACGCAATTCATTGTTTATAATTACTATGGTGCAAAGGAATTTTTGTTTCGTAATCAAAATAAGGAAATAGAGAAAAATCAAAGAAATAATTCATAAGGAAATAGCATAATTCAATATCAAAATCTAGGGCTTAATATTTATTATCACCCTTTAAATAGAAATAAAAATTAAACGATTAACATAAAAATAAAATAAAACAACTAAAATTAAAAGAAAAAATAAAATATTAAATAACACGACTCATAAGCCTTTTGGGCGTGCTTTAGCCCGCACTGCATTAATCTCCTCCTCTTAAAGAAAATTCGTCATTGAGTTATGTGACTGCAATGAAAGCTCATCTGAAAGATAATGCTCAAAAATATCAAATACATTAAAAGTGTTGGAAATATTCATGTTGGCTAATATCGATCTTGTAGGCGTTGTCTCCAATTTTTTGAAGAATGCAAAATTGACTAATATTTTTATATTTGAGTTTGTTGTAAGTACCAACAAGAAATCAATGTTTAAGTATATGTATTATCACTAAATCGTCTATATTGAATAATTTGAGGGAGCGATGCTGATCTATAGAAGATTTATATCGAGAATTAGATTCTTTTAAATTCCTTTTCACGTGATGATGAATTTGTTGGACTCATTCTGCAAATTCTTCAACATGTAGATAATCATCAAAAGAAAGAGGAAGACATGTTGAATCAACAATATGTCATGGGGCACTGATATAAACTATTTCAAAAGGAGTTTTTTGGGTAAAACAATTAGATATACTATTGAAAGCAAACTCAATATGCGGAGGAGCGGCATTCCATTGTTTTGGTCCATCTCTACAAACAAATCAAATCATATTACCCAGACTATGATTGGTCACTTCAGTTTGTCCACCTATATGAGGATAACTAGTGTTGCTATATTTCAACAAGGTGTCAAATAACTTCCATAGAGTTCTTCAAAAATGACTTATGAATTTTACATCTCTATCAGATGTTATAGAACGAGTGACTCCCTATAAACAGATAATTTCGCAAAAAAATAGATTAATGATATAAGAAGTATCATAAGTTTTCTTACACAGGAGAAAATGAGTCATTTTTTAGAAGCGATTAACAACAACCATGATTGAATCAACCCCATGTTGAGTTCGTGAGAGACTAAGACAAAATCCATAGTCAAATCTTGTCAAATTGTTTTAGGAGCTGGTAGAGAAATATAAAAACCATTGTTTTGGACATGTCCCTTTGCTTTCTGATAGATTTGGCAGCACTAAACATAACGTCCGACATCTCTCTGAAGCTGAGGTCAATCTCTCTTCAACGAAACTAATTATCTTCTCGACCAATACGCCCTTCTAAACCACCAGCATGTAATTGTTTGATAAGGTGTTCTCGCAAAGAAGATTAATGAATACATAATTGTGGCTTTAAGTAAATACCCGTCTTGAATGAGAAAATTAGAAAGAAATTCGTTGTTGGTACAACAAGTCCATATGGTACCAAAATCGTCATCTGTCGCATAAATATCCTTTAAATGCTTGAAACCCAAAACCTCTGTATTGATTGTTGCTAAATAAGAGGCCCAAGGACTGAGAGCATCTGCGACATTATTTTGTTAGCCTGATTTATATTTGATGATGAAAGTGAATTTTTAGAGAAAAGTAATCAACCTCGCGTGCATGCGATTCATCGTTTTTTGAGAATTGATAAATTTTAAGGTTTGATTGCCTGTGACTAATACAAATTCTCGTTGAATTAGATAGTACTCCAAGTGCTTTAAAGCTCGAACAACTGCATAAAATTCTAATTCATAAGTAGTCCACTTTTGTCGAGATTCACTAACTTTCTCATTGAAGAATTCAACTGGTCAACTTCCTTGGGTTAAAACAGCTCCAATTCTATGTTGAAGCACCACATTCAATTTCAAACACATGATCAAAATCAGGAAGTGTATTTTCTTGTGTTGAAATAATGCTTCATTATTCTTGATCCCATTCCTCAAAGACCCTATTCATAGTTTCAATTTTTCTCAATTTATCATAACCCTATTTTTAGATTTATTATAATATATAAATAGTGAAAAAAGAAAAATCAAGGTAAATTTCTTAAGAAAATCCAACTTTTTCAATGAACTTATAAAAAAAACTAGTGTGCGGCATAATTTGGCCTTATCAATTCAAAACTCTCATCTTGAGCTTTGTTCCATTGAAATTGTCCTTTTTTAAGACAATTGGTGATCGATATCATAATGGCACTAAATTTTGAGATAAAACACCTATAGAAAGTAGCAAGTCCATGGAAACTTTGTACCTCACGTGCAGTTGTAGGGGTTGTTTATTCTTGTATTACTTGTACTTTGGCTTCATCAACACAAATATGATCTTTGCTTACTTTAAAACCAAGAAAAGAAAGATGATAAGTCATAAAACTGCACTTTTTGAAGTTGATATACAGCTTACTTGGTCGTTAGACGATTAACACTGCTTGAAGGTGCGATAAGTGCTCGACGCTGGTTTTTGCTGTAAATAATAATGTCATATATACCACCACAAATTTGCCAAGAAAAGAATGAAGAATTTGGATCATTAGTCGCATGAACGTGCTGTGCGCGTTGGATAATCTAAACAGCATGACCAACTGTTCAAAAAAGCTATCTTTGGTTTTAAATGCAGTCTTTCATTCATCATCTGGTCGAATGCGAATTTGATGGTAACCACTTCATAAATCGAGTTAAGTAAAAATCACAGCACTCGTAAGTCGATCAAGCGTATCATTGAGGCATGGAATGGAGAAACGATATTTGACCGTTATTTTATTGATAGCACGACTTTCTACACACATCCTCCAACTTTGTTTCTTTGGGGTGATAAGTGCAGGTACTGCACAAGTACTCATACTTCAAATTAACCATTTGTCTAACAGATCACTAACTTGGCATTGCAATTTTTCGTGTTCCACCGGACTCATCCAATAGTGAGGCAAGTTGGGCAAAGTAGCACTATGTACTAAATCAATATAATGTTTGAATATCCAGCATAGGAGGCAACTCATTTGGTAATTCGGTTGGATACAGATCAAATTCAATAAGTATCTCTTGAATCTCAGTAGATACTGCAGTAATCTCCTCCAAATGACTCTTGACTACCAAGGCTAAAAGCCAGTCTAGTTCTTTAATCTGTTGAAAGAATTTCGATCAAAATACGCTAATGAATAATGGTTGACCTTCTTTAATAGCATGATTATTCTCTAGCTCTGAGGATTGTCGCATCAATGCTATTTTCTTGTCAAACCACCCAAAAACAAAGATATTGTCGCAACCTCTATAAGTAACATCAACGTCATAACGTCATAGTCGTCCGAGTAACAAATGGCAAACATCCATATCGACCACATAGCACATAATTTCATCCTTGTAATATTTACCAATAGATAACGGAACTTTAAAGACGTCAAACATTTGAACTTCAAGTCCTTTCTTGATCCATGCAATTTTTTAAAGATAATGGTGTTTTTCTGTTTTTAAAATGAGTGGTACGAGGGCCTTGGAGACAACATTTCTCTACTACCACTATCAATAATGACATTGCACATCTTGTTACAAATGGTGCATCATATTCAAAAAATTTTATGTTGTGGTGAGTAATCTAGTTTTTTAGGGGCTAGTGATAGTCGCTAGACAATACACGTAACTTCTTCTCCATCATCACCTTCCTCAAACTCACCTCCTTCATAAATGTCATCGTTGAATACTTGTTCTCCCTCACTGCTCTTTTCCTCTACTAAGTTGACAGAACTTCTATTAGGGCAAATGTTAGAGAGATAACCTAGTTGATTACATCTGAAACACTTGCCCAAATTAGGGCACGCATAAAGATCAACACGATTTTCTTGTTGTTGTGTAACTCGATTTTGACTCTTAGATCGAGCGATAGATGGATTTCTACTTTTATTCTGAATTAACTGCAGAGCTGAAGAGATATCTTTGTGATTACTGGTGCTCATAGTCATTCACCCCTTTTGATTTGAGGAATTTTCTGGGTTGATTGTCAAAAATTATTTAAATAACGAGCGGTAAATCTATTGATTTGAATTTCAACCTTCATTGCTAAGTTCACAACATCTGTCATATTCCAAACTAATTGGAGAGTTAATTGATCTTGCATAACCAGTTTGAGGTCGCCAATAAATTGATCTATCAGTTGGCCTTCAGTTTCAGACAAATTAACTTAGGTGTCAATCAATAGAATTCCCCGTGTATTCAGTCATTGCTCGGTTGGCCTGACTACAATTTGATTGATCTCAAATACGATTTATGTATTCCAGGAGGAAAAAGGAGTAAATGTAATTAGTTACAAGGAAATAACTGTCAATTGACAGTTATTCAGGGGAAGCTATTAAAGAAATAAGAGGATAATTATTTTTTTTTTCATGGGGAGGGGGGCATATAGAGAAACTGCTAAGAGCTTGAATGCCTAGATTAGTGTGTAAGTGTCCTAATACTAAAGAGTTGGTGTGAAAATTCTGAATAAAAACTTAGTTCCTATCAATTTTGTATTATAGCGTGGTTGTTGGTTGGGAATGATTACTCGCTCGGAATCACAAAGGGAGAACATGATGGAATGGCAAAAAGAGATGGTGAATATGAAAAGAAGTTAAACAAAGTACAAAAATTGTGACGATGGAGCGCAGCATTTCTCAGATTCAAGATCAGATGACAAGGTTGTTAGCGAAAATGGATGAGCAACCTCCGATATCGAAAACTCAGGATTGTCTGAGAAGTTCAGAAGCAGAGAGGGATATGAGAAATGAACATACTCGGCAATTTGCGAAAAGAGATTTTCTTACAAGGCTAGAACTGCCAGTATTTGCTTGTAGCGATCCAGAAGGGTGACCAGTACTTTAGTATCAATGGTTGACTGAAATGGAGAAGTTAGAATCTGCAATAGTATATTTCAAAGGCCCTGCTCTATCATGGTACCAATGGGAGAGTGGAGTTTGACCGTTCCAATCTAGGTTAATTCTAAAGAAAAGATTACTGGAAAGGTTTGGGCATTTACGAGCTGGAACGAGAAGTGATCGATTGTTTACCTTGAAGCAAGATAGTTCAATGGAAGATTATAGAATGCAATTTGATCCCACAATATTGAATTTGATTGGAATTCCTGAAGAGGTGCTATTCAGTGTCTTTTTCAATGGCTTAAAAAATGAAATTAAGGGTGATGTGACGCTTATGAGACCAGTAGGACTTCAAGATTTAATGGAGTCATCTCAGCTAGTAGAGGATAGGAACGAACTAGTTAATTCAAAAAAAATAGGAATTCTTGCTTTCCAAAGCAAACTTGGATAGTGGCCGCTGCTACTAAAGTTCTTCCTAATCAACAATCTGTATTGCCAACTCCTATTCCTCCGAAGAATAGAACTATTGAGGCAGGAAGGCGGTATTTGACAAACGCAGAGATGAAAATTCGAAGGGAGAAAAGGTTATGTTTTAGATGTGCCAAAGAAATTTCCAATTGGGCATCAATGCAAGAAAAAAATGTTACAAATGTTGATGATGCAAGATGAAGAAGATGAGGTACAGGATTCCAGTTTACCGAAAGTTGAAGAATGAAAGCTTGTGGATGAAGTAAAGGATTCCGTAGAAATATCATTAAACTCAATAGTTGGATTAACTACTCCACATACTATGAGGTTGTGGGGAAAGATTAAAGACAAAAGGATAATTATGTTGATTGATTGTGAGGCAACTCATAATTTCATTGCTAAGCAATTGGTTGAGGAATTACAATTGCAAATTTCTCTTTCTGCCGATTACAGTGTGCAACTAGGCAATGGAGATTCTCTCAAGGGAGGAGGAATTTATAAGAATGTTCATTTAATTTTGTCAAAAGTGGAAGTTTTGGAAGAATTTTTGCCATTTGAATTAAGAAATACTGAGATTATTTTGGGCATGCAATGGTTAGAGTCTATTGGGGAGATGCATTTGAATTGAAAGCTGCTAACCATGATTTACCCTGGATAATAAAACAGTTTATGTTAAAGGGGATCCTAATTTAAGTAGAACTAAAGTTTCCTTAAAGCTATGATGAAAGCCATTAAAGAAACGAAACAAGGTGTATTAGTGGAAGTAAATGGGAGTATATTGTATTTGGCAAGCTTGGATGAGGAATATGATGAAGAAGTGGCTGCACTGTTAACACAATATGGGCATGTTTTTGAATTGCCGACTAGATTACCCTCCGAAAGAGACCATGACCACGCCATTATTTTGAAGGAAGGGGTGTCGCCTATCAATGAAAGGTCATATCGTTATCCGGTTGTTAAAAAAATGAAATTGAAAAATTAGTTATGGAGATGTTGGCCGCGGGAATTATACAACCCTACTTAAGCCCCTTCTTTAGTCCTATTATCTTAGTCAAGAAAAAGATAATAGCAAGAGATTTTGTGGATTATAAAGCTCTTAATAGAGAAACTGTTAATGATTGTTTTCTTATTTCAGTTATTGATGAGTTGGTGGATGAGTTACATGGAGCTATGATTTTTACGATGCTGGATTTGAAATCGGGGTATCATCAAATTAGAGTTAAACGAGAGGATGTTCCAAAAACTGCTTTTAGAACTCACGAGGGACATTATGAGTTTTTAGTTATGTCATTTGGCTTAACTAATGCCCCATCCACATTTCAATCTTTGATGAACAAGGTATTTCAGCAATATCTAAGAAAATTTAAATTAGTTTTCTTTGATGATATTCTTATAGTAAGTAGTTTGCAGAGCATGTAACTCATCTTCAGATGACCTTACATACGTTGGCCGAACATAGACTATTTGTGAATAAAAAAAATGTTGCTTTGCTAAACATGAGTTGGAGTATTTGGGATATATCATATCAAGAGATGGAGTAGCTACAGATTCTAGTAAAGTGCAGGCTATCATGAATTGGAAATTTCCTGAAAATATTCGACAGCTGCATGGATTTCGATGTTTAACAAGATATTATCACAAATTCGTTGCTGATTATGGAGCTAGAACATTACCATTGACTGTACAACTAAAGAAAAATTAATTTTGTTAGACTTTGGAAGCCGAAGTTGCCTTTCAAACATTTAAAAAAATCAATGAGCTCTCTGCCAGTATTGGCATTGCAGAATTTTGATGACTAGTTTGTGGTTGAAACTTATGCTTCTAGGAAAGGGATTGGTGCAATTTTGATGCAAAACCAGCATCCTATTGCTTATTTTAGCCGACAGCTGTCTAAACAAAAGCAGCTTAAGTCGGTATGTGAGCGTGAGTTAATGGCCATTGTTTTAGCCATCCAAAAGTGGCGTCCTTATTTACTAGACCGTCATTTTATTGTTCGGACGGATCAAAAAGTTTGAAATTTCTATTGGAACAACGAATGGTAGCAATGGAAAATCATAAATGGCTACAATATAAGTTGGGAGTTGATAATAAAGTTGCGGATGCTCTATCTAGGAATGATGAATTTATGTCAGATTGTGAGCTAAAGGATATATTTTGTCAAGACTTAATTGATTCAAAGGATTTGGAAAAAGAAGTGGATGCCGATTCTAAGTTGGGTATGATTAAAGATGAATTATCACTTAAAGGTTGTGCGCAGTCGAGATTTCATCTTTTTCATAGTCAGCTGTTTTTTAAAGGCCGAAAGGTGATTTCCAAAACTTCCTGGTATAGTCCTTCCATTTTCCCGATTGGAGGCCATGCTGGGTTTGTCAAAACTATTCAACGTTTGGTTGCGGAATTGTTTTGGTTTGGAATGCAGACGAATGTTAAACAATTTATCCATTCTTGTGAAGTTTCAGAAGAATAAGTATGAAGCTCTTTCTTCGGCTGGGTTACTTAAACCATTGCCAGTGTCCAGTAATATTTGAAAAGACATTACAATGGATTTTATTGAGAAATTGCCAAAATCAGAGGGCATGGACACTATTCTTGTTGTTGTTAATCATTTGATCAAGTACGCCCATTACCTTCCTTTACGCCATCTGATTACTGCTAAAATGGTTGTTGAATTGTTTTTTAACAATATTTCCTGTCTTCACGGGTTGCCAAAGTCGATTATCTCTGATCTCGATAAAACTTTTGTTAGTAAGTTTTGGAAAGAATTATTTGAATTACAGGGTACTTTGTTGCAGTTCAGTTCTGTCTATCACCAACAAACAAATAGTCAATCCGACAGGGTAAATCGCACTATCAAAACTTACTTGCGATGTTTTACAGGGGGTAAGCCTAAGGCTTGGTCCAAGTGGTTGGCTTGGACTGAGTATTGGTACAATACTTCATATCATTTCGCCATTCGAATGTAGCCTTTCAAGGCAGTGTATAAAAGGGATCCTCCGCCGATTATGAAACTGGATTTTCCAACAACTTCTATAGTTTCTGCAGTAGATACTCAATTGCAAGAGAGAAATGATATTTTAGCCATTCTCAAACTTCATCTACACAAGGCTCAAGCTCAAATGTGTAGCTCGGTTAATAAAAAAACGTCGTTCAGTAGAGTTTCAGCCAAGCAAATTTGTTTGGTTGCGCCTTCAACCATATCGACAGAAGTCGGTTGTTAAGAAATTGAGTGTTAAATTGTCTCCACGGTATTTTGGTTCATTCCAAGTGTTGCAAATGATAGGATAGGTTGCTTATAAACTTCAATTGCCAGAATCCTCTTTGGTTCATCCAATATTTCATATTTCACTTTTAAAGAAAGTATATGGCGATGTTCAATCTATGGTTCCACTACCCGATTTATTGTTAAATGATATAGATTACACATTCAACCAAGGTCATTGTTAGATGTTCAACAACAAAGTGATGATTTAAAGAAGACTTTGGTTCTAATCAAATGGAAACATCTTCTGCCGTTTGAAGCTACTTGGGAAGATTTCGATCATATTTGTTTTCAATTTCCTGCCTTCAACTTTGAGGGCAAGGTTCTTTTTTTTTACAGAGAGTAATAATAAACCTCCAATACGATTTACATATTCTATGAGGAAAAATGAGTAAATGTAATTAGTTGTAAGGAAATAACTGTCAATTGACAATTATTTAGGGGAGCGGCTAGAAGCTTGAATGCCTAGATTGGTGTGTAAGTGTCCTGATCCTAAGATATTGGTGTGAAAATTCTGAATAAAAACTTAGTTCCTATCACAATTCTGATACTACTGACATAAAAATTGATCGTAATCAAGAGAAAGAAATTCTCTATAATAATCTTTTCATATTAGGCCAAGTTTGAACTCTCATTTTTTCTTGTCTTTATCTATGAAATTTGAGTTGCTTCTACCATGCTAAAACTCTCCCTTTTAATTTATACGCCTCTATCTTGACATGTTTTTCTTTCACTATGTTTAAATAATTAAAAAAAAAATCGACCATATGAACCCAATGACCATCAAAAGTCGACAAATCTATCTTCATTTTAAACTCATGAGTGTTTGGACATTGAATCAAAGTGCGGTCTTCAAGAAAGTCATCTCATTCATCAGATGAGTAATTAATTGCCCGCAATTGGTTCTCATCTCAAATTTTCCCGTTGCCACCACTCGGGATAATTACTTAATTGATTTAATGAAAATTGAATATGAACAACAAGACTGAACAAAGCTCAAGCCATAACATGGTTGCAACAAAGTAAACTCTGTAATCAAGAATATATTTGCTATATATTACATGTTGGAAGTTGGGAGCCATTGCTTGGTATAATTTCTTTTATCTACGAAATACATATTAAATTCCCTTAGTAATCTACTAGACATCACTTCCCATACAATGAGAAAAGATGAAGGATGATGAAAAAACTTGGTTTTAAAATGGTTAAACAGCTTTAGTGGAAAGCAAAAGATAAGGACTCAAAGTTAGCTGAGTCCATCTTCGTTCAAAACTAAAGTTGTATAAAATAAAATGCGTACAACAAAACAAGCAAAGCTCAAGCTATAACATGATTGTCTACAAAGTTAACTCTGTAAAACCTATAGCTCAGTAACACCAAAAAAGAACTATCTGAAATGGGAAATATGTATTATATGTAACACATGTTGGAAGTTGAAATACACTTGCTTGGTATATAGAAAATATTAAATTCTTTTTGTGATCCACGAGCCAACTCTTCACATTAAATGAGATAAGATCAAGGACAATGAGGAAGCTTTATGTAAAAATGGTTACATTGTTCAAATAGAAAGCAAAATAAGGACTTGATGTTAGCTAAGTCTATCTTTTTTTGTTTCAAACGAAAGTTACCCTAAATGTACTCAAGAAAGCAAAGACACCGAAGATAAGAGAAGCATTTCTTTCATATTTTACCGATACGCACATCCCTTAAAGCCAATTATACAAGAAATAAGTATCACAAGACAAAAAACCATCAAGTTCCTCAGTAGCCAGTACCCTAATTAACACTCAAAATAAACAATAACTGAATGTTAACGCTTTATTCAACTAGTAGATTTCCATAAAAAAATCAGTCGCTGAGGAAAAAGAAGCAACATGGAAGACAGTATCAACACTTTATAAAAATTTGATTTAAGCATGGATGCTGCCAATGGCTAACAATCCCAAAATTAAAAATTGACACGAAAGGCTTCAGACCTGAAGAACTATGGGTAACTGCTCTGGGGGTTTCTTTTGCTCCGATCCATGATCTAGCCAGACCTCAAAAGCTGTTAACTGCTCGGTGAAAAAAGGACTTGGCTGAAACAAAACAACATAAATAATCATTCATTGTGCATCTTGGCATTCAATCATATCTTTATTTTCCTAAAGATGCCACAGAGCAAGGACACTATCTAGAAAATGGACAAAATAATACCTGAAACTCCGCATTAGGGTCTTCAATCAAAGATGGAAGTTGAGCGAGACAAATCTCAGCAGCCATGTCCCATGCATCCCTGCAGCATTTTTTATAAGCATGTTTAACAATAAAAAAAACACATAATATAAATAAACACACAATAGAAATGACATTATTTCTCACATCGTACCACATATGATGCTGGTGGGTGGGAGGCAAAATTGGATGGGAGACTGGGGAACAATTTGCAGACCGCATTATTCTCTCAGCAAGTAAAAAATTTCGAAACAGGCTGGCAACTAAAAGATCCTGTCTGAACAATCTCTGAAAAAGATCTGCAGGAAAATAATGTTTACCCAATATTGACAAATGCAGAAAATAAAATATAATATAAATAAAACTGACTGGCTGCATCAATTTTGTAAAGCTAAAAACTACCACGAGGAAGAACATTCCAGGCAATAGTGTCTGTAACAGCAGTAAAAATCCAATTCAATTCTCCAAGAAGTGTCTTTCGATCAGTTTGGCGGCCAGGTATTTTGTCTACGAGCGAATCATCAAATGTCTCACGAAGTAAAGAACGTTTGCAGAACCTGAAATGCATGATCTCTCATACTAAGAAACTATGCAAAACAATAATAAGGGAATAGAGTAGAGGGGGAGACAGGCTAAACAAAAAGAAAACATTTTTTATGCCTGAAAACATACACACATCCACATGATTAAAAAGAAGATTAGAAAACCTTATACAGTCCATGCCCTTCGTGGTCAAGAGTACTAACCAACGTGACAAAATAACCTAATACAACTTTAATAAAGCATGTAATATTTAAAGATAATCCAAAATCTATCGTGGCAACAACTCAACATATGATGTGCTGAACATACAAATAGAGGAAATGTAGATTGCATAATCTTCAACATAAAATACGAATAAAATCACATGAAAACCCTAATTTTTAAACTAAATACACATTGATTTCAGAAATATAGAATGCTTGATCTAAATTAGCAAACAAAGAAACCAGAAAAATATAATTTGTTCAAAAGGAAGCGTAAAACTCGCATATCTAAAACGCAACTAATAATCACAATATTAGAACCATAGACAGTAAGTTACCATCTTAATGCCATCTTTATTGGAGTCGTAAGGCAGGAAGTAAAAACATCAGCAGGGAATTCAGCTCTCTGAGGAAGAGTTTCATGTGCTTCACAGGCTGCAAGCAGAATACAATCTCTTGCCAAAGCAGAAGGGTCATGAAGCTGCCATAAAGTTCAGAACAGCCATGCAAAACTTTAACCGTGACAGATAAGTACTACCAATGTTATAAAAAAAATAACAAAAAAAAGTACCTCTGCAAAGGCATTGACTATCATGCCCGCAGCAGAACAGTCAAAAACATAAATTGATGGTGTTTTCAACCACGAATCAAGGTCCGTGACAGGCAATGGAATATATTGTGTATAACTCTGCACCATGAGTAGCTGTTAAGACTAGCCAATGACAATCAACAATAACAAACAAGAATTACTATGTCTAAATTCAAGCAAAGACCTTGTTGAAGAGCCAGATTTCACCATTGGCAGTTGGCTTCGGAACACCATGTCCATTATAATGAAATAGAACTCTTTCAGACTTGGCATACTTCCGACACGTATTACAGAGCTTCTTCACTTCTTCAACAGTAGGATCAAGTTGAACCTTATAGCGAGCCTGTATAATTCCCAAACCATCAGAAAATAGATGAAATGTTATGTAATGTAGTATTTTAGCCCAATGTCCCCCACCTTTGGTTGCCATCGCTCATATTGTTCTTTCAATGTAATACCAATACTTTCAAGTGCTTTTTGGGGTGCCATAGATAATGGGTCTGCATCAAGGAAAAACAAAAAAAAATAGAAATGTCTTAGCATTTCAACCTATTTTTGCAGAAAATAAAAACTCTTCATACTTTATCTTTAAATTTGATTTGACTCATTTCGAACTTTTTTCATAGCAATTCAAATTTTTGCATGAACCAAAGTATTTCAGGTTTACGTTTACAAGGATCATAACAAGGGCATCCCCAATCAACAGAACGAATTGAGAAAACATATACGCTACCACTACAATTCCATTAAAAGAGATAAAAGGAATATGATTGCCGCATCAACTTATAAATGAATTTTTTTCTCTCAATTTTCTTTTTAATTAGCCAGAGACTGGCAATGAACAATGCGGCATGAAAAAGCTAGGTGTAGCATAGAATGTTATTTCCAAAGAATCATTCATTGCAATGACTCATAACAATGACTTGAATAGAAGTATTTGGCTGGGAAAAGGTGATAGACCTGGTGCCTTTTCTAAGACCAGGAAGCCAGCGCTTAGTAAATGGAACATAAAGGAACCAGCAAGCGGATTCAAAGTTTCCCAATAAGAAAACTTCAAAAAACAATACAAGCTTTTGATTAGTCCATGAAAAGTAGACAATCTAATTTCTCCACGTTGACACATGAAAGTCAAGTTGAGAACGAATCTTCAAGACCACAAGTAAAAGAAATCATGGAAGTCATTAGGGACTTCAAAATTAAGACACACGTGCATTGCTAAAAATAGCTATATTCATATCTACGAAGAAGGATTCCAAACGTTCATAGGTATATCATTGTTGCAAAACAAAGTCAGAACAAGATTATAAAGAAAAAAGTACAACTTCAAATAAGAACCAAGATAGAAGCACTAATTTATTAAGAGAACAGTATAAATATGCACCTATCCAGCACTCCATTCTGGCGCAAGGAGATATTTTAATTACATCGGGTGGATCAACACTAATGTTTAAACACATAACTAGAGCTACATATCCCGTTTTCATCTGCACAAAACATAGGAGTTGATCAAAATAAAAATGCACTTGGTGAAGAGACAACTGATAAAAGTTTTTCAAAGTACAAAAAGAAAAATAGCAAAATATTTTAAATGAGTACAAAAATATGGCTTTCTAAACATTCAATTTCTAACTGTATTCGATGAGAAAGAGATCTTCAGTTGCTTACAATTTCAATTTAGCTGTTTTAAACTAAACTTGTGAGAGGAAAAGAACAAAAAGGAAAGACAAAGATACTATAACAAATTACCAACCAAAAAACAGTGAATAACAATCACTAATGCTTTGTAATTATTATCTGATGCAAAAGCAAAAAAAAGTACATAATAGAACCATCTTGAACATAACTGCCTTGATTTACTGTTTCTTTGTTACAACTTTTCATACTTGTTTCGATGCTTCTTCAATTCCTTCAAATAATTAAGTCCTGCATGAGGACTTTACACTATTTTCAATTTTCTGTCAAAACAATTAAACAAACCACAAACACATCATAATTACAATATGTTTGTTTTCAGGCCACAGGCATATTTGGAGAGAAAAATATGCCATCAACACCAACTACTGTTTCATACTTATATAACTGAATACGACACCATAGCATCTGAACAATTTATTGAAAAAAAATAATCCATTTGTGAGATTACAGATATAAAAGAATTATAGGGTAGCTCTACAGCACTGGAGGTAGATAACCGATCATGAAGCTTTTAGCATTGTAAGGTTAAATCCAAATGACAAAAACAGATGGAATTTCATGCCTTTATTCTCCCATTGTAATTAACCTTCCGATCATACCATTTCAGTCTTGAACCAAAATAAAAGTTGTAGTTAAAGCAGGCCATGCTAAAAGAAATATCATGTACTTAAAAAACAAGGGGCACAGCATATAGTACACCCTATCGAACTAGTACTTAGTGACCCAAATCTTTCCACGAACCATCCATCCCTCTATGAAAATTTGAAATCCATACATTAGAGCTGAATGTAAACTTGCAAGCTACAAAATATCACTCTTTTCGGTTAGACAATAGCATATCATAAAACTAATATACACCAGAGTAATTTTTTCCCCCAATCATACTATAAACTCCACACATATTTTTCCACCAATCATACTATTTTTAGCAATGATCAGATTGTAATTCTTCAAAATATGAATTTTCTTTTTTGCATATTTCAGTAGCACTCCACAATATAACTTAATCCTAATTGAAATTTTGTAAAATGAGTCATTATGGTACACTTACAAAATATCACACATTTCCCCTTTAATTGACAAAGGAAGTCATCTTTTCAAATTTACTTATGCATTAAATTTGTGATAAACGACTGATTTTAACATATTCAGTATAATGCATTGAAACTTAGGAGAAGGCGATAAACTTCCTGAAGAAAACAGAATCCGTTATGAGTCATTTCCAACCAGGCATTAAGGAGTACTCCTCGACATAAAAATCAAAACTTTTCTCATTTTCAAGCAGTCTATAACATTCTTTTTATAGGTAAATAAATTTGTATTGATGAGTATATTACATATGCCCTAAGTGCTATGAAAATATGGAGCGTCTCCATTCATCCTTCTACAATTTTTAGCCAAAATGCGAATGAAATTAAATTGGTTGATAACGGAAACATAAAGTGCAATATAACAAACCCAAGAGAAACACAAATTCTTAGGAGCAATAAATCAGAAAAAAAAAAAATCACAAACATGAATAAGAAATTTGTAAGATACAAGTAGAACATTTTACAAACCATAACTTACCCGGTCTTTAGGCTGCCGCCACTTTGAAACTAACCCACAATCGGACGGACCGGTGGGCAAGCAAACCTCGAAAGAATCGTGCCGGAGCTCACATAAGAAAACAGTCCGTGGCAAGAATTCTATGTTTGTGACTGAGCTAACAGTGGCATTGCAATAACTACTACTTGCAGTGTCCGAATCCCTTCTGTGTGAACTCAACTCACCATCATCGTAGGTTGAAACAAACTCGTGAAAGTGATTTGAAACCACAGCCATAGAAGATTGGGAAAACTGAGAGGCCATCAAATCCCCCAATGCCATTCAAATCTAAAACCCTCAAGGCGAAAAGAAAAAATCAATGGCAAACAGCAAATCAACCTTTGCGTAATCAAAGAACCATGTCCGTCTTGATCCAAGGATGAAAGAAGCAGCCTTTCTTCAACGTCCGGGAGTCAGATAAACAGAGGGAGAAGATTCAGTGGTGCGAAACTAATCCACGAAGCCGCTGAACCAGCGACGCGTGGAGATTCGGCAGAGGAAGGAAATAGAATCCAGCTCGGAAAACCCTAAAAACCAAAAAGAGCGGGCTATGGAAAACGCAAGTAGCCCTAGGTAGCGGGGAAGAGGATGATGGAGGCTAAATGTGCCAGTGGCGGCAGTAACAAAATAAAAAACACAGCTTTATAGGATTTTGTCAAACAGAGGAGAGAGAGAGTAAAGCACAGCTGTTCCGATGATTTCCTAAATTACCATTATCACTGCCTCCATTTTACCTTTCCATCGTCTTCCACTTTGAGAGTTTGACGTACCCTGCGTGCACTGTTTAAAGAGTCTCAAATCTTTCAAGGTTTTAACAATTGTATAAATCTCCAATGATCCTCAGTTGCTTCAAATTTAGATTCTGTTTAAATGTACACCCAACTTCGATTGGTCGAAAGCCAGATTCTCTTTTATGTGTTAGTATGTGTTACTCTTGCATTCCAAACTTCAATCAATCCAAGCTTTTGGTGGAAACAATTGTCCAGATTTTTTTATCAGATTTGAATTTCATTCTTTTGATCAGATTGTCCCCGTGTTACATTATTGGGAAATTAATAAATAATCACTTTACAGTTGATTCTAAGACAGGTGAACCATTGAACAATTTTCCCTTACAACTTAAACACTGAACTATAAAAAATAAACGAAATAAATATTGCGGTTATATTTTTCATTAAACACGTTATAACATTGTTTTTCCACTAAACAAAATTAAAAAATTACTTTCTGCTAGCGGAATGATTACTTTTTGCTACATAAAAATAATGTTTCACTACGAAAAGATAATTTTCTGCGGATGAAATATTACTTTCCTCTGCGAAAAGTGAAACATTGGTGATGAAAACTAGACGACAACAATTACGACTAACCAGGAAGAGGAAAGAGAAGATAACTATGAGAACTAGACAGTGAAATCCAGAGGAGGGCGAGCCACAAGAAGATGTTCAAAAAACTGAAAACATGAAAATTGTTTTCAATGACGAGAAGACTATGTCGGAACTTCCAGGAATCGTCTTTATGGTAAGATTATTTCTATTATTTCGATTTTAGCACAAAACTAAAGTAGAATTAGAAATTGCATAAATGTATTTGAATATATTTTTTTGTGGGTTCAGTTTTATGTTGAATATATTTTTTTGGCGGGTTCAACGTAACGGTTATGTTTACTCTATCAATTTTTCATAATTTAGTATTTAAGTTATTAACAAAAATTGTCAGTATTTAATTTAATATTAATGTCATAGTATATTGGTTGATTTGTTAATATTCCTAAATATTAGTCGTCAATACGACGTAATGTCAGAATTTACAGCTCATTCAGATAGTCTGGTCGAGCCACAAGTCAATTTGCATACAGGAACGACAACATTAATGGGGGATAAAAAGAGGTTATTCATAATCTTCCGACCAAACTTTTGCGCAAATCATGAAACTTGCACTAGTCCAATAATGAGGTTAATATATGCACTAGCTTGATCCAATGATAAGGTTGATTTTTACATTCATTCATTATGTCATTTCAAATAGGTCTAATTGGTAGATCATTTTAATAATCTATTAAAGTTATCCTTGTTAATTAAGTGACATTGGCTTAATATTAATGTGCTTAATGTGATGGTTGTTAAGCTTTAAGGACATTAAGTTAATTGAATTTTAATTCTCTCTCCTTAACCTTATTAAAGTGTATAAAGTATAGTTGAAGAGATTTGAATGAATAGACATGAATGAAATAGTATGTATGAAGAGATACCTTTGGAAAATTGTCTTCTTCCTCACTTAGAGAAAATTACAGCACTCTCTATAACACACTTAAACAAAAGATTATAGCAACTAAACTTGGTTTATTGATCATCAAAAAGACAACAAAAGAGAAAGAATTAAGGCGACAAAATGATTGATCTCATCATTAATGACAAAGCTTTTATAATGGATCAAGATGGGTAAAATGATTTCTTTATCTGCGTTTAGAGAAATAGAAATGATTGAATCAACAACGTTAAATATGGGACGTAAGGTTTGTTAGAATAGAAAGAGTGAGATTTATCTAACATTAATGTCTACTAAATTTGTTTTTTTAGGGAAATTAACAAAATAAACTCTGAATTAATGGATTAACGACAAAATAAATCTTAAAATAATTTTGTGAACAATTAAAATCTTGACTTATGGAAAATAAATAATACAAATCTCGCAGTCACGTTTTTCGTTGAAAATTAAAATTTTTAAAAATAATTTACCAAGTATTCAGTGTGGAAAGAATATTTTCTGCAGCGAAAGCGTGTCTTCCGCTATGGAAAGCTAGTTTTCGCAACAGAAAGGGTATTTTTCTCAGCGAATATTTGTCTTCCACTGCATAAATGGTAATATTCTCAGCACAACCTGAAGATGAAAACACAACCCCAACCTGAAATATAATATCAACCTTAAGGACGATCAATATCTCAATTTGTCTGTTTCTAACCTATATCATATTGTTTCTACTCACCGGTCTTCAAGACTAAGTCAACGAACAATAAGTAAAAAACTGATATTAAAAATTTCTCGATTATTATATTTAGAAGAGTATATTTCAATATATTGATTGATATAAAGTTGTTAATTTCTCTTTTTTTTTTTTATTCATAACGAATAAGAACTATGCGATAGATGAACTAGAATATGTGTGCCCCTTTCTTCCTTGATTCAAGTTAAAGATGGATGATTAGAAGAGTTTCTACCTCCAATTAATCTTCTCTTTTAAGCAACTAATTGAAGTTCAAAAATACATCTTACAATTGACATTTACAATTTTCTTCTTTTGGTCGTATTTTTTTTGCTTCGGTTCAATAAATTTCTAACTATAACTCAACATTAAATATCCATCTAAGCAGTGTATGAGATTTTTTCATAGAATATCGATATAACCCACGAAAGCTTCTTCAAGATAAAATATTTTGTGAAATTGAAATAATAACATCAAAAGTAAAGAGAAAGTAGTATCATTTTGATATTTTCCGCGTATAAAAATCTTAAATTTCTATGTGAATGCATAAGACAAAGAGTCATACATCCATACACGTCGCACATCCATACACGTCGCACGTTGATTTGTACATTGATTCGGAATATCATCAAGGAGGGAGATAAGGACTTCGAAAATAAATCAATTAAAGCTTCCCTTAAGAAAATGAAAGTTACGTGCTTATGATTAGTGACATCATCAGAGTGCTTAATCAATAATTTATTAGGACAAAGATGAGGTGATCAATATGATTAAGCTCATTTTAGTTGTTCATTTTGTTTTGCATAATATATTGCCGCCAGCTAAGACTGGCCGTACACGTGTCAGATATATACACACTTGAGAGAGAGATTAAAACCTAGACGACGGCAGTAATATCAATAGCTGTGCGTGGCACTTGGAAAATGACTAGGGAAATCCTTAATTTGAGTTGAACAAGCAAAGGCCCACGCGATTACGTGTCAAGCTTCCAAACTGGCACCTGTTACAATAATTGATCGATGGAATACAGAAGTTATGGTGGAAAAACGGTGGCTAAAAGATGACAAGCGTTGTGAGTTCAAGTCTACATCTTTATTGTTCATCTCACGTGATGTTGACATCATACACTATAATTTAGTAAACTCATCTTTGCAAGTAATATTCCCAAATTTTGGTGCTTTCAAAATGAGAAGATTGGATGGAATAAGCACACAAATTTGTTATGTATGATCAAACAATAAAGGATGTCCATCGAATTGAGATACAAAAAGAAACACCACAGTTTCGACAATTACACAGTTGATTGGTTTAAAAAACAACAGAAAAGAAAACTCTCACTAATTATACTAACAAATAAAATAATCTGTTGACTAGATGTAAAAGCATATGGTAGAGAAGTTCTAACATGTCATTTGGTCAATTGTACACACTAGAGCGATCAATCTAACTCTTGAGGATAGTCTTTATAATATCTCAAATTTTCGTTATGCTAAGCATACAATTTAAGGAATAATTATAGGGATATTATGAGTTAAAATGGATAATTAAGATACTAGTCAAGTGAAACATGTTTGGATAAAGTAAACCACAATAGCCTCAGATGATTTAGCTTAAGGGAATAATTAAGGTTAATAAAGAATTATTCAGTGAAACTGGTAAGAAAAAATGTACTTGGATATAATAAGGTTGAAAGTATAAGATCTATAATATTTTGGAGTATATCGAATTTAGTAAAGAATAAGATGGATGAATAATTATAGACTATACCATGATTATGGGAGGATAAATTGAGGTTTAGATAATTTGAAAATTTAGGTATGAATAGTTTGGAAAATTGATTTATTAAAGATATAGATATTCATATATATATATATTTAGAGAAGTAGTAATATATATATATAGATTAATGAGGATATATATATGTTTGGAATATATATATTTGGAGAAGAAATAAGATGGCGGTCCTAGCGGATGATAGAATGAAGTGGAGGTTGATCATGATCAACCTCTAATTAAAAAAATATATATATTTGAAGAAGAAATAATGTGGCGGATGATTGATTGGTGTGGAGGTTGATCATCCAAAGGATTTTGATCAACCTGTAATTCATAAGTGGTAAAATATAGAAGTGGTAGTTGATCACCCACCGGAAGAAACAAGCGACCTGCATTTGTATCAAACAATATTCTGGAAATATTGTCGGTTGATTGTCCAAAGAATTCAATCAACCGACGTGATCAACCTATAAATTGGAAGAAAGAATTAGCGGTTGATCAACTGGAAAATGGCGGTCGATCGTCCACTGAAAGAAATGATCAATCTGCGTCTATGTTTGGCGGTCAATGATTGTGTCTGGCTGTCGATCGTCCAAAGAGAAAATGATCGACCGACAATCCAGAACGTTGTTTGAAAATGTTAAACTGACACCCGAAGATGGAATGATTCATCGTCTGAAGTGTCTAGACGATCTGGTATCCTTCCTTTTGGCCTTCCATCTTTGATTGGTCGTTGAAGAGGCGTTGAAAGTGGCCTATAAATAGAAGCTAAGGGAACGAGAATATTAGAGAGAAGAAAAGCATAGAGAAACTCTGTTGAAATTTTGAAAGAAACCATGAGGGTGTGAAAAGTTACTGTGAAGTTATGGAAATTTAGAAGAGAGTGAGAAGCAGACAATGAGTGAATGGTTAGCTAAGGATTAGTGAAAGAGAGAGAAAGAGAAGTTGCATGGCTGAGAGTGGGACTCTGGAATTTCTGGAAGTTGAGTTATGGAGTTTCTGAAAGAGAGTGAAAGTTTGAAGATGAGTCTGTGAGTGGTGAAGGGAAGTTGTAAATCATGAGAACCGTGAAGTCATGAAAGGATAGAGACGATGAAAGAGTTTGTGAGGGTCTGAAGGATAGATCTGTGAATTGTTAGTGAAGGAAATGGTGAGAAAGAATTATAGGGAATGAGACCGAGGGTGAGAATGGCTGGCTGAGAAGGAGAGAAAAGAAAGAGGGTTCTTTTGGATTCTGATTCTTGGATGTTGGTAAGCAATCTTTACTCACGTTCTAAAATGATTTATTTATGGAATAAATTCTTTCGTTATTGATTTGGTTATTGCTGTTGATTGTTGTTGAATTTAGTTTAGTCCTTGGAATGGTCATTGTTGAGTGATATTGTTGGATGTAGTTTAGACTTTGCTAAACTCTACTTATAAAAGTATTGAGAATATAACTTTGAATCTGCATGTTGTTCATGAAGGTGAATCTCTGTGATAGGCCACTGTATAATTATTACTTGTCGAATCTGTGTAATATTGAAGGTTATTGTTCAAGGAGATGTGTGATTATTAGATTAGTTGTTGGGTATATTGCTGAATGGTGGAGGATAATGATGTAGTTAAATATTTGTGTTCGAATAATTAGGAAATACTAAGTAAAGATTAGTTGGAAGTATTAAGCATGTTAATTGAAGCTAAGAGACTCTATTATTGGAAATTAATACGTATGTGTGTTAATTATGAATAGGTTTCGTGAAGGAAAATTTAAGTGTTAACTCATTAAAACTGAAGATTCCAAGTAAGTAGTATTGCATGTGTTTTGTCCGAAAGGGCCTACATTACGAGAATTAAGGGGTACTTGTTTGATGCTTGCATTTGCTTGATGTATTGTTGATTGTTTAGTACTGCATGAATTATATGTTTATTAGATCTAAGTTCAGTTTTTTAGTTAGGAATGGATCACGTTTTTAGAATACAATTAATGAATAAATGAATAACAATTGTGTCATAACGTGCACAACAACGTTAAGACTTGGAAACTTAAAGTACAAAAATGAATAAATGGAAATGGATTCATTTTTACGTGAGTTCAGAGACTCATGTGGAAACGAATCTGTGTAGTGAGTTCAGAGACTGAAGAGGTTGCTTTCACCCAATTGTGAATGAACATAAACATAAATGGATTCTTGTTTACGTGAGTTCGAAAACTAAAAAGGTTACTCTCACGCGGAAACGAATCACAAAATAAATACCAGTAAAAGACAAATAAGTAAAAGATAAACAAAATAGAAACCAAAGCAGAAATGGTATGAGTTCATCATGATGGAATAAGTTCACCATCATGATACAAGTTTACCGTTACAGTATAAGTTCACACAGAAACATAAACGGTTTAAGTTCATTATGATGGAATAAATTCACCATCATGATACAAATTCACTGTTGCAGTATAAGTTCACCGATCTGGTTTAATTTCACCAGTTTGGTACAAGTTATCGCCAGAATATAAGTTTACCGATCAGGTTTAAGTTTAGCAGTAAGGTACACGTTCACAGAATATAAGTTCACTATTATAGTAAAAAGTTCATCATTGTTTTATAAAGAGTAATGGAATAATGAATATTGAGAAAACTGTTATAAAGAGTAATTGAATAATAAACATTGTGAAAACTTTATGTGTTTTAAAGAACATTATATGCGCACTTTTATTTTTATGCTGCTTACTGAGCATTAGACTCATAGGTAGGTTCTGTGATGTAGGTATACATGGAATCGAGGATTGAAGCAATTGATGAGCCATTTGTACGTTAAGGGCTTGACGGCTGGTTAGGCTAAAAGCTTAAAGAGAAAATGTAATAATTGGTCAAATGTATTTAAAGAAAGTGAACCATAATTGTTTTATTAAGAATGGTTTTTTTTCAATTGTATTCCAATCTTTTGGTTTTGTAAATGTAAGTCTTCCATTGTTGTAAATGTTTTAAAGATATAAAGTTTCAATTCATGACATGTTTTTAAGTAATAAAGAGTTTAATGACAAGGAAATCCCCTTCCAGCACATAAATTAAACCATCATAGAGGATAAAATTTATCATTATAGTCTTCGTCCATTTAACAGAGCAACTTATCCAGCAACAAGCAACAAATCTATAATCAGCAGTGAATGTCCATTTAACTGAGCAACTTATCCATCAAAAACTAATATAGAGTCTAAACTATTGAAATAGCCGGGAGAAAACTCAGAAGTCGATGTACAGCAGCTGGAAACCAGGAGCTGTCACCAACCCCTCCATAGAAACTCTCGGTCTCCAACACTAGAGGCTCCCTACTTCGCAGCCCACTCATGGTTTAACACTCAACTCACAAGCTCCCACACTGACCTCACTCTTAGAGACTCTCCACTCACAGGAAGGAAGCCCTCTCCCTCCCTCTCGGACTCTTCTTACACAACCCCTCACTCTGGACTTCTCCGTAGGGAAAAATAGGCGGAGAATGGAAGGAGAGGATGGCTTATACAGGAAGGGGAGGGGACAATTGTACCTGGAAGGGCAAGGGGAGGCTGCTCCAGCAGGGGATGGTTGGCTACGTGTGGTCTGGGAGGTGATTTGGTGTCGGGGAATCGGTTTTCTATTGGCTAAACGTCGTTTTTATACTGATTTTAAATTAGTTTTGTCGTTGAACTGCGATGATTTGGATGGGTGCAGACGGTATCTTTGCGTTCGCATTCATCCGCAAGAGCATATTTTGCAGGTAAAACCTGAGGTCTCGGACGGGAAAATGCATCCCTGTCCTGTCTGTACCGTCCGCAGGTCACCTGCAGATGCCATATCGTGTCCGCACGTGGCATCTGTAGTCATCCGAATTGTCCCAAAATCGGACAGAGTCGATGCAGACACTACTTCTTTCGTCCGCAACCTATCGTCCGAATTGTCTAGGTTTAGAACAGATTCGATGCGGACGTCATTCTTCTCTTCCGCATCGTCCGGAGACTCGTCCAAAAGTCTCCAGTTTGTATAGAGTCGATGCGGACGCTACTTCTCTCATCCGCATCATCCACAACGTGTCGTCCAAAACTGTCCAGACTTGAACAGATTCGATGCGGACGCCATTCTGCTCATCCGCATCGTCTGGATACTTGGCCTAACACCCAAAATTCCCACTTTCTTCATCTTTCTACACTTAACTCTTACCCCACAACATTCCCCCCAAAGTACACGTCACAAAATGACACGTATAGATACGCGATGCAACATCCTCATAACTCCAACACTTTGATTACATCACGTTTACGGGGAAAAACGTTATTGAAATCACTCTTAGGCTTAACACTCCAAACGCTCTTGGTAATATCCCGATAATTATCCAACTTAAAATATCAGGATGTTACATGCCTAGTACAAAGGAAGAACCACAAGTGGATACCTTTTATGCTCTAGAGGATCCAGTTCTTATGGATATTAGGAGGACTCTCACCACCCAAACCCGTGAAGAAGATATTTGCCAACGAGAAAATCTTTTCCATAGTCGGTGTTTGATTAAGGACAAGGTGTGTTCTTTGATAATTGACGGGGGAAGTTGCACCAATGTGGCATCTTTGGAGTTAGTGAAGAAGCTTGGTCTTTATACCACATTACACCCAACACCATACAGACTAGGGTGGCTAAATGATCAAGTAGATGTCAAAGTCTTCAAACAAGCTCAGATTACTTTTACCATTGGAAGTTATGTTGATGAAGCACTATGTGATGAGGCACCTATGTGTGCAAGTCATCTTCTACTTGAGAGGCCATGACAATTTGATAGAAAAGCTTCCCATGACGGGCATTCTAATTGTTGCACTTTCAAGATGGGTGGAAGAACTATAAAGCTAGCTCCTTTAAAACCGGAACAAATTGTGAAAGACTATGAAGAGAAGAAGAGAGGAAAGGCAAAAGCTACTCTACTTATGTTCCGGAATGAGGTACTAGAATGTCATCCTTATGTGATTAAGCACAAAAAACAAGACGACATTAATGACCGGTGCACTAAAGCAAAGGTACTTCTTCTTGACAGAGTTGAATGCCAAGATTTTTGGATTTTGTTGGATTAAAATATTATATGCTGATGATAAGGGTTTTGGCCGTTGGAATAACTTATGCACTAATGAGCTCAAGGATGAGTATGATCTCATGCAAGACTTCTTTTTGAAAGATGGCAAACTTAGTGTTTCAACATGCAGATTCTTAGAATCCATGGTGAATGAAGTCTGTGGTGAAAGTCTAGCAAGCTACTTGGGCAAATTAATTCCATATGAAACAATGAGGGAGACGATATTTGGGCAACACATGCGTGAAGAAGACCACAAGATTGCAGAAAAGTGCTTTATCTCTAAAATGTCTAAAAGGATGAAATCCATGCATGAAATGGTGGGAAGTATGACTAAGAGGAGGCCTGAGGCTCATGCTAACATTATGAGTCACAGAGAGGAGGAAGATGTTGGAGTAAAAAAAGGAGAAGTGGACCAAGCCTTGGATTTGAGGTCTAATCCTCATTCACCTTAAGAGGATGATGCACCATAATGCTCAGTTACTAAAACCCAGGTCAAGGAGAATACTAAACACTTTTCCACTTCTTATGTCGTAAGTAAAGATGCACTTGAGGGGCTTAATGTTAAGTCAAGCCATGAAGAAAAAGCAAGGCCAAAGTATCTCCTCAATTGGAATATCCTTGCACCCAATCAGCGATCAAGTGGACACGAGAATCATATGGAGGAGTCTGTGGCTTAAAAAAAAGATCCCAAGTTGAACATATGTTGCTCCCTCAATTTGACATGCTTCTTTACTTTATGATTGAATGATTTCCTAGATTTAGATAAGTTTTGGGATTGATATAATGTTGTTAAGAATTTTGGTTGTCGTTGTACTCGGCTAGTGTGTTAGCCGAATACTCATGTGTTTCTTTTCTTTCCTTGAGGTTATAATTGTAATTTTGGTTTTAGGGAAACTCTTAAGGAAGTATTTAATCTTCCTTAAGGTTGTCTGAAAAGGAATTTTGAATTTTGAATAGCAACGACAACTTGTGTTTGGAGTTTTCCCTCTAAAACTCTCGGATTGCAATTCTAGGGTTCACTCGAAAATTGTAACAAAAAATTGTCTCACTCAATTTCTTGTCTTGGTCTTGGAGTGAGACTCTTACACTAAACCCTCCATTATCTCATCCAGAGGTGGTATCCAACGTGGGGATTTAGAAGATCAAGCATGAAGCAAGGTGGAGAGGTCTCTTGGATAAGGGACCCGTAGAAGTCAAGATTAGTCGGCATAGCTCTTCTTGGATCAGCTTGTAGGTTTGACTTTTGTTATTAATTTTGTGTTGCGATTTGTCCTCTAGAATTTTAGGATTTGTTTGGTTATTGGAAAAGGGAAATGTGTTGCAAATTTAGTGTCATTTGGATGTGAATCGTAGATTTTGTGCAACTTCCTTTTTGGGTGTTAAAACTGTCTTTTTGGTGCCTTTCCAGATAGATTATTTCTGTCAACATAACTTCCGTATTTTAATGATTTTAGTCATGATTTTTGGAGGAGCCATCTTACTCTGTTAATTGTATCTTCCCTCCAAATTTGGTGTCATTTGGATATTGGGAGCGGAAGTTACTAGGGAAACAATTCAGGTGTCCAGTTTTTGGAGTAAACCGCTAACCACCCCCTTCCTCCATTGTTGGAAATTGGCACCCCTTGGAGTGTCATTTGGGTGTGACTAAAATGCAAATAAATCACACATTAGAACTATTGAAACATGAACGACAAACTGGAAAAGCGAGAAGTTACTTACGTGAATCTACCCTATTTTAAGTAGCAATTTTCCATTTGAACTTGAAAGTATTCTTTTTCATTCAACGCATAGTACTGCATACAAAGAAAGCAAACCAAGGATGAGTACTAAGATAAAAGCTTCTGAACTACTTAATGTAACAGAACATAATTCTCACCGTGTTTGTCGCCCCTTCTTGCTACTGGAAAGATGATCTCAGTGATGTTGTACTCATCTTGGACTAGCTTTCCTGAAAGAATTGCACACATTTCTAGGTTCTTCCGAGTATTTGGAGCAACAAGCTTCTTGAATAGATCCATCAGTTGACCTGGCTGCAAAAAACATTGACAAAAGACTGTCAGACTAATAAGGCATGAATAATTACAGACACACGAAATAACCAAATTGAAGATGTACCACGAGCACAGTTTTAAGTGGCGGAGGTTGTGATCCACCTAATGCATCTCCTACACCTTGGCAAGCACAGTAGGAGGAGTAGGTTTGCCTCTGAGGGCAATGGTGCTGCGAATTTCAGATACGTTATTACGTTACATACAAATAAAGTAAATAATGGACTTTACGTAAAAATTAAATAACTTACAAGCAGTATGTGTCTTCCGTTGCTGAAGAGGAAGATGGAGATGCCGTTGGAGAGGCTACTAGAGGGGTTACTCGAGAGGCTGCTGGAGAGGATGGTGGAGGGGCTGCTTGCTGCCTCATTCTTTGCAATGCTACCAACATCTCATGATGACACTCCTCTGCTCACTCTTCCATTTTTTGCATTTGGAGCAGCCTCATTTGAAGGTTCTCCTCCATTTTTTTCATTTCGAGCAGCCCCATTTGATGGTGCTCCTTCATCATTTGTATTTTGTGCAGCCCCATTGGATGGAGCTACTCCATCTGGACAAGTCGGTCCTCCATCCTGTGCATCCAGTCAGACATCTCCTCACACATCGATGTAAAATAATATGACTGAGGATAGGGCAGAGTCATCTGTAATATCCAGAATTTAACTTAGATTAGAAACAATAGTAGGTGTAAATTATCAAAATTTATAAATTTATTTTCATTCGATTTTATTGCCCCGTAAGTGAATTAATAAAATAAGTGGGATGATGGCAATCAGGTAATTTTGGG
Source organism: Begonia loranthoides (assembly GCA_022433065.1). Classification (NCBI taxonomy): domain Eukaryota; kingdom Viridiplantae; phylum Streptophyta; class Magnoliopsida; order Cucurbitales; family Begoniaceae; genus Begonia; species Begonia loranthoides. The sequence goes on from CM039478.1 coordinate 8,155,515, forward strand.
GAGTTAAATAATTATTGGAAATAAGTAATAATTGGAAAATAAGGATTTATAAAAGAAATGGGAAAAAGAATTTGGAAATTAGAAAGCTAAAGGAGTTGTTTCCTTCAGTGAAAACTCCAGGGAAGCTTCTACAGAAGCTTCAGCAAGATCTCGACTGAATCCTTGGCTGAGGCTTCGGGAGAAAATCCAAGGCTTCATTGTTTAAGATAGGTCTAACTGATTAGGACTACTCGAATGAAGAGTTGCTTCCCCTTCCAGCGAAGATTTTGGCGATTTTATCCTCTTCAAACCCATTCGAATGACGACTGAATAAGATAATTAATGGGAATGGTTGGCAAAGATAAAGGGGACTCTTTGCCTATAAAACCAAGGACCCGAGTGAGGGAGAAGGCATGGTGAATCATGAAGAGAAGAAAAGATCACTGCTTGAGTTATCCGGCGACTACTGCTTCGGGCGAAAAGAGGAATTCACAATCGTCGTGTGTGGTAAGTGATAATAGCGTGTCGTGACCAGTGGAGGTCTACACCACAAGTATAAGATTTTTTCTGCCGATTGTTTGTTTGTTACATGAGCTTCAATTCTGCCCGATAGATCTCCATATGATTGCTTCCTGTTAATCAAATTTCAGAAATTGATAATGTCCTGTTCATTGAATTTTTTGATTGCTCTCGGCTACTTGGATTCTAGAAAATTTTAATGCCATGTTTTGCATAGTTGTTGATTTCATGCTACTCTTTGTTAATTGGATTTAAGGATTGATGAAGAATGTACCCTGTTCTGTATAATTTCTGATTTCTCTTTGTTACTCGGATTTCAGAAAATCATGATGATAATTCTCTAATCGGTTTAATTGTCATGCTGTGATAATTCTTGATTGATAAAATACCCTGAATAGTGTTCTGTTAGCGATAAGCATCATCATGCTCCCACTGTTAATCTATACCTATGATTCTGTTGATTTCCAATGCCATAAATAAACTGCCGGATCTGTAATTGAGAGGATATCAACTACTGTTAATTCCATATTTTAATTATGTTCTTAATTCCCTATTGAATCCTTGATTGTTAGGATATTATGTTGTCACTGTTAATCTATGCTTATAACTCTGTTGATTTCCAGTACTATGATTGAACTGTTGGACTTTTGATGTGAGAATAATACGTTGCTATTGTTAGTTCACGTCTATAATTCTATTGTTCTTTCCAATACCATAATTGAACTGTTGGATTGTTGATTGTGATGAATGTCATGTTTTTCCTATTCATTTCATGCTAATCGTTGGTTTGAATCCTGTGATTAATATATGCATCTTATAATTGTTCTTTTAATATTCATATATTGTGGTGTCTAGATCATACATTATATGTCATGCATCATATTAATAGATATAGGGGTAATGCCACAATGAGTTGGTATTCACACTGCATGGGAGAGACATTTCATGGGAGAGACCGAACTAATAAACGTAATGAGAATTGGGAGTTGAGGAGGTAGTTCGGACTCTAACAGGAGACTCGAGATAAAACTCTTCCCTCGTCAGGATGCGAGAGCCTGTCTCCTAGGAGTTAGTTTCCGACTGAAAACTATTCTCCTTGTTGAAAAGACTTCCAATTTCTTGGTTCAATGTATGAGTTTAATTATATGAGGTAAAGACAGATTGAGTGGATTTCTTTATGACATAATCATACATATGCATGCATCATATTACATCTTATCTCTTACTAGGCGTTAGACTCACAATTACTTATGGTGTAGGTGATAAACAGGATACTAGATATATTCCTGAGGAAGGGGCATTCCAGGATGAGGACTTGGGTTACCCAGCGGAATTGACATGAGGGATTATGGCTCACAGAAGATAAATTGAGATTTTAAAATAGTTATTTTCTTTAGCTAATATTTTCTTTTTAGAAATAAGATGAATGTTTTATTAAAGGTATAGATTTTATGAACAATATATTTCAATTATTTATTTAATTCCGCTTTATTACTTTGAACTATTTGACCTCTCGTGTGTTTTGAATAAAATAAAAGAAAATTTTGGTTTGATTAAATAAGACAATGTTTTGGAAAACGTGGGATGTTACATCATCGGCTGCAGAGCATCATCCTCCATGTGCTGCAGAAGCGATGTTGGAGGCTATTCCTTTGAAGAGGCTTGAGGCTGTGCCACTGAGGGGGCTGGAGGTCGTACAACTGAAGGGGGCTGGTGGCTGGGAAACTGTAGCTCGCTTCTGCGGGGTGGGCTTGGATGGAGTCTTGAATACCCGTATCCCTTCAACTTTATTGAGCCCTTGTGAACGTTGGTGGCTTTCTCTTCGATTCTTGGCTCCTCATCCGAGATTGGTACCCCATAATGTTCAACAATCCTCTAATTGAGCCAATTGAATGGCAGACTCTTGGCCGGGTTGTTGAGGACCTTGTACATGTGACACGAAATTACATAGCTGATGTTCATTTTCTTTCTGGTGAACACCTTGTAACGACCTGATTTTTTTGTAAATCCGTTAAAATGCGTAAAATTTCAAAATTTTCTTTTTAAAACAAAGCGTATCGGAGTGCATCTAACTGGATCGCTACTGACTCTTTCTTTAAACTCGTTATGAAAACTAATTGATAAAATGTGCGGAAGCGTTATAAAATAAATCCTTGTAAAACGTGGTGGAAGCGAAATGAATCGTTTAAAGAAGAAACTAAACAATGAAGTACAAAATAATAAAACTTAATGTGATTACAACTGTTTCTCAATTTATTACTCTTAGCCTGGCCAGCTTCAAATCTTGTTCGTCCAAATCCTTCACCTATGCTTTATTATTTGCTCGTCATTCTGGTATATGAGCCTATTATTACCTGTTCGTCATTTGTACTTACACCATAAGTAATACGTGAGCCTAATGGCTCAGTAAGGAAAAGAGTTTGATGCAATTATGTTTATGACTCTCTTTAGTTCATTTGGAATGGGGGCCACCCAAACCAATCTTTTCATCAAGTTCATTTGTTTATTCGTTTGTTTTTTCGTTACTCGTACTTCGAGCTGGAGATTGGAGGTTGTCCTTTGAGATGACTTAATTTGATCGGCTTCTAAACTCCTGTGTGCATACTAGTCCCTTTCTTGAGTAGGTAAGGGTGTATCCTACCTGCCAGGCTAGATCCGAACTACCCATCTACCCCAACTCCCTTTTGTTTTCTTTTCTTTTTAGGCGTATCTCGCCCTCGAGGCTGTTTTCTCAGTGATAGGTGTATCTCATCCATCCTTAACATTCTTTTCCCTTTGGGCGTATCCTGCCCTCTAGGGTTTATTCCAGTGATAGACGTATCCCACCCATCCTAGATGTTTTTCTACTTTCTTATTCCTTAACATTTTTCCTAATCATGCATGTGTGAGTACCACCCCAACGTGGCACTCCCTACGGGTTTCTATTAACATGATGCATGACCATACATTCTCAACCTAACATGATGCGTGATACTTCACAATATAACATTCATAGAAGTTGAAGTACGCATAAACGAAAGTAACTGAAATTAAACGAAAGTAACTGAGATTAAAAGCGCATATAAGAACATAATAGGAATTGAAGTGCTTAGCAATGAATACAACCAATAATTGAATAATACACAACAGAGAACACTTACAAAATTAGAATGCAGGAATTTACATGTTAATTATCCTAGTTAACTCCCTAGCCCATTTACATGCTTCATTTATTTATTATTCTAGGTGATTTAAATATGCTTTTGTTCTAGCTCGTTAGTTAAACATATTAATCGAACATACTAATCACAAGCTTATTACATGGCATATCTAAATTAATTATCATGCGAATATTAATATAATTTAATTATATGCTCGACTAATTCATTATCATGCTCAAATTAACTAATTTAGTTAATCTAATTAACATGCTCATACAATACTAATTAATATTTAAACATGCTGGTTAATTTACATATTTAACTAATTGATTTGCTTAAATAATAATTAACATGCTTGAAGGAAGTTTACGATTTATATGCTTAGCAAATTTACATGCTCGGAAGAATATAAATACAGGTTAAGTAATTTACATGCTAATATCGTTCTAATTAATTACATGCTCAAGTTTATAATTGGTTATTCTAGTCGATTTACATGCTCAAGTAAAGTATAATTAAGTCATCTACTTTCATCGTCTAAGTAAGTTAACATGCTTGAGTACAATTAATAAATGCTAGTTTAGTTATCTAATATGCTCAACTAATTAGTTATTAATTACAACTAGTTAATTATCATGCCCAATTGGTTAACAATTGGTTAATATGCTAGTTAATTTAACATGTATATCAAAAGGAAATAACCGATCGATATATATTGGATGAAAGGAATGACAGTTGAATTATCATAAGAGATGTAATCTAGATAGCAAGTAGATAATACATGACAGGATATTTAGGAGAACACTTAACCCATTCATGCTCCTCATCATTCACACCTTTGTCATTCTATTTTCATATCATTCGGACATTGATAGTTCATCATAAAAACTAAACAATTGCAATAAAGAAGATAAACTAACAAATAGGAAAACCTACACTATCATCAAGGGAAATTGGCGCAAGTAAGGGGAACAATAACAACAAAGGAACCCACACTATCAACCAACAAGGAGATAGCAGTAATAGCGTATCCAAGGAACCATCAACTAAAAATCAACTAACATTAAGCATTATAGGAAATTAACATAACACTCACGCACCCATACTTGTGGTGTAGAGCCTCCAAATGGCCAAGACACACCCAAATTCCTTACCTCTGAAGCTATTTCACGTTTAGCACCTAACTGTTATCCTCCTCCTCCTTTCAATACCTTCACAAATTAAAACATTATAACTCATCAATGAATCGTAACTTGCACAAATCCTAAGTACTTCTCTAACTCCTAACGGAATATCACATAGCCCAATAAATAATTCCCAATAACAATATCTAAACTGAGTCACAAACTACATCACGCATGCTTCATAATTCATTCAAACAATATCTAAAATACTTAACTTAGATCTTCATTCATCCAACTAATGATTTGAATCTAACTAGCAGAACATCTCACCTACTTACTATTTTATCCAAATAATATGGCAGCGAATAAATCCTCCTAACATGCAGATTAATCACGTGCTTCGCAAAACAATTCACATGATTATAATAGTCCGCCAAACACAACATATTTACAATAAAAATGCATTTCATTTCCTTTTAGCACAGCAAAATAGTAAACAGCCAATCCAGAACCCAATCTCAGTTCACCCATGGCTTAATGCTCACTCTGAGCATCACTCAAGTCCTCACCAACACTCTGGTTCGCAGCACACTAAAAGATAACACTCTCTCCCAACCTGGAGGGCAGAGAGTGTAAGCTCTCAGTCGCTTAATCCAATAGCCCTCTCCCCCTTCTCTCTTTTTACATCTCGGCAGAAGGTACTCTCTGCCAAAATTAGAGGGTAGAGAGTTCAAGCTCTCACATCCGACCAACAACACCTGAGGAACTGCACCTCGAGCTCCATTCCCCACTTTCACCTGATCGGATCCCCCTGCCCTAGGCGAATATCGCCACTGCCGCTCGCAAATTGGCATCACAATGCCTCAAATCGACACTGAAACAGAAGAAATGTGAAGGAGGAGGGAAACCATACCTCCAATCGTTGCCGGAAACGAAACCCGCAGAAGCCCCGACTCCGAGCCCTATCTCTGCACCTCTCAACACCGCTGCTCGTCTACCCGCTCGCCGTTCGTCTGTTCGCTCGCCGGTCATCATACTTTACGTTCAATGACAAACCAATCATCATACTTTTTTTGCTAACAAATTAAACACTGAACTATGGTAAAAAGTCACCACTAACACCGTTGCCATGTTTGCCGTTAAACGCTTTGATGACAAACCGCAACAGCTTGACGACGAACCACAGTGAATTGACGACGATCTACGGGGACTTGACCACGACTGCGGTGAATTTATAAGAAGGATATTCCTTTTTTTCACCTAGAGAAACGATGAATCTTTACAGATTGATAATTCTCTCCATTTTCAACGGTTTTGGATGCTTGAGGACTTATTTTCTATCGTTTTTTCGCAATGCACATATAGGAGAGATTTTTTTTGTCATTCGGTGCATATCAGAGCATATTCAGGCAAGAAAAAAAATGAGATTGTTTACTCGAAAACTTTGGAAGGCCTTAACTTTGTGCTCAGTCGACCGATTTGGACGAATTTTTTTTATTTTGCATAACTTTTCGAGATCTACGTGCTAGCAAGTTACCAAATGCAGCTTGTCCCACTTTCGAGACCTAAAAACGCTTCTAAGTCCTCCAATTTCCCTTACACAATTCAAAATTGTGAAGCTCCGCACGTTTAGATGACGGTTTCTCCTTGCTGCGGTCTCGGATTGACAAAACAGATGTTTCCTACAAGTGTATCATGAAAAGACGATGGAAAACAAGTCCTCAAGCATTCAAAACTGTTGAAAATGGAGAGAAATATTGATCTGCAAAGATTCACTGTCGCACTAGGTGAAAGAAATGAATTTCTTTCTTATCAATCTGCTGTGGATCGTGGTCAAGCCGCCGCAGATCGCCGTCAAGCTGCCGCGATTCATTGTCAAGTGGTTGCGGATTGTCGTCAAGCGGCTGCAGATTACTACACGATCCACCGCGGATCGTTGTCGATCGTTATCAATCATTGTCTTCTTCGTAGAAAAACACAGACAAGACAGACAAACTATAATTTTTCCATGGACTGTACAATAATTTGAAATCATTCGAAAACTAAAACATTAACATTCTTTTACAAAATCTTTTAAATTATAAAACCCAAAATTTTCTAAATCCATTCTTTTACAAAATCCAAAATCTTCTAAATTCATTCTCCATGGATATTAACTCTTTTCCACTGAAAATCTCTTCTAAAGCCATGGGTTCATTTCGTTTTTTCCATGGGTATTTGTTCTTTTCCATTGCGATTTTTAGAAAGTTAACGACAATGTTTGCAGTGACGATTTTTTATAGTTCAGAGATTAAATTGTTAGCAAAAATAATTTAATGGTTAATTTATTATTAATTGCAAAGTACAATGGTTGATTTGTTATTTTTCCTTTATTTTTTCATATTTTCAATGCGAGATGAACCCTTCATACTTTTTTTCCCCGCATTGATACGAATATTTTTATTTCTTTGTACTTGATTTATTATAATAAATGATATATAAATATTATATTTATATTTGAAAATTTTTCAAGTTTAATTTTTTTTACAATAAATTTAATTATTATAATCATTGTATAAGTTAAATATATAATCGTCTCCTACATATTTTTTTCATAATAATAATAATGAGAAGTGTAAAAATTTATTAGTTATTTGGTAATATATATCAATAATAAATCATTACACGATATAAATAAATATTGTAAATTTAATAATAATAATGAGTAGTATAAAAATTTAACTAATTATTTGATAATATATATCAATAATAAAATATAACATAGTATAAATCAATATTGTAAATATATTATGTTTGTATTAGTTGAAAGTTTGATAACAGTTATCCGCGATTAGCTCAACTCGTTTATTTGTGTCCCATGAGTTGAGTGAGTTAATATTTTTTCGTCTACCTAGTTTAATATAACTTTTTTATATGCTTATCTCATATTTTTTTCAAAATACATTAGTAATTATAGATATTAATAAACAAATTATTATATGTATATAATTATAATAATTTATAAATAATAAATAAACATGTATATTATAATGATATAAGTTGTAAATTTATATGTTGACATACCTTGTTAGACTCGACTTGCTTAATTCATATGGAGCTAGCCAAGTAAAATTCTCAACTTTTGGAAGTAAAAAACATTTGGATAATTTTTCATATTTTTTGAAATCGAAATATTTTGTGGTCGATTTTTTATTTTTGTAATTAAACACTATGTTGAATGGATAATTTTTGGTTAAGGGATCAAACTAATAAAAAATAAAAATTACTGCAGTAGTTAAAAATTTAAAATAGTGTTAGGTAAATTAAAATTATCACGAGATAACGACGTACACAACATTAAAATCAAGAAATATATATATATATATCCTCTTAAAATCTTGATTTGTTAATGTTTTTAATAAAAAGGAGGCCCTCCTCTTTAATCTTTATGTCCAGAGAGAGAAAATAAAGTGAGGAAGTGAGAGAGAGACTATGAGGGAACATGGATTTTGGTATCCAATCTAAGGTTCATATGTTCGAATCTTCAAGTTTTATCAATGGTCTTTAAGGTATGTCAAATCTAATTATCCATTTCGTTAATTTTTCATATATTTCATTAGAATATGATTTAGAGGACAAAATCATTGGTTAAAAGTGAAGTATGTTGGTCAATTTTCAGTCTAAAGGGCATTAGTATGAGTTTAAAACTAAATTGTAGTCAGAATTGTGTAAATCAATGTTTCTCTCAAAACTCTGATTGGAAAACCCGCGTAGCATCACAACCTTCATTATGTGACGTTGCAATGTCAAAGATTTTGAGTGTAATTTATGGGTTTCAGTGCATCCATGATGGGGTGCTCTTGGTGTTCTTCCACATTACCTAGATGCATGACACATGTTCATGGCATGTGCACCCACCTGCAAGCATCGCTATGCCTATCCTTGGGGTCGCAATGCTGGCCACTATTCGAACAATGCAGCACCCCAACTTTTGAAGTCGTGGTGTCGATCCCTCTTTGGGAGCCCCAACTTTGTGTAAGTTGTGGCGTCGAGAGCTTGGCCAAAAATGGATTTTTTTAGGCTGAAATGCGTCAATCATTGGTCAAATTTTTTTTGGTTTAATTCCCATTCTCGATACATGACATAACCATCAATCGTACCTTTTTAAAAGGGTTTTGGTGTCAATATTATTGTAGGTTTAGAGAAGTTTCCTAATTTTGAGTATATTCTTGAACATACAATTTCTAGTGGTAAGAGTATTCATCACCGTCGAGATAGGAGTTTCTATTATAATATATATCATGATTTTCAAAACTTTTATTTTGTGATAGATTACACATACAACATGATATGTCATATCTTACAACATGTTAAATTTTATGTTATATGTTTGCTGGTTTTACATTTTTACATTTAGCATGTACGATATTTCATTTTATTTAACGGACGTTGTCATAACCCTATTTGAACTCGAGATGGAAACGAATAATGATTCAACCCATAATGGGATATAATCATATGACCCTCAATGACAATTAATAACCTTACAATAGAATATTTAAATAGTCCATATAAAACTTAGAGCCCAGAGCCAAAAGCTTTAAGAAAAACCAAGTTCAACAGTGAAAATTAGATAGTGTAACAATATAAGTCCCAATATATAAAGGTTTGTGCAATAATAAAAAATACACAAATATGTTGATACAATATTTCATAGGGTAAAACAAATAAAAATAGTGGCAATGTCTCACCAAGGGAGACTCTCAAATAACAAAATAAACTAAAATAGATGTCAAGCTTAATCTTGTCAGTGAGTTGTTATTGAAGTGAGTTGACTAAACTCAGTAAGGATCCAAGTGTTATATCTAGTGTTTTATGAAATGAATATGTTCATGCATCAAAAATCAAAGTATCAAATCAAAGATAAAAACGTTATCCAAAACTGGTTTCAAGAACCATTAGTAAGACAAGTCTCAAAACAATTCCACTATATTGTGAAAAATAATAAAAATAAGTTACTACTGTCATATATAAAACATCATTGAAAAAAAAAATTACTCACGAACTTCGAACACATTATGGTACGGTTATCTGCTCTAATGATTAACTGCTATAACTTTCAAAAAACTTTGACTTTCCTTCAAGTATTCAACTCAAAATAAAAACAAACAAAAACAGAGTAAATCTATAGTGTTTTTGTGCATAAATCATCAAAATTTACCCATCGATTCTATTGTACCTCCTTCGATTCTTAAAGAATCCCAACCCCTGAGACTCTAACAATGAAAAAGAAGGTTGTCGCTATTGGAAAATGAAATATATTTTGAATTAGGATTACTAACTTTTTCTTTATTAATTAAGTAGCTTAATTATTATGCTTGTAGGATTATTGTTTTTTCTCTTAAGTGGACTTTCTTAAACCAATAAGTAAATAAACACAAGAGAATGAAAGGGTAAGAGAGAGTGCAAACAATATGTTAATGCAATTCGGTCAACCTCACCTACGTTCGCACTTTAAGGCTCCTCCTTAAAGATTCTTTCAACTCTAATAACCATCCATATGACAAATGATTGATATTTTGGGTGTTAATCTTGCCTTATATTGACTATTCTGGGGTGTCACCCTTCAAGTGTATCACAAGTTGAATGTGTAGAAGTATTGAACAATGAATACCAAGCTTAAATGCCTAAACTCTCATAAGAATATAATCTTAAGTTGAGGAATGAGGGAGTTTGGCTAAACACTAAAAAATTGAAGAGAAATGTCGAAAGTGAAGTTGGCAGCACTTTGATATGGTTTCTTTTATTGTATCTTCAAATTTGGAAGTGTCTCTATTTATAGTTTTCTTCAAAGGTTCGAGTAGTGGGCGCCGTGGGCAAGTTAAGGACGTTCGCTATATATTCGTTAAAGATCTGTTAAAGACAACAAAATAGGCGATGGACTTCCACATTTTAAGTTATGGGCTACCGTAGCAGGTGTCCACACTTTTCATCCAGTCGGCCGCAAATGTCACGACCCAGAGACTGGCCTAATAGAACCACCAGGTCAAGTGACCTGATTCTTGGAGAGAACTCAGTTACCCGGCCCAAGACGTGAATTATTATGTGAAAGTCTTAATGGGAATAATATTAAGCCCAAACCCAAATTGCATGGGTTGGAATCCATAGAGTGATCAAGTAGAGATATGATAATGTAAAGAAAGAAATGTACTGTGCAAGAATTAAATCAAACAACATCAAAACTAAAAACATCAAACGTACCCGATACGAAGGAATTGAACCGACGAACCTCCACCCATCCACGGGGAGATCAAGATATCCATCAAGAAACACCAGCATCGCCTTGCCACCACACGTGCAAGACCAGAGCAGCAAACCTACACCCTAACTTGGGAAAAAAATAGTTTAATCGGTAAGTGACTAATTTAGTAGGGAAATCAATACTAAATGAAATACATGCTAAAATCGTTTTCCTCATTTTTGAAAATCATTTCATGCTTCTCATTTAATGTATATGGATTTAAATTATTAAAACCTCTTTATCATTTTATAAATTCGGCCCATGACCTTCGATGTGGCTTTATTAAAACCCGTTGTATATATAGACAACTATATCGCAAAAATATGCCAACATCATTTTCCGTACGAAAATGTTATCAGTGAAAAGGGATGGTCACACAAGGATCCATCCGTCGATCATAGGAAGATGGTATAATCGCTCGAATATGCCAATGGGCCGTAGCCATCACCAATATGATCTGTATAATCAGAGTAATGGATAAGGTTGCTCGTGATAGACCACTTCTCAACTAAGTACCTCTTTGTTCCAAATTCACGAGGGTTGTCGACGAGCAGAGCTACAAGTCATCACGCCACTAGGATAGGCTAATCTCAGCAACTAACAACCTTCATTCCGTTCTCAATGAAATGGATGGTCAAGGAAGGACCCACTAGCACATGTCACAGAAAGGTGGCTATCTGCTAATAGCAACACCTTATGAGACAGGAAAGAATACCAATGATGATGACCCGAAGATCCAGCACGTCACCTGAATTTGCCAACGAGCCAAGCTCCGAGTTGATACAACTTGTATAATTGCAGTAACGGATGAGGTTGCTCACGATAAACCGCTTCTCTACTAAAATACCTATGTGTTTCAAATTGATGAGGGTAGCCGATGAGCAGAGCTACGAGCCATCACGCCACCCGTTAGTTTGGTATGATACTAGGATAGGCTAATCATCGTGACTGACAACCGCCAACTCCGTGTGACAAATACCCTAGCCAGATTTATGGACTCAAACCCAAGGAAGCATCATCATCTTCCCATCTCCACTTTCAACTTTCAAGGCTCGAAACTTGAGGACACGTTAGCAATGCCCCATCTCTATTTTTAACTTGCAAGGCTCAAAACCTGAGGACATGTGATGCTCCATGGGCTACGCCTCATTTTTTATTTTGATTTAATTTAATTATTTTATTTTGTAATAGTTTAATTGTTTCTAGAATTGTTTAGTTAGGGTTGTTTTATTCGTACGATGGTGTTTTATTTTTAAGGTTATTGCTATAATTTAGTCATTAGGGCTTAACCCTAATTAGTGGGGTATTTAAGCATCTCTAAGGGAATTTTGTAAGAATGATGAATTTGAATACAGAAAACTAAACATCGTTAAAAAACGTGGAGTTTCTTCAATCTGCCGTATCCTTTTTGGTGAGTCATATCCGAACAAATTTGTGTGTACAAATTGAGTTCATCTCTTATAAGTTTAGGTGATTTCTCTTATTGCAACTCCTTTCTCTTCTTTGTGCAATCGAAAAAGAATATCCAGCAAAGGTGTTGAAATCTTTCAAAGATCCAAGTTGGAGAGCTACTTCTTGCAAATCAGCCATTGAAGTCAGAAAACACAACAGTAGTGTTTTTTTGGACTAGCTTGTTATTTTCTGCATAGTTCACTTCATCCTTTATTGTTGGAGGAAACAAGCCTCAAATTACAGGGGAGGATTGTTCCAAAGTTTCCACCTTTCATCTGCAACTTTTCCTTTGACTTAGGCTTAACTCTGTTAAGGACAGGTCTTTATCTTCAAACAGACGCGAGGTACAAACTCCGTCATTATCTGAGTGCAAAGGATTGGATAGGGGTGTGTAAACCAAACCGAAACCAAAGAACTGAACCAGAACCAGTGGTTTCGGGTCAGTTTGGTTTGATTTTGCACATATAATAACCGAATTTCAGTTCTGTTTATGAAGAACCAAAATTCTCGATTCAATTTTTGGTTCAAGCTTCTCAGAACCAAAAAACTGGAACTGAACCGCAAGGCTATAATTAAGGCTTCATTTTGTTCTGTTTTACACTTCTGTTGCAGACTCTCCTGATTCCCAAATGCTCCCTACTCCACGTTTCTCATGCAACTCTCCCAAATGGTGAACACTCTCGACTCTCAACTCTCGAACAAAAAATGTTTTGTTCATCTTTGGTTCATCTTCCGTCTTTTTCTTTGTCTGTGTCTTCTATCTTCACAGTTCACATTTTGTTTGGTCGCTGGCTCGTTGCTCCACTTCACAGTTCACAAACTCACACTCATAGATTGGTAATTTCATGATGTTGATTGCTGTAGTTTTCTCAAATTTGTCATTCTGTTATGCCGAAGCGAGCATATCATATAATTGTTTGATATTTCTATTTACAGGTCTAGCTACATATAAATATTTCTCAAATTTGTCGTGCTGGCGAGTGCTGAAGCCTGCAACTATACAGGTCCAACTGCCAAAAGGGTATTTAAATGATTTTGTTGTATTTACTATTTTGGATTACTTGGTTAGATTGTTTGAGTTTCTAATTCTGTTGAATACAACATGACTGTTGATTGAATTGTTTTCGATTGTTGTTGATTCTGCTTGGTATAAAATTATTGATTCCTCCTGGTATTCAATTAATCAATTCTACTTTGCTGTAACTAATTTAATTTTAAATCCTTGGTATTCAATATTGATTTGATGGATGCTAACATTTCTTTTACCCTGTCTCAATTGTGACTTTGTGAGTCGTTTTAGTTTGGCATGTTTCTATTTGATGGATGTTTCTTTTTATGTATGAATGGATTATTTTTCATTTGGCTAGAATTGATTCTGAAATGGTTCAAATTATTGAAAATGTAGAGAATGGAAAACTTTAATGAAACTGTAGAGAGTTCTTCTGTTAACCCTATTACTGGTCAAACGATGAGGAAAAAATCAAAAGTTTGGAATCATTTACTATGATAGAAAGCACTGAAATTAACAACCCTAGAGCAAAATGTAATCATTGTTCACAAACATATACATGTCATCCAACGAAGAATGATACTTCAAGCTTGAAAAAACATATTAGTTGTTGTAGAAAAAAGTTGGCAAGAGTAGATGTGAAGCAAAAGACTTTAAACTTCCAAAATATAAATAATATGGGATTAACTTCCAATCTTTCATTTTTTAGCAGTGCAACATGCTGAGAACTAGTGGCAAAAATGATTGTTATTGATGAAGTGTCTTTCAAGTTTGTTAAAGGAAAGGGTTTTAGAGCATATTATCATTAATTGCAACTAAAATTTGTTGTACCATCTAGAATTACGATTGCGCGTGATGTTGTTAGCATGTATGAGAAAAAACGAAGTTGAAAGAATACTTTAAAAACACATCTCAACGAGTATGTTTGACTACAGATACATGGACTTCAATTCAAAATTTGAATTATATGGTTTTAACTATGCATTATGTTGATAGTGATTGAACTTTGCATAAGAAGATTATCGATTTTTGTTTGATTGCAAATCATAAAGGTCAAACGATTAGGAAAGAAGTAGAAAGACGTTTATTTGAATGGGGAATTGAAAATGTTTTGACAATCACAGTGGATAATGCTTCTTCGAATGATGTGGCCATTTCATATTTGATTAAAAGTATTCGAAATTGGATTGGATTAGTTTTGAATGGGGAAGACATGCATATGCGATGGAAAAGTAGTGCAAAAGTAGTGTTTCTCTTGATATATCTACCAGATGGAATGCCACATATTTGATGTTAAAAAGTACCAAAAATTTTGAAAAAGCTTTTGAGAAATTAAAGGAAACTGATATTCATTATCTTGCTGATTTGGGTGGAGAAAGACCTCTCACAATAGAAGATTGGTGTAATATTTGAAAACTTGTCAAAATTTTGAAGATTTTTTATGATACGACTATAAATGTATCAGCCTCTTTGCACGCTACTTCAAATATTTATGTTAGTGAAATAAGTAACTTGAAAATGGTTATACAAGAGTATACTGAATGTGATAATCCATTATTGAGGAGAATGACTATTGGAATGCAAGGAAAGTTTTATAAATTGGGGAAGCTGTGATAAAATGAATTTCTTGATGTATGTGGTAGTTGTATTAGATCCTAGATGTAAAACAAAGTTTTTGAAACATTGTCTTTCCATAGTAGTGGATGATGGTCTGGATGATATTGAACAAGGTATCTTTTATTTTGATAGTGTTTTAACTTTATATTTGTTTTCTTAATTACTATGTTTTATAAATTTATTTTGAATTTATATTTTTCAGAGATTATACCAATTAATGAAGCTGATGAAGTGAATTAGTCAGAATTTAATAGTGATTAAAACTAACTTAGGTAAGTATTTATATTTTTATTCATTTTTTTTTGTATTTATTGTTTTTTAACTAATTACTTCAAATTTGAATTGTATTTATTCTTTTGCAGTTTATGATCCGAAAGTTGAAGATACTGGACATTGGATAATGAAGTTGGATATTACGAAATGCAAGGATAATTTTTTTTTTTGGTTGATAAATCAGAATTTTTTCAATTTTTTTATTTCTGAATTTTTGTTTTGGTTTTGCAACTTTAAGTTTTTGGTTTTTATACTTGTTTTTTCATTTGATATATTTGTTAGTTTATTTAGGGTTGTTTTATTTATAGGGTAATGTGTGGATAGTGTAATTAATTATGTATGTTTTTTTCATTTTTAATTTTTATAACATTTTATTATAATATTTGAAAAAAAAAATTTTAATGAGGGAAAACCAGAACCAAACCCGAACTGGAACCAAAATTCCAATCTGATTCTAGTTCGGTACCGGTTTCCCATACAACCGGTTTTGGTTTTGAATTTCGAAAACCGAAACCAACCAGTTTGGTTCGGTTCCACTTCAAAACTAAACCGAATCGGACCATGCACACCCCTAGGATTGGATTGCATAGATGTTTCGTTCAGGTTTCTCCCAGCGATTTTTGTCGCTCGCGGTAAGTTTGCTTCATTGGGGACGTCCATCCTTGTAAAGGACGTCGTTCGTTATATTAGAATTAGTTTGTTTATGTTAAGGGACGCATAATGTCTGTTTGCCGTCACCTCGCAGTCAATTCTTTCGCTGTAAAGGACGTCTGCTTTTTTAAAAGGGAAATCTGTCTTGTACTCATTTTTAACGCCGTCAATTCTTTTGCGTTAAAGGACGTCCGTTCTTATAAAAGAGACGTCCGTCTTTCCCCATTTTAAACATTCGTCTTCCTTCGCTCAAAATGACATCCCTTCACTAAAAAGGACGTCCATCTTCTATAAAGGACACCCGACCCTCTATAAAGGATGTTCGTTTCCACCCATTTAGGACGTCCCTTCCGTCCATTTAAGGAGTATGTTCCCCCATTTTTGAGCGTCCGTTTTTTCTAAAGTCGTCCAATTTCCTTCCAAACACCTGTGTCTCTCCTCTCCTGCACTCCAACGTCCGAGTGAGCTACCATAGGTGCATCATTTATTTCCAGAGCTTCCACTGGTCCATCGAGCATCCACAAGTGCATCAACATGTCATGAATGCCCCATCGCCATTTCTCACGTAAAAGACCAATCTTCACGCAACAAAAGATTGCACGGGGATAGCCTCATAATGCTTTAGTGCTAAAGTGTCTAAAACATCAAGAGGATTCATCATCTTAATGTATATAACCAATCTTCTCGCAGTAGAAGATTTCACAGGATAATCTCGTGATGCTTTAGCGCTAGAGTGCTTAAAGCATCAAAAGGATTCATCCTCCCAATGTACGTATCATATAACCCATCTTCTCGCAGTAGAAGATGCCACCAGATAGCCTCGTGATACTTTAGCGCTAGAGTGCCTAAAGCATCAAGATGATTTATTCTTCCAACATATAAGCACAAATATCACATCATCAATATATGCAGAATATTAAGAATATACCATGTACGGAATGTAAACATGAGAAAACATACATATACGTAAAAACTGACATGCTGTCAAACAGTCTCTGTTGGGTTTTCACTTGTGGTATCCCACAAAATAGCAGTTTTGAAAACCATGATGCAATGTAGTGTATAAAGTATAAATATCTGTACCTCGATGGCAACTACGACACGCTTACTGACAAACCAGTTCCACGCATTGTCGTAAGCGAAAAGTCGAATCATCTGACACCTCCAAAATTTACAACAAGGCTGGTGTCAACATCCCACAAGCATAACAGGGATAACAGACAAGTCTCAATTAAGACTAAAATCCAAGACGGTTCCTAGGGACAACCACGAGCCCCATCCTGGAAACCAAATCTAAGAATCCCAATAGAATCCCCAACCTTATCACTCAATAACATAAGCAAGGCTTTAACAAAAACTATCAGTTCCATGGGCACAACATATACATTGGATTAAGTCTAACGTTCATCTTCGTGCAACCTTAAACTATAGATCAACATTTCTATTTTTGCTCACTCAACAGGACCAAAATTACTATCCTCGGGTTATCAACCATAAACCCAAATCAAACATAACATTATTTCTTCAATATCGTCCAACAAGCAGTGAATAAAATATAGATCACCAATTAGCCTAACAGATAACCTATCCTCATCATTGTCATTTACAACAACATCTAAAATGAAGAACAAAGCCAACTCATTCAACAAGGAAAAATTCCTTAACATTGCCTATCAAGTCGTAACCAAAATGCAAATTAATGACTCAATTTACATAACAAAATCCTCAACAGTGGCTATCAGCAGTGACCAAAAATACAGAACAAAGCTCAAGCAACATAGTCCAAAAATTTGTAACCGAGATGCAGAATATAAAAATCCAACCAACGGAGCTCCAATACTCAACAATACTTAGAAATGCAGTAAACGAAGAACAAGAAACAACACCCATCTAACTAAGTACTATCCTCCACATTGTCCATTTAAACATACCTAAATTTATCAGCTAAAGACTGGAAAAACAAGAACGAGAAAAGCCAACTCGGCCGAAGCCCCAACAGAAATCAAAACATCAATGAAAATCGGAGACCTGATTTCAAGGCAGAATTCAGCATCAAAATAGGAATTTAGAAATCAACCCTAGCAACATAGAATAGAACCCAAACAGAATTCCCAACACTTTCATTAACAAAAACAGAGCATAACCAAAGATAGCAAATATTCCTTACCGACTCAACACCCAACATTATTCATAAAAAATCAGCAGCAGGAACAAAAATGAATTGGCCGAGAGGCCAAAGAAACCTATGACATTTTCTTACCTCAATCGGAGAAATAGCGGAAACCTAGCTCCTCGGTTCAATCCTTCGAGATGTTTCTAGTTGCGGTTTCACCGTTGCTCGCTATCGAAAACTTCGACCGCTCATCCTCTATCAACCCTCGCGAAGCTTCCTCTCTCTCTCGGCCAAAGGAGGAACCCTATTTCCCCTTATGCTTCCTCCCCTTTTTTTTTTTGAGAAAATGACAAATCAACCATCGTGGTTTGCGATCAATGACAAGTAAACCATTGTGGTATATTTTCTAACAAGTTAACCACTGACGTTTAGGAAAATGACAAATCTAACATCGCTGTCATGTTCACCGTTAATAATCTGACTGGGCACCGTGGCGGTTCGTAGACAACACGTAGCGGCGTCGTGGCTTGCAAAGAAAAGAAGGCGAAAATTGGCCTGCACTCCGCGGTGTCCTGTGACGTCGCAACCCTGTCTTCGAACCCTGTCGCGATGTCCTAAATCGGCTTGGAATTTTATAACAGACAGTTAACTCCCCGCAATATTCAGAGGCATTTTGTCAGCGATTATCGAACCCTAGAGAAGTCCAAGAGCTGAAGAGAAAGGAATTTTGGCAAAGTTGAAGAATTTGTTGAAAAGCAAATGGCGTCTTGGAGTGTTGAAGAATCTATTATTAACCGTCAAGTTGAAGTGGGGCCCACAGACACATTTTTGGCCAATGAGAATGAGATACGTGGAATTGGAAATGAAGTTGCAATTGTATTGCATTCTGTCTCAGCAACTCTAAACGAAGAGGACGATAAGGACCTCTGATCAGCATGCCAATCCACTAGTGACGAAGACGTTGACATAGCGGAGAGTAGGCCTAGACGTCAACCAGAAGCACAATGCACCTTCGCTGGTATGGGCCTTGGTAAAAAGTACAATTCATTGAAGAAAATTATAGAAGAAATTGTCGATCATGCATTGAAGAATGGGTACGGGATAAAATTCACCCACAATGACACTCATCGGTTGAGAGCTGCCTGCCAGGAAGGATGCACGTGGCGGCTGCATGCCTAAAAAATGCAAGGCGAAATGACGTTTCAAATACAGTTCTACAACGACGTTCACACTTGCTCGAGAAAGATGGAAAGCCGCCATGCCACTGCCAAATGGGTGGCAACGCATTACTTAGACAGATTTAAAAGTCAGGCTGACTGGGACCTATCTTTCATAATTGAGATAGTTAGGAAGGACTTCAACGTCAACATCACACCCAGCCTTGCTAGAAGGGCAAGAAATGCGGCAAAAAAAATTAACGAAGGGGATGGAAATGAGCAATACAAGCTCATATGGTCCTATGCCGAGGAGATTCGGAGGTCTAATCCTGGAAGCTCGGTGCGTGTTGACCTGGACATGAGTGCATTTAAAAGGATGTACATGTGTTTGGCTACATGTAAGACAGCCGTCTTGAAATGTGGTAGACCAATTATTTGTTTGAATGGTTGCCACTTGAAGGGAGCGACTCCAGGCCAGCTGCTCACTACTGTCACCATCGACGGGAACGATGGTATGTATCCGATTGTTGTAACAGTGGTTGAAGTAGAAAATAGGGCTTCATGGAGCAGGTTTCTAGAATTGTTGCTCGACGATCTAAACACCCCATCTGGCAATTAATGGACAATCATTTCTAACCGACAAAAGGTGTGGTTGATTGCTTTTGCTTGCTGTGTTTATTATGCATTTTGTACCAATGTCTGACGAATATTATTAATCTTTGCAGGGTCTAGTGCCAATTGTCAAAGAGGTGGCAGGGCAAGCAGACCATCGGTTTTGCATCCGACACCTGTATGCCAATTTTCAAAAACAATTTAAAGGCAGGTTGTTCAAGGATGCAATGTAGGCTGCATCTAGAGCCACAACAGTGAGAATTGAGAGAGAGATGGCCAAGTTATTTTTGCTTGACCCGGCGGCCCACAACTATTTTCGAGGAATAGATGTGACATGCTGGGCCAAACATGCCTTCTGCTCCATCCCAAAGTGCGACATAAGCCTCAACAACTTGAGCGAGTCCTTCAACGCCTGCATCCTACTAGCCCGGGACAAACCAATTCTAAGTATGTTTGAGATTATTCGAAAGGGCATCATGGGTAGGATCGTGAAAAAAAAATGAAAAGATGGCTCGCTCGACCAACCTGTTGTGTCCAATGATCAGCAATCGACTAGCCAAAGTACAACTTGCTAGTCGAAATTGGAGCCCCCAATTTGTAGGAGCTACCTAGTTTGAGGTCAGCAATGGTAATAAACAGTACTCTATCGATTTGGATAGACGTACTTGTACCTGTTACTGGTGGGAGTTGACGGCATCCTGTATTTCCATGCAATCTCGTGCATTCACTTCATAAGGAGATCTCCTGAGGAATTCGTGCATGCATGCTATCACCGGGAAACATACATGGCGATGTACTCCCACTTTCTCCACCCCATCAATGGACCAATCGAGTGGCCTCTTGTGACAAATCTTGATCCAATTATCCCACCGCCATTTAAAATGCTTCCAAGAAGGCCACGTAGACATAGAATACGGGATGTGGACGAGGCCCCAAACCAGATAGTGCTGACCAGAAGACATCGAACGTCACTTGTGGCCGGTGTAGGCGTTTGGGGCACAATTCTCGTACTTGCGATGGGGTAGGCAAGTCAAGTGCAGGGGCCTGCAGAGGGAGCAGCATAGTCAGAGGCAAAGGAGGCAGAGCAAGGTCGTAGGGCACATTTATGGGGTTCAGAGTTCCTGAGACAGCCCCCGAGACAATTCCTGCCCTAGTCCCTAAGACAGTTCCTGACAGAGTTCCTGGGATGCAGGTGAGCCCATTATCACGTTTACGTTTTCAAGTGTTATTTGAACTATGCTAACTTCATTTGCACTGTGTTTTGCAGGAGTCTGATGCGCAAGGTCCACAAACACAAACGTACACGAGTGTGAACCTTAACCTTCCGTGATATATTCATTGGATAGATTAGGTTTCAAATATATGTCATTGTACTGTACACGATATTTGTAAATTTTGAATTGATAAATATGACTTGATTTCATGAAGTTCAATTGATCAATTTGAATTTATTTTGTTTAATCAATTTGAATTCATATATTGCTTCCATACATTTGGTTCACAAGTGTGCAGGGAATCTGATTGTAAGCTCAAAATTCGTGCCGTTTTGCTAAAAAATCGCGGCGTTTTGGTCTCAAGCCGCTAATTGCGGCGTTTTGCTCACAAGCCACCGCGGCGTGTGAGTACAAATCGCAGCAACGTGTTCACAAACCGCCGCGGCGTTCTGGTCACAAGCCGTTGCTTGCGGCGTTTTGCTCACAAGCCGGCGCGGCGTGTGAGCACAAACCATGGCAGCGTGCTCACAAACCACCGCGGCGTTCTGGTCACAAGCCGCTGCTTGCGGCGTCTTCCTCACAAGCCGCTGAGCCGTGTGAGTACAAACTGCGGCGGCGTGCTCACAAACTGCGGCGGCTTGTGACCAGAACGCCGCGATATTTGAGCAAAACACAGCAAATTTGGAGCAAAACTCTGTGGTTTGCTTATGTAAGTCGTTGAAGTTGTTGCACTGCATTCACCATAGGTTCTCCGTACGCTTTTGTTTAATTATGTACTTAATTTAAGTCATACAAGATTTACTTTTTACTTATCCACACCCTAATTTATAAAAATTTAAAAGTTTTGCCAGAGTCTCCCTTGTTTCTTTACTCCTCCAAAGCTATGCTTATACATCCTACACAAAAATCTCAAACAGTTCCAGTATCATCCAGTATATGTAAACAAATTAAACTAAACATAAATGACAACAAAGCACTTACAACGTAAATGTACACAAATTCAACTAAACATACATTACAAAGTCAATGTAAACAAATTACAAAAAAGTGTACGTAAACAGAAAGTCATATGCCTCCTTCTTTTTGGTCCTTTTTAACCGCAAAAGATAATTGCGGGTCAAGGAATACATGCTCAACTGTCTCAAACAACGGACCCTCATACTCAAAGGTTGCTGCGTCGTGCTAGTGAAATTGTTCCTGAATAGTGCACTGTCGCATCACCCTCATCCCCTTACTTGTACACCACAATACGCCATACGGGCTGCAATGCAAAGGGAACAATTGCTATATGGGAAAATACACGGAAAGCAATATTAAGAATTTACACAAGGGAAAATACATACCGCTATTTGTCAGTGGGAGCTACGATCATGGAGATTACTTCCGGCAGCAATCGCTGGTAAGCGTATTGAGTGTGCAGGTCAACGAAGGACATAAAACAATTATTCTTCGGGTGTGTCTGCAATGTAAACAACACATTAGATGATCTCAGTTAACATGAACAACAAACCGGAGAAGCGAGATGGTTACTTACGTGAATCCACCCTAATGAGTATAGATTGTTTTCCTGATGAAACGCAAATCCGGCTGTGTCGTCGACCGCATAGCACTGAAATAAGTTCGGATAAGTACTAAGATAAAATCTTATACAGTAACATACAAAGAAGGCTTCTCACCGTATCTGGCGTCCCGACTTGCTCCGGGAAGATGAGATGAGTGATGATGTAAGCATCGCCTAACAGCTTTCCCCTAAGAACTGTGCACGTCTTTGTGTTCTTCCGAGTATTTGCCTAAACATACTTCTTGAACATGCTCATCAAATCATGAGCCTACAAGAAAAATGGCAAAACGCCGTTAGACTAACAAAGCATGAACATGAATGAACACACATATATAACCAAATGAAAGATGTACCACGCGCACAGTTCTAATGGGCGGAGCCTCAGCAGGCTCGGCAGGCACGGCTGGAGGAGCAGGGGCGGCTTATGGCACCGGTGCTGCAAATCAACAACACGTCATTACGTCAAACACAAATATAGTAAATACTAGACTTTGCGTACAAAGTAAATCACTTACAAGCAGTATATGGCATTTGATGCTTTAGAGGACGATGACGCGGATGCCATACGGGCTGATTGCCTTTCACGTCGTTGAAGTGCTGCCACCACCTCCCGGTGCCTCTCTTCTGCTCACGCTTGCCATTCTGCTGCTTGCATATGACGCTCTTGTGATATGCGATGCCTCTCTTCTGCGAGCGCCGTTGCTTGCATATGCCTCTTTTGTGCCATGCGATGCCTCTCTTCTGCGAGCTCCTCCCCTCTTCATATCTGGACTTGTTGCATTTACAGGTGCTCCTCCATCATTTGCATTTGGGTCATCAACATATGATGGAGCTCCTCCATCCTGCTCATCGAAGCGGACGTCTCCTCAGACATCGGAGTAAAGTGAGCTGACTGAGGAGGAGGTGGCTATTCATGTGAGGGGGCTGAATGCTAAGACTCTGAGGGAGGTGGAGGTGCTGCCTGCTTCTTGGACCTGCGGACCCATTCCCCTCCAATATGGGTGAACCTCATTCGATCTACTTTATCTTTTTTGTAGATGTCAATGGCCTACTCTTCAATTCTTGTCTCTTTCTCTGAGATGGGTACCCCATAGTGCTCAAAGATACTTTGGATGAGCCAGTTGTATGGGAGGTTCTTCGCTGAGTTGTTGAGCACTTCATTCATGTGGCTGAGGATAATAAATCCAATGTCCACCTTTTTTCCGGTGAACACCTTCTCCAGCATATAAAGATCCATGCAACTAACATAGTCTTGATGCCCATCCCGAGGCAAAATTGTGTAGGTCATGATGAGGTGGATCAATCGAGCTATGACATTTAACTTCTTGCCCTTCGGCTTCTAGTACTGGGCAACCTCGAGATCCTGGTGCAACAATCTAAGCACCGCTAGCCCTTCTCCTCACTTGACGAATGGTGGATCCCGAGACACGTGATAATATTTCTCGCTTGGCTCATCCAGTACACATCCAAGCATTACGTTTACATCGTTGGGAGTGAACCTCAACTCCCGTCCAAAAACGTATGTTCACACCTCTAATAGCTTGGTGGACAGTCTCAAATTTGCGTAAAACAATCTTATAACTCTATCGCAATAACTCCCCCTCATTTGGCATAACCCAGCTAATCTAGCATTTTCAAGCAGTCGTTTAATTCTCATTCCTGCTAATGAGTCCACATTTACTATTTTTGAAACAATAATTGAACGGTGTTGAATATCATCTTCATACCGTGCTTTGCAATTTCTTGTCCTGAATAGTTTGGACCTTACGGGTTCGAACCGGACAGGATCTTCTGGCTTGTCCTTGTTGTTCTTCACGTTTGGGTTCAGCTTGCCATTGCAACTATGCAACGGTTTCTCCATGGTCGGCGGTGTCTTCGTGTTGCACTGCCGCGGGTTGCTCATCGTAGGGCGTCGCGGGTTGCTCATCGTAGGGCTCCACGGGTTGCTCATCGGCCACCGTCGCGGGTTGCACCATTGCCTTCCCACTCTTGGAAGTCAATTTCTTTGTTCAGGAATACATTCTGATCGAAAATGGTTGAGAGATTTTGGTGTTTGTTCGAGGTGAAAATGGTTCACCGAGAGAATTCTGTGTTTGTTCTCGGTGAAAATGGCGAACCCTAGCATTTTCGCGGTTATGTATACCGTTGATTAAACATTAGGCCATGGCGGTGTCCTCGGACGCCGCAGAAGCGTCTTGAGACTCCGCAGCGTCGTCCCAGGACACCGCTACGGCGTCCTAGGACACTGCAGCTTCCTTGCCTTCTTTTATTCACTACCCACGGTGTAGCGGTGCCCTGGAATGTTGACGCGGCATCTTGAGATGCCGCCGCGGTGTCCCAAGACACCGCGGCGTGCATACCAATTTTTGCCTTGTTTTCTTCGCAAGCCACGACGCCGTGGCGTGTTGTCTACGAACCGCCGCGGTGCCCAGTCAGATTGTTAACGGCGAACGTGACAGTGATGTTGGATTTGTCATTTTTCCATACATTAGTAGTTAACTTGTTAGAAAATATATCACAGTGATTGACTTGTCATTGATCACAAACCACGATGATTGATTTGTTGTTTTTCCTTTTTTTTTTTTCTTAAACTCTATTCTCTCTTCGGTTCTTGCCCGAGAACCTACTGCCCCTTCTTTCCCTTTATCTAATTCCTTTCTAGTTTTTATTTTATTCATCTAAAGTTTTCCCCCCTCATTTTTCATCTTTTCTTTTACTTAAACATTTACTCTTTTATTTTATCAATTTCTTCGTTCATCCATGTGTATATATACTATGTATATTTATATAATATATATTAAACAACTTATTCCAAATTTTGATTTATTCCAAACTTCGCTCAATGACTTTTACCGCTCCAATTAAATTCTCAAATCTCATGTCTCAAATAAATTTTCTGTTCAGAAATTTCTCATTCCACCGATTTGACTAATTGACCAAAATTTCACACGTGATTGCTATGCAACAAATCGGATCAACTTTTCAACGTTTGACCAAAAATTTGCAAAAAATTTACACGTGACATTTCAAAAATTATTTTAAAAATCTTGACTTTGACAGCGGAAGTGTTGTTCAATTTCTATTTTGGATATCTGCATCATGTCCGGATATTCATGTTCATATTTGGATATCCGCTTCTCAATGTTCGAGCGTCCACATCCCATGTCTAAACGTCCACGAAAGTGTTAATTTATGTCTATTCTGGATATTCGCCTCTCATGTTTGGATATCCGCTTCTCAATATCCCAGCGTCTGATGTTTCAAATCTTTTCTTCTACATGTTAAAATTGTTAGCCTAAGAGTCATTAGGCTTAATTGTTTTGATCATGAATCTTTTAATTAAATTATAAGTTGTTTATCTTTTGAATATACTTAATTGTATTATCTTTATATTTATATTGATCTACATTGGAAATACTCTTTAACAAAGGTATTTATATATTCTAATATGTTTGTCTAAGTTTATGTACCCCATAAGCTGATTATTGGGACTTAGAAGATTGAAATTAGACAAAACAAGGAGTTCAGGTCGACTTTGGTGAAGAAGTGGTCGACCAGTTGACTGAAAAAAGAGCTAGAACAAAAAAGTGGTCGCCCGGTTTAAAGAGGTGGTCGACTGAAATTATTACAGATTGCTCTAGTTTTTGAGAATGTGAAGAAGCGGTCAACCTATGATGGAGAGTGGTCGACCGGTGTGACACATCGAAGCCAAAATTGAACTACTACAAAATGGACAGATTCGAGTCAGTTTTCAGAATGTAAAGAAGCGGAAGACCGCAAGAATGCATTTCACACAACGACTATATTCTAATGGTCAGGAGGCGGTCGACCAAAATGAGGGTGGTCGACTAGTCGAGCAAATTTTATAAATAGAAGACATTCTGAATCTCAAACCAATGAAGAGAAACCATAACAAAGCTCTGCCAAAATTTATACTCTTTTCTTTTCTGTAATTGAGTGTCAAACCTAACTCTCCAACTCCCAAACTTGAGATTTTATATTTAGGAGAGTTTAGATTTTTTATTTATACTTTATTGTACTCGAACATCAAACAAAGGGTGATGCCATATAAACAGTCAAAAGAAGGGTGACTCTTCACAATAGTCAACTTATAAAGGTTTGATTGGCACCCGTGAAGCCAATCAACAATAATCTGGAGGCTATTGGGTTTAAGGATCTCCAAGTAAGAAATTTAGAGTGTAGACGTAGGCCGGAGTTGCAAAACTGCATGAACAAATTTGGTTTGCATTTTCTTTATCCCTTACCTCTCTTATATTGTTATTTATTATATGCATTGTTTGTGATAAATCACTTAGAGATTAGAGATTATAATATCGTACGAAAAAGTTGAGTACACTTAATTCACCCCC
>CM039478.1:8187557-8217649 GCA_022433065.1 Begonia loranthoides
TTCAATGAAAGGTATAAATTAATAATTTAAAAAAAAAAAAAAAATCTTACCTTATATTTCAAAATTAGCAACTGTTACAACACCCAATAACCTACTTGGCAGTATACAAAGTATTTGAAATATAGGAAAGAAAATATTATTCTGGCAATATTTCGCGGGTTCATCGATCACGGATGGTTCTATAACAGCTAAGCCAACATTACACCCAATAGTACCTACAATTACTACTCCAACCTCGCCTACACAAATTTCCTTAATTTGGAGGTGAGAACCTAGATTATAGACTTGAATTTTCTCAAAGAAGAAACGAAAACGACTGAGATAACAAATCCGTTAAGTAGCTCATAAATCTGTGAATTTTTATCAATTCTCCAGCAAGTTCTAACACTCTGGCTTTGGCTCTGGCTCTCGATCTTCTCCAGATAGGCAACACTCAAATCTTAGAAAAATGGAAAGGTATTAAGTGGGTTGTGAAAGCACACAATTTGTGCAAAACTGAAGGAGGAATAACCTCCAAGAAATGGTAATTGCTACCATTAAGAAAAGAACTAATTAGTTAATTAATTAGGATATACCTCATTTTATGAAAACATCAGTTTTCATAGACGTAGCTTCTTGCTCTATTGGACACACGATTCCGGTCATATATCTGTTGTGCACTATCGATTTAGCGAAAAGGTGTTTACATGTCACACGATATATTTATTAAGAACTTACAATTGTTAGCTTAAGAGACATTAAAGCTATTTGTTTTGATGATGAATGAATTGATTATCAATAAATTGTTTATAATTTAAATATGATTTCAATTAAGCATACTTTGATCTTCATTGGAAATACCTTCTAACAAGGGTATTTATATTTGCTAACATGTTTGTTTAAGTCCTTATAGCTTATGGTTTAATATGAGACTTAAAGACTTTTAAGTATGAAAAACATAAAGAAGCGGTTGACCAGCAAAATGACAGATTGCTCAAGATTTTCTAAGCTACTGAAGCAGTCGACTGAAGTAAAGATGCGGTCGACCGAAAATATTACAAAAAGAAAACTCTGTTTTCTTAAATGCATTGAAGAGGTCGACTGCGAATTTATAGGTCGACCATTGTGGTTGATCAGAACATGCATTGGTCGACCGAATGCTGGCAGACGAGGTTAACAATCATAAAGCAGTCGACTGATTTAGTTGGGTGGTCGACCAAATTACTATTGCGAAATAAAAATTACAAATAGAGTCACCTTCAAAGTTGAAAAACAATGAAAAGAAATTATACAAACCGCATCCTCGATATTTCTCTTCAACATTTGAGTGCTTAGTCTATTTATCTTATTCATAAACTTGAGAGTATACATTTGTGAGAGTTTAGGCATTTGATTTTATTTCAAACATTGTACTCAAAAGAATTGAAGGGTGATGCCCCATAATAGTTAGTGTAAGACTTGATTGATACCCGAAAGCTCAATTGGTAATAATTAGGGAGGTTATTGGTGAAAAGAAACTTCAAAGAGGGAGTCTTGAAGTGCGGGCGTAGACAAGGTTAGTCGAATTGCGTTAACAAATCATTTGCAATCTTTTATCCTATATTTTCTTTATATTTGTTGTATATGCATATTAGTCACAACACATTGAGTAAAAAGACGTTTATGTAATCACACGAAATGTGAGTTTAACAAGTCCAACAAGTTATATCCAGATAGCATAGTAATATAATCTAAATAAAATAATTGTGTGGAAAGTACAATAGAAATTACAACTTATTAATAATAAAGTTTACTTCGCAAAAGTCTCTCAATATAAAATTATTAAAAATATTGCAATTAAAGTAAACTCCGCCAAATTTAATCCTGATACGGCAACTGAAAGTCTAGCTGATAAAATACGAAAAATGTGTCATTGGGGTGAGTTGACTAAACTCAATAAAAATTAGATTTAATTTATAATAATTTATTTAAAGCAATGTTGAAGCATGCTTGATCTTAAATATCATATTTTATATATTCATTTTCAGAAAATTTATACAAAATAGTACGTGTTTAAAACAACCAACTAATATATGGTACGTAATAAAAATAGGCCCTTGTTGTACAAGAATATAAAATCTCAGTGAAAATGGAGTCACTCATAGATTCTAGGCACACCATGCCATAGACATATCATAAAATAAAAGCAATGCTCGGTGATTGCAAAAGTCACATAAATACCCTGATCAGGTTTAAGGTTTCGTGCCCAAGGACACGACACATACAACTATCCTATTACTCTAGTTAAAAACAAAAAAAGATATCATCTCATGGTCGAATGTGCATAAAGTAAAATAGACTCCGAATCGGGTCAATCAAACTCAATTCACAAGATTGAATTGATCTAGAAATTTTTTAATATGCATGCTTAATTAAAACGTGTACAGTAAAAAATTACATATAATATGAAAATCCGACGACCATAAAATGGACACATCACTTTTATATGAGACACGTGTCAAAATATTGATTTTATAAAAACTATGCAATGCGGTGCATAAAATTAAATTTCTATCTCAAATTCTGAAATCCGAGCCCTAACCTCCCGAAACCGACCGCCTCGCCTAGACGCACGTTGAACCAGTTGTTGTGCTCGCCGTCCCCTAGACGTCACCCGCTAGCTCTCCCTCTTGCTCATCGTCCCACCCTCTCTCTCGTTCTGTCTCTCTTCTCTCACGCAAGTCACCCTGCGAACAGAATGGCCATAGGCCATTCTATTCATTTAAATGCTGGACCGGTTCTGCTGAACCGGTTCAGCCCTTAACCCACACTAAATCCCCTTTTAAAATTACCCACTTAATTTATAATAAATTTATATCCATAAATGTATAATACCCCCTATTAATTTAATTTAGCAAATTAAATCCAAGTTTATCCCTTATAACTAAAATACCCCTAGGCCTAACGCTCCTAATACGCCTTGTAATATCCTGATAATTAAAAATATTGGGGTATTACAGATTTTCATTCTCATTTCATGTTTTGTAGTTCGCACAGTTTAGTTGCATATGAAATTTGTGAAATATTGCTATGAAATCTATTTTTTTGCGTAAAATGTGTGAAATCTTGCTGTGAAATTTGTTTCTTGCTGTGAAATTTGGTCAGTTTTTGAACAACTGCGTTAGGATATTGGTTTGTGTTTGAATAGACCAATCTCTCTGTGAAATTTTTAAAATCTTGCTGTGAAATCGGTTTTGGTTTGGTTTTATAATTCCTATGAGAATTGATTTCCATTTTTCTCTTTATTTCTGCTTCGCACAGACTCTGTCTTCTCCTAGTTTTTTTTAGAAAATTCAAGACATTTTTCCTATCTGTGATTAGAAGTGAAAAAACCGAAACCGAACCGAGAAAAACCAAAAGCCGAGGTTCAGTTTTTAGGTGGATTCAGTTCAATTTTAGTTTTTCTTTTTCAAAACCAAACCAGGTCGATTCGGTTCCAATTTGATCTAAAACCGAATCGAACTGAACCTAACTGATTCCACCCCTACCAAAATCCAATAAGTTCAATTCCAACGATTCACGGATTTTTAATTTAATTTTTGGGTACCTATCCAAAAATTAAGGCATTAAATTATGGATAAAATTTTATTCCTTAAAAAATCTCTATTATTACTTAAAATAAAATCCAAATTAATTGGGTGGAAAAATACCCAAAAATTTGGCTCAAAATAGGTCTAAAACAGCCCAATGCAAGTCTTGGACGGCAGTCTAAAGGATTTGGACTTCAACCCACTGGTCTAGTCTGTAGTTTGCAGATCTAGATCGAGGCCCAACACTTTTGCCTAGCCCGCAGACCACATAGGTCTTTGGACTGTGGCTGAGAATCGCAGATGGAGACGACATCGCTTTGTTGCTCTTCCCATTGCGACACGACAACCCCTTTTCTGGCCAAGACTCCCTGTCTCTGCCATTCGCCCAATTTGGTTGACATTGGAAGGGACGAAATGTCATGACTCAGTCTTGCTGAGTCCCGTTTCGGCGTTCCATAGCCGCCGAAACCCACGCTATCTAATCGTCGGGTTTCGTCTAATTTTTCTAGCCAAATTCAACCGAAATCCAAACAAAGGTTACAACAGAGACAAAAATTGATTTTTTTTTTACTACATCCGCCTCAAATCCCGATTACTAGAAGTCACCCTCTCTGATCCCGCACCAAGGTAATTGAAATTTTTCGTCTTTCCCTTCCACAATTCGTATGTAAGAAAAATTAGAATTTAAACCAATAAAATTGAGATTATAGAGTCAAAGAAAATATCAACTTACCGTAGTTGATTCTCAATACAGGGAAAGAACTTGCCTTTGCAAGGATTGTTTTGTAAATTCTAACAGGGTAGGAATGAATGGAGATGGAGAGACGTAGAGGTAGAGGTATAAAAGGAGAATTCTTTTGCTGGAGCTTCGCCATGAGGGAGGAGGAGGGATTTGAGGAGGAATTTCTTCCCGATCTTCCCAAGAATCGTGGAGAATTCCCAAAATAAAAAAATTAATAGTAGAAAAAAAATTATTTAATTAAAATTTGCCTAAGTATTACAATTATACTCTTTGCATAGATGATTTATGGTATAATAATTATGATAGATTGTAAATATTCAAAATAATTTATAGTATAATAAATTATTTATATTAATTAATAAATGTGACGTAGACAATAATAGTTGATAGAGTGCAAGATTATACTATAAAATTATATTATGGCCCCATTTGGAATTATTGTTGGAAGAGTTAAAAATGTTTATTTGAGATTTTGGACTTTATTTTAGTTTTTGGTAAAACATTAATTTTCAACTTTTTTTTTTGAAAGCTACAAGCTGAAAAATGTAGCTTTTGATATTTGCTTTCCTAATAATGTAGAAGTGGTTACAAATTATATATTTCTATTTTAATCCTTTAAATTTTTTAAAAATGACGTATAACTATTCACTTTCTCCTACATTCTTTTGTCTCTCACTAAATTTTAATGTACTTTTATGTAATTTAATAATTAAATATAATAATTTATTAACTATTAAAATTAAAGGTAAATAACACTGTAGACCCTATCTTTTGTGATCAACGACAAGTCAAACCCTGGAGATTATTTTTTAACAACTAAAATCCTGAACTATGAGAAAATGTCGCCGGCGACCTCGCAGTCACGATTTCCGTCCAGAGCCGTCGAGGTTAACTCCCCGTTTGTACCCTGTCTAGCGGCGTCGAACGGAGTCGAAGGGCGATGGCAGAGCCGACGGTCGAATCGTCCAGAGCCGACCGAAGTACGACATTCGCTGGCCGTTGGATCGACGAGGATCGTCCCTCGTCTGGATCGACGACCAGGATTGAATCTGGTGTCCCTGCCAGATGCGATGACGGACAAAGATCCTTGGCCGTTGGATCGAGCGAGGGAAGTGCCTCGGATCGACGGCCAGGATTTAATCCGCCTGGCGAAGACGGACGTCGATCCTTGTCCGTTGGATCCTCGCCTGGATCGAACGGTCAGTAGTGACTCCAAATTAATTGGGTCACGTGCGGGTCACATGCGATCCTAAATCGCCAGAATTCCCCATTATGACGGACGTCCGTCTTTAAATAACACGTCATCAGCATCTGGACGGCGTCCGTCGGACCATGACGGACGTCCGTCACTCTCGGATTTTATACTAAAACCCTAACAGAGTCGAGCACAAAAAGTCCGACCATTGCCATAGATATTCGAGAGAGAGAACTTGTTTCCCCTGACCAACTCCCTCAACGTAAGCGAACGAACAAGAGTGTTGCACATCACATGGAGTCGTCAAGGTGTGCTTCTTCATCATACATGGTTGAAGAATCCATTGACTGTGGAATGGAGGTGGATCCTAATCCTAATCCTATTTTGGCAGTAGAGACCAATGAGAATCGGTGGTTCTACCACGAAGCCGGTATAGAATTGCGTTCAATCTCGGGATCCCTGGAATCGGAGCTACGTTCGATATGTGACTCAGAGGATGATGATTGGGCAGAGAGTATGCATCCCCAAATTGAATGTTCGTCCTCGGAGCTCTGTCTGGGTAAGAAGTATAGTGCGTTGAAGGATATTAGAGATGAAGTGGTTAATTATGCTTTGAAAAATGGGCACGGGATCAGGTTTGTTAAAAGCGAACGACATCGGATAACTGCTGTGTGCAGTGATGGATGCAATTGGCGGCTTCACGCTTCAAAAATGAAAGGTGAGCTGACCTTTCAAATTAAGAGCTATAATGAGGAGCACACATGTGCACGACAAATGGAAAGCTGACACGCTTCCTACAAATGGGTGGCAAACCAATATTTGGATAGATTAAAAAGTCAACCCAAGTGGAACCTTGCTTCCATGATTGAGACTGTAAGGAAGGACTGTAATGTCAATATTTCTCTGAGTCTTGCTAGAAGTGCAAGGAATTTAGCACAGACTTTAAACGAAGGGGATGGTGACGAACAGTACAAGCTACTTTGGTCCTACGCAGAAGAGATTCGAAGATCCAATCCAGGTAGCACACTGTTGTTTGTGGTAGATTTTCCAGATTTGGTGGCCCGTCCAAGTCCAATATTTAAAAGAATGTACATGTGTTTGGATGCGTGCAAGAGGGGTCTGAAGGAGTTTGGTAGACCCATTATTTGTCTTGATGGCTGTCACTTGAAGGGGTCGTGCCCAGGCCAATTGCTCACAGCTGTCAGCATTGATGCCAATGATGGGATTTATCCAGTTGCTGTGGCACTTGTTGAATCAAAATGCAGAGACTCCTGGACCTGGTTTTTGTGTTGCTTGCTGATGGACTTAGACAGTGACATAGGCAGAGGATGGACACTCATTTCCGATCGACAGAAGGGGTTGGTGCCTGCTATTGAACAATATGCACCAGCAGCTGAGCATCGATTTTGCCTAAGACATTGTATGCCAATTTCAAAAAACAATTTCCAGGAATACAATACATAGATATCATGTGGAAGGCAGCAAGGGCCACAACATCACCGAACTTTCAGAAAGAGATGAGTAAACTACTTGCGCTCGACCATACACCGCATGCATATATGCAGAAAATTAACCCGAGGTGTTGGTCAAAACATGCATTCAGTCTTGTCCCAAAGTGCGACATGGGCCTTAATAATTTGAGCAAGTGCTACAATGCCTGCCTCCTGCCAGCACGGGACAAACCAATCCTCACTATGTTCGAGATGATTAGAACGGGCATAATGACTAGGATCGTTAAGAAACATAAGCAGCTGGCTGAATCAACAGATCTTTTGTGTCCTAAGACCACAAAGAAGCTTGCCAAACTGAAACATGCGGCTCAGAATTGGTGTCCAACACCTTCAGGATGTAATCGGTTTGAGGTAAGCGATGGTAACGAATGGTACGCAGTCGATCTGGACACGCGTACCTGTAATTGTAACCGATGGGAGCTGACTGGAATCCCATGCGTGCATGCCATCCCTTGCATCAATTTTATGCGGACTTCAGCGGAGGATTATGTGCATGCATGGTACCATCGGGACACATATATTAGGATGTATTCCCATTTTACCCGACCTGTCAGTGGCCACCACATGTGGCCTGCAACGAACCAGCCTCCAATTTTGCCACCACCAGTAAAGAGACTCCCGGGTCGGCCTCGAAAACGAAGAGTGTGAGATGCAGACGAGCCCCGTAGCAGCACGGTACTCAGTCGTTGTCATGGTGTAGGCCACAATGTCCGTTCTTGTCAAGGCGGAGGCTCAACAGGTGGCACCGCAAGTGACAGTGTAAGAGCAGAACGCTCATATGACACCTTCATGGGGTTTAACATTGTTGCTGATACACAGGTGCTTAGATTGTTATGCTTTCTTACGTTGTTCTCACTATGAGCGTTTCGTCTGACATGAACTTCCTTTTGTGTTTTGCAGGAGTCCGTCGCCCCACACCCACATCCTTAATCATGGAGCTTCATCTACGTATTTGTTTTGTTCATGTATAATACACTTAAGTTTTTAATACATTGAAGTTTATTTGTTCATTTACGTAGTTGTTTGGATAATATTTGTTCATGTATAATACACTGCATGTGATGGACGTCCGTCATGTTAAGACGGAGGTCCATCATGTTAAGACGGACGTCCATCACATTCAGACGGCCGTCCGTCACCTTGAGACGGACGTCCGTCCCCTTCTGACGGACGTCTGTCACATGCAGACAGACAGCACTTGCCCTGTTTTGGGCGCCCCTCGCGCCAACACAAAGCAGATTACAGCCTACAACAAACCACAAAGCAGTATGAAGAAAACCACAAAGCATACTACAGACTACAACAAATAATTGAATTCAATTTCAATTGAGCCACTTGTTCAACGTTTTTTCTATTCTTTCAACTCTTTCACGTGCTGCACCTGCTGCACCTCTTGCACGTCCTGCGTTTCTTGTATATCTAGAATACGTTACAATGTGGTACCGTTGCAAGTGGCTGAACAGGTGGGGCCTCTGGGAGTGGCTGAACAGGTGGGGCCTCTGGGAGTGGCTGAACTGGGGCCTCTGGGCGTGGTTGAACAGGTGGTGCCTCATCAAATATGGAAGGCTCTGCGTCCCGGATGTCGATGATGTTGAAATGCAAATCGGAGCTCATCTCCACACTCGTGCACTCCTAGTAGAGTTCATCTCGATCGTACGGATCGTGGAGATGGAAGCCCTGCCCATTGCATTTGGACATCACCGACCACCCTACAGGGCGGGAGACTTGAAATATGCCGTGTTGGCTGCAATTGGAACTGCAAATTAGTTTCTCACGTCATTCAAAGCGCAGGTCATTCAAAAACATACCGTTTTTTGTCCACAGGTGCCATGACAATTGCAATTGAATCCGGCATCAATTGTTCGTACGCATACTGCGTGTGCATATCAATCGATGACATGAAACAATCCATCTCCGGGTGGCACTGTAGGAGGAAGAAATATTAAACCATGTATGATTTCATGAATGAATAGAAGTGGCTTACATGGATCCAGCCAATCGTCAACAAACCTTCCCTTATTTGAACAGCGGCGGTGTCCTCCTCATTTGTCATCACGCACTGCATTTTAAGAACACGATTTATGTAGTTATTTTTAGTAACAATATAATATAAGTTGGTTAAACATTCTCACATAGTCAGGAGCGCCCGATTGCTTTGGCACAAGGAGAGTTGTGATTGAATATATCTTGTCACCCTGTAAATCAACAACACGACGCACAACATTAATTTTCTAATCACAACTGATAATAAATTTCAAATGACGTTGCTTCTTACCTTGGAGCCGCAAAGGAGAGCACACGTCTCCTTATTATTCTTCGTATTGACCCGTGCAAGTGCCATGAACTCTTCCATCAAATTCACAGGCTGCAATGGAAATTCAGTGTAAGTGTAAATTCTGCACATTGTATAAAACCAAATAGAAGACATACCACTTGCACTGTCATCCTCTGACGAGCGGTAGGACCCACCACGGAAGGACTTGGGGCCAAAATCTTTTGAACTTTAGCCAGGGTTGGAGGAGGGACGGTTGCCTGATGATCGGAGACCTGCATAATTGTAACACATTGTTAATCAAAGATACTAATGCATATAAGGAAATTACATGTAAAATCAAAGACATACTGGCATCCGTCTGGACCGGCATCGGAAGATGTATGAGATGCTGATGGATGAGATGGCTGGGCGGTGTGCGAGCAGTTGCCATATGCGTTTGTACTTCTTGCATCTGTAGTACAGTGGCTTGAAGCTGGCCAAGTTGACTCTCCTGTCTATCCAACTTGGCTTGAATCTCGCCAAGTTGGGTGACAAGCCACTGCCACCTCTCTTCGTTGCTGAGTACGGAGGGCGACGATGAGGACTGGGGTGGGGGAGGTGCATCATCCGCCATAGGACGCACAAAATCGTCATCCATAGGACGCACAAAATCGTCATCCACCTCCACGTGATATGTCGGTTGTGCGTTTGCTGTCCACGGAATTATGGCAGTGCACATGGAAGGAGCAGGTGGAGCTGACGTGGATGGCGGTGGTGGAGCTAACGATGATGGCCGTGGTGGAGCTGACGTGGATGGTGGTGGAGCAGCTGAAGTGGAAGGACGAGGTGTAGGAGGTACAAGATGTGCAGGAGGTACAGCTGCCACATCTCCTCTGAATACCCACTCCCCTCGTACTTTTTGCAACCCCATCCGAGCCAATGTAACTTCACTATACATGTCAAGTGGTTTTTCGTCTGTTCGTCGCTCTGTGTGAGGGACAACCAACCCGTTGCTGTCAATAATGCGCTGAATGAGCCAATTATATGGGAGATTCTTCCTTGCACTATTCAGAGTTGCTTTCATTTGCTGCATAATGACGTATGCAAGGTTGAACCTCTTCCCATTGTATAGCTTCTCCATTACGTACAAATCCATGGCTGTGATAAGGTCTCTATGTCCATCACGAGGCATAAATGTGTGCGTGATCATGTGATGGATGACCCTTGCTTTCGCATCGAGGTCTTTTGATTTAGGCCGGAAGAAAGACTCAACGGCTGTAGGATTGCGAACCAATTGCTTCAGCAATGCAAGACCTTCTCCTTTTTGGACAAATTCGGGGTCCTTTGTCGCATGGTAATACTCCTCCAACGGCTCCTCCGTGGAGCATCCAATGAGCTCATTTAATTGTCCTAGAGTTATCCTAATCTGTTTTCCAAACAGAAAACTCCTCAACTCTCTATCACTTGATTTGTCCAACTCCAAATTGGCATAAAACAGTTTGACAGCTCTCTCATAGAAATAACCTCCCATTGTGCACAATTTATCCAATCCAATTCGTTCAAACATTGCCTTCAATCCAAAATCAGCAAATGAATTGAAATTTACCTTCCTGGATATAATTATTGCACGGGGTACAATGTCCTTCTCGTACCGTACATGGGCGGAGGCTGAGCTGAACATCCTAGGTTCTACAGACTCCACTGGACCCGTCGTCTCGGTGGGAGCCACCACCTTACGCTTCTTCGACGCTTGACTATTCCTCGGCGCCATTTTCATATTCAAAACTCGGGGGTTCGGGAATTCGCTCGCGATTTGAAGTACAGGGCTATTTGTAGGGCTTGGACGCCCTTCGCAAGTATAAGCAGCGTTTTGTCATCCGTCAGGACGAAAACGCGGTCGTTTTGATTATGACGGACGTCCGTCATGGTCCGACGGACGCCGTCCAGATGCTGATGACGTGTTATTTAAAGACGGACGTCCGTGGTATTCCCACGGACGTCTGTCATAATGGGGAATTCTGGCGCTTTAGGATCGCATGTGACCCGCACGTGACCCAATTAATTTGGAGTCACTACTGACCGTTGATCCAGGCGAGGATCCAACGGACAAGAATCGATCCGTCTTCGCCAGGCAGATTAAATCCTAGCCGTCGATCCGAGGCACGTCCCTCGCTCGATCCAACGGCCAAGGATCTTTGTCCGTCATCGCATCTGGCAGGGACGCCAGATTCAATCCTGGCCGTCGATCCAGACGAGGGACGCTCCTCGTCGATCCAACGGCTAGCGAATGTCGTACTTCGGTCGGCTCTGGACGATTCGACCGTCGGCTCTGCCATCGCCCTTCGACTCCGTTCGACGCAGCTAGACAGGGTACAAACGGGGCGTTAACCTCGACGGCTCTGGACGGAAATCGTGATTGCGAGGTCGCCGGCAACATTTTCTCATAGTTCAGGATTTTAATTGTTAAAAAATAATCTCCAGGGTTTAACTTATCGTTGATAGCAAACTATAGGGTCTACAGTGTTATTTACCCTAAAATTAATAAGTCATTTTTAAGAAAATTAATTTATCAATTTTCACACCGACTTATTTTGAAAAGAACAATTAATAGTAATTATTAAAAAAACTACAGTAATACTAAAGAGACCCTCTATTTAAGACATTATTCTTCTTGAAATATTAGAGTCGACACCTAAAAAAAGAAGTGTGGAAGTGGGTATGCAAGAATCCAAGGCTAATGGGTATGGTATCTAAACGAAACACCAAAGGTAAGATACATGACCCCTCAAATGGCGGAAAGGAGGGAGAGACATGCACAACTCTTAGAATTCCTCACCAATGAGTGGTTGTATTGCAGTATTTCAACATATAAAACTATTGAATAATATAATATAATATAATAAATAAATAATTATATCTTTGTGGTCCCATGAAGGTTTTACAGGTTGAAGCGAGACTGAAAACGTTGGAGGAAAGAGAATAGAAAGAATGAATGAGAATGTCGACATTTTTCTGACACAGTCATCTCGAATCCAAGGGGAGATTGGTTTTAAGTTTAACGCTAGATTTCAACGACTGAAGATGTTTTCATGATGTCTCCATCCATTTTTGTGTCGAAAACGAAAATTACAACTCCACCCAAGTTGACTTAACTCTTGCCCCCAATCTGTTCAATCTCGGAAGGATATGGATGTTACCAAGATTCCCATGTTACCCTTTAACCTAATCATGCAGCTGTGTTCATGATGATTTTCTTGATAGCCACACCTCCATGTATTCATGTTCTTCATACTCATAAGCTTGCAACACCGAGGTCAAATTCCTCAGATGGTAAAATTTGATGGGCATTGAACAGTCTTTTATCATTTGATGTGTCACACATGAGAGGTTTAAGGGAAGGGAAAGGAGGAGAGATGGCGAACTAAGGACGAATGAAGATAGATGACGGAAAAGGGTATTTTGGTCATTCAACTTTGCCTTCATTTAAGATGGACCGTCTGTTGCCATGACTGGTTAGTCTATTCGTATTTTTGAGGGAAGTGAAAAATGGGCAGGTTTGAGGAGGGAGCTAAAGTATTGATTCGCGTTGTTCTGCGAAAGAACATCTTTGTCTTTGAAGAAGTTGCTATCATGGTGATGGACTTCGCCTCTGTTGCAATATCGACAATCCGGTTCTCCCGTTTGATTTTCCGGCCAACGGCGGTGCTTTCAGGCAGGTATTCTCCCATGTCGTCAGTGGTTGCTCGCCGTGATCCTTAGTTTAAACAAGAGCGTGCATGAATAATTTGTTTCCATGACTTTTGATCTTTGAATGATTACTGAGGAAAATAAAAGAAAACCAGCCGACATTTTGATGAAATTCTTTGTTGTTTACTCATCTACTGTGATTTACGAAGAGGTTATCTTTTTTTGACTGAAATTTGAAGCAGCTGAACTTGGCACTACCATGCTTCAAAATGTAGTGTTGTTTGGTTGATATGTCATTATATTTCGATATAACATGGAGAACTTTACTCTCTTTGACAAAAATGCTAAAACACTAGGATTAATACTTGGATTTTGATTTTACTTGAATTTCAATGGGCGTGATTACAAAATGCGGGCCTTTGTACATGCAAAATAGTTAAATAGAAATGTGCATGAAATTGATTAATCATTTTTAAGAAATTATAACTCAAAATTGATAAATTCATGCAATGTTGAAATGATGAGTAACCTACACTGGGGTCAAATTCCTCACCGTTGAAATATGTCACACTCTTATTTGGAGTATTTCACACCTAATTTTACATTTTACATTTTACATTACTATGTATTAGTTAAAAGTAAGACATTTAACACTTCTTGGTTTGAGATGTTTGTATATTTCTTTAACTCTCGTAATTTTTTTTGCATTTGTTGTTGTTGTCAAAACATCTTAATATTGATCTTCCGTGTTGACAAATTATAGCTAGATTTCTTATTGAACAAGATTTTTTTTTATGAAGCAACGCCGAAACTCAACTCATTTTGCTCGTGTGAACTATTAGAGTCTTTGTCGTAGTGATTATAACAATATGTAACCCAATAAATTATTGTATACTTCTTATGTGATTTATGAGTGTCACGTCCAGTAAGAGATCCCAGATAGAACAGAGAGCGACTGGACTCGAAATTGAACTCTATCGCCCAACCCTTAGACTTTTAAATCTCTTATTTAAGCAGCGGAAGTCTTAGACAAAATATAACGTGTCATGACCTGACCAAATAGGCTATACTGCAGGTCCAATAGTGATATCGAGATAAAGTAATAATATATATTTGAAATAAAATTGCAAAAAATTATAGGAAATTAATATAAATATTATTATAGATTTTTAATAAATGAGTCATACCTCAGTAAACTCTTGAAATAAAAGTACTAATAATAAAGGAAGTGTCTCAGTCTTGTCACGATAATCGAGGATCATCCAAATTTATACCTGAAGAGATATTGTTGGAGTGAGTCGACTATACTCAATAGGAGTAAGATTTTATATTCAACAATTAAAATTTTATAAAATAAATGAAGGAGCATGTCATGAATAAAATGTGAGATTAAAACTGAGTAGAAACTAACCAATGAGGCAACCATAACAAACATTCCACTATAGTGTGATATATATACGTAAAATAGGCTTCATATAATTTCAGTAAAAATGGAGTCACTCAAGGACTCCGAGTACACAATGTCATAGACATATAGAACAAATGTGATACTTTACGATCGCTAAAACCACAAAATAATATCCTGATCAGGTTTAGGATTTTGCTCCTAGAGACATGACACAGTCAACTGCCTCATTACTCTAGCACAACAAATACATCCTCCAACGGTTGAATTTGTGTATAGAAAACAAAACTCCTTCACGAGCTAATCAAACTTGGTTCACTCAAGAAGATAATTAACAAATAATATGCATGCTCGAAATAAAATGGGTTCAGCGAAA
The DNA here is from genome assembly GCA_022433065.1 of Begonia loranthoides. Taxonomy (NCBI): domain Eukaryota; kingdom Viridiplantae; phylum Streptophyta; class Magnoliopsida; order Cucurbitales; family Begoniaceae; genus Begonia; species Begonia loranthoides. The sequence goes on from CM039478.1 coordinate 8,202,276, forward strand.
ATCGTATATATAATACTATAAAATCGAATGGTCATAACGAACCCATCATTTTATATGAGAATACATTTTAAAATAACCATTTTGAAAACAATGTCATACTGGACATAAAATAAAATCCCTACCTCACAGTGGCCTACCAATAATCAAGGCTAAATCCAAACTGGGCATGTCAAATAATATGTCAAGTCCAAATTCCAAAATCCCAGAATCTAAAGATAATCATACTATAAAATTAGGATTGAACTAACCCACAAAATTTTCAAATCTCAAGTTTAAGAGAACAACTTGAGGACAAACGAGTCCAAAGAACAAAGTGGTTTTGAAACTGGCCTTGAATCAACCCTAAAATAATTGGGTTAAATGTCTAGAAAGACTAGAAAATAGGGTTTGAGTTACGGCTTAAATAAACCAAATCATAGTCAAAATTGGGCCAGAGCTGAGGACTCACATGGTTGAGCCGCGACTCAGCATAAAAGAGAGGCCACGATAGAGGGGTAGGAGTCGCGACCCCTACTTAACCGCGGCTCTACCTAGTAGGAAGGTTGGGGCTGCGACCTGGTTTGACCAAGCCACAGGTCGGCTACGGCTTAGCTAGGCCGACCTGCGACTAAACCTTTCCAAGTTGTGGCCCAACATCATCTTCCTTGATGTCGACCACCAAAATTTCCAAAATTTCCATGATTTCCAGCAACGAAATGACCCTAAACAATTCATTTGACCTTGGTTTATGATTATAATGCGATATAAGTCCAAAATCAACAACTTTAATGTGGCAGCCCGCCCCGTAAAGGCCAGGATGACCCATGTGAGAGTTTGATCCATATCAGTAGGGGTGCACAATCCCATATCGCTTGGGAGAGTTGAAAATGCATGGTTTATAAGTAGGGTTCTCCCCTTATTTAGTGTAACACGTTTTGGGTTAACCCCAAGAACAAAATCATGCGGGTTTTGATACAAAACAGATAATATTGTACTAGAAGGACTGGAAATGTTACAAATGGTATCAAAGGCAAAGTTCAACTAGAAGTGTGACCGACGAGGATGTTGGGTCCTCAAGGGGGGAGATTGTAGCAACCCACTCTGTGAAGGCAAGGATGACCCATGCGAGGGTCCGACCCATATCAGTGGGGGTGCACAATCCCAAATTGCTTGGGAAAGTGAAAAATACATAGTTTATAAATAAGGTTCTCCTCCCTATCTAGTACAACGTGTTTCAAGCTAACCCCAAGAACAAAACCGTGCGGGCAGAGGCGGAGAGAGGAATGTTGTCCATTGAACAACGAAGGAAACATCTGCAAAGACAGAGAGAGAAGAGTAACTGATAGAAGAGTAACTGAAAGAAGGGGGTTGTGGCAGCCCGCCCTATGAAGCCAATGACAACCCAAGATGCTATTGATTGTAAGGGTCGAGCCACATACTACTAGGGGTGTACAATCTCACATTGCTTGAGAGAGTGAAAAGTGAATGATTTATAAGTAGATTTCTCTTCCCTACTTAGTACAATATGTTTTGGGCTAACCTTAAGAACAAAACCGTGTGGGCTTTGGCCTAAAATGGACAATATTGTACTATGAGCACTGGGGGACTCCATAAATGGTATCAGAGTCAATTCCCAACCAGAAGTGTGGCCAACGAGGACATCAGGCCCCTAAGTGAGGGAGATTGTTGTAGTCTGCTCTATGAAGACAAGGATGACCCAAGATGTTGTTGATTGTGAGGACCCAACCCATACCAATGGAGGTGCACAATGTCACATCACACAATTCTATATAGTTTGGGAGAGTGAAAAGTGAATGGTTTATAAATAAAGTTCTCCATCCTATCTAGTACAACGTGTTTTGGGCTAGCCCAAAAAACAAAACTGTGCAAGCTTTGAACCAAAGCGGATAATATTGAACTAGGAGCACTATGGGACTCCACAAGGACACGCTTGAAGATAAGGAAAGCTATCCTCACTCTTTCAATGCATTCACAGCCCATACTCCACCACAGTACCAATTGTCACATTCTCCCTTACTTAGGAAATTTCGTCCCTGAAATTTAGAACAACCTCAAACGTTCTACCGAACAAGTGTTTATATCTTGTTGCCATTTCTGATTCAATTTCACATGTGGCTTCTTTTTTGCTATGGTTTTTCCACTGAACTCAAATCAAATAAATTTCATGTTGTCGTAGGACCCTGTTCTCATAGCCTAATATCCTGTCGGGCTCTTTCTCATAAGACACATCTTCTTGAATATGTACATCGGTCTAAGAGATTGCATGTGATAGATCCGAGATATATCTTTTAGAATAAAGATGTGAAAGACGTTGTGCACATAATTTAACAGTAGTAGAACTTTCAATCGCTAAGCCACAATACCAACAGGTTCGAGAATCCCAAAATGGTCAATATAACTAGGAGCTAGCTTGCCTTTCACATGAAAGCGATTAACACCTTGATGCGGTTGAACCTTTAGGAACACAAAATTGTCGGCCTCAAATTCAACTTCTCTTTTTAGAAGGTTTACATAACTCTTTTGACGACATTGAACTGTTCTTATTCATTCTTTAATCGATTGTACCTTCTTAGTGGTTTCTTGGATCAAATTAAGCCCGAGCATAACCCATTCCTCTGTCTCAGCCTAACATAGTGAGGACTTGCACGGTCTTCCATTAAGAGCTTCACAAGGTGAAACAATATTAGTCTGATAGTTGTTATTGTACGTAAACTCCACCCAGTCATCATCGAAATCCAAAACACAACATCTAAACATGTCCTCTAGAGTATGAATTGTAAGCTTAAACTGACCATTCGTCTAAAGGTGATGAATTGTGCTCAAATGAAGCTTAATGCCCAAAGCTCTCTATAGGGCTCTCCAAAATTTTGAAGTGAATCTTGAATATATATCTGACACTATGCTCGAAGGAACACCGTGAAAATGAACGATGTTCTTGATTACTTGCTTAATTTTGTCAAAGAGAAATTCATTCTGACCGAAATAAAATGAGTAGACTTTGTTAATCGATCAACTATCACCCATATAGCATCAAAACTCTACTGTGCGGTTCTTGGCAAATCAGTCACAAAAAATCATAGTGATTCTATCCCATTTCCACTCCGGGATCGGTAGAGCCCACAATAATCTATCTGGTCTCTGATGTGTAGCCTTAACTTGCTGACATATCAAACACTTGACATATAATTAGCTATATCATGTTTCATTCTGACTCACAAAAATTGACGCTTTATGTCATGATATATATTAGTGCTTCTGGAATGAATAACAAATATGAATTTATGGTTATTCGTTAAAACTTCTTGCCTTAAATGTGAATCATTTGGCATCACAATACGGTCCTTAAAATATAGGAATCCGTGAGGACTAATTTTCAAACTGCTCACTAGCTTGAATTTGGTCAAATCTCTCCTTCAGCTTATCATCGAATTTCTGCATATCCTTAACACATTGTAGAAGTGTAAGATTCGCTATCAAATTAAATACCCAAACTAACTTATCATCTTCTTGATAATGTAGCTCATAATTCCCAATAGTTAAACATTTCTTCCATTTTTTTTAGCACAAGACATGAAAGCAAACTTTGAGGGTGACGACTCAAGGCATCGACCACCACATAGGCCTTTCTGGGATGATAGACCAAGAAAAAAAATTGTAATATTCCACCATCTAACGGCACTGTCAGAGGTTCAAATCACACGAAGTAAACAAATATCATTTAGTCATCATCAAAATAAAACTAAGCCTAACAAAAAGGCTAACACTCTGGTTCGCTAAACAATTCCACCTAAGATGTGCAGGCTGCCAGCAAGTATGACAAATATAAGGGTCTCAATGCCCACCAGCATGAGTGACACCACCAGAATATCTACCAGAGTTATCTTGAGAATGACCCCCATGTTGTTGGCCTTTCCTCTAGTTTTTCCTTATCATCTTGCCATTGACCATCTGCTCTTTCCTCGCCGTACCCTTGTATTCCTCAAAGAAGTCATCTAGATCAGCTTCAACACACTGAGTTGTAGCCACCACTTCTGAAATATTGCTAAACTCTACAACAGATAATCGAGATTGTATCTTCGGCGTCAAATTCATTCGGAACTTTACCATTCTCTCAACTTGGTACACATCTTTAATATATTGAGAGAACTTCATGAATTTTGCATGATATTCAAGAATAGTAAGCTCTTCCTAAGATAAGTTGTGGTATGCAGTAATCATTTTCTGCTTATGGCCCGCATTGTAATAATTCTTCCAAAAAGCAGCCTCGAAGCGCTCCCAAGTCATCTCACTGACTAGGAAATTAAGTTTCAGTGATTTCCACCAAACTGCAGCAATCTTTTCAAAGTAAAGCACTATAAGGCCAACACGGTATTCAATTAGGATCTCAAAAGCATCCATATTTTTCAACATAACATTCAGCCAGTTTTTAGCAACAAGAGGGTCTAATCCTCCCTCGAACACTGATAGATTTAAACGTCCCAATTCCTTGAAATAGTCCATACGGCAAACCACAGGGTTTTAAACTCCGCGGTCTCTTGTTAAGTTCTGAAGAGCATCATGTAGGGCTATCAAAGAATTCGTTGGCAGTGACTCAGCCAATTGTGTTGTCAGTGTTACTAGTGCACGATCTCTTTCTGTAACGTCCCCCGGTACTCCCAGTATAATATTGTCCGCTTTGGGCCGAAGCCCGCACGGGTTTGTTCTTGGGGTTTGCCCAAAACGTGTTGTACTAGGTAGGAAGGGGCTCCATGCTTATATACCATGCATTTTCTACTCTCCCAAGCGATATGGGATTGTGCCCGCCTGATATGGGCCGGACCCACAACTGGGTCTTTCCTGGCCTTCACAGGGCGGGATGCCACAATCTTCCCCCCTTGGGGACCCGACGTCCTCGTCGGCCACACTTCCAGTTGGGATTTCGCTCTGATACCATTTGTAACGTCCCCCGGTGCTCCCAGTATAATATTGTCCGCTTTGGGCCGAAGCCCGCATGGGTTTGTTCTTGGGGTTAGCCCAAAACGCGTTGTACTAGGTAGGAAGGGGCTCCATGCTTATATACCATGCATTTTCTACTCTCCCAAGCGATGTGGGATTGCGCCCCCCTGATATGGGCCGGACCCACAACTGAGTCTTTTCTGGCCTTCACAAGGCGGGATGCCACACTTTCTTGGAGGTATTTTTTTCCAAAAATCTGAATTTTTTTTTTTGTAAACGTTAGAACTCGTCCTTTGGCATAGTAAATGGAAAACCTTTTTTATATTATCACTCTATTTATCTTATTAATGTCATATTTCAAGATGGTAACTTAGTTTTGGCACCAAAATTTTTTGTCACGACTTTGAGGGGACTTGAGATAGAATAAGGAATGACCTAACCCGAAATCGAACCATGTCGCTCGACCCTTTGACTTTTAAATTTCTTATTTATGCAGCGAAAGTCTCAGACAAAATATAACATGCGAGGATTCTGCCAAATGAGTTATACCGAAGGTCCAATAGTGACATCGAGATAAAAGTAATAATATATATATATATATGAAATAAAAGTGTGAAAAATTATAGGAAATTAATATTATTACAGATTTTTAATAAATGAGTCTAACATCACAAACTCTCAAAATAAAAATATTAAAATAATAAAGGAACTGTGGGCTCACTCCTACGATGGCAATCATGAATCTTCCAAATTTATACCTGAAGGGATATCATTGAGGTGAGTCGACTAAACTTAATAGGATAAGATTTCATATTCAACAATTAGAATTTTATAAAATAAATGATGGAGCATGTCATGAATAAAACGTGTGATTAAAACTAAGTAGAAACCGAATAGTAAGGCAATTGCAACAAATATTCCACTATAGTGTAGTATATACATAAAATAGGCCTTACAAAATCTCAGTGAAAATAAAGCCACTCACGAGTTCCGAGCACACAATGTCATAGATATATATAACAAATGCAATACTTAATGATCGTTAAAGCCACAAAATAATATTTTGATAAGGTTTAGGGTTTTGCGTCTAGGGACACGACACAGTAAGTTGTCTCATTACTCTAGTTAACACAACAAACACATCCTTCAATGGTCGAATATGTGTACAGAAAACAAAACCCTTTCATTGGCAGATCAAACTTGGTTCACTCAATCAAGATAATTAACAAATGATGTGCATACTTGAAATAAAACATATTCAGTGAAAATCGTACATATAATACTATAAAAATGAATTGTCATAACGAACCCTTCATTTTATATAAGAACAGGTCTCAAAAAATTCATTTTGAAAACAATGACATACTAGACATACAATAAAACCCCTACCTGACAGTGGCCTACCAACAATCAAGGCTCAATCCAAACCGAAAATGTCTAATAATCAGTCGAGTCCAAATTCCAAAATCTCAGAATCTAAAGATAATCATATTATAAAATTAGGATTGAACTAACCCACAAAATTTCCAAATCTCAAGTTTCAGAAAACAACTCGAGAACAAACAAGTTCCAGGCTTAAACTGATTTTGAAACCGACTTTTAATCAACCTTAAAACAATTGGGTCTAATGTCCAAAATAACCATAAAAAAGGATCTGAGCCATGACTTATATAAACTAGATCGTGGCAAAAACTAGGCCTGAGCTGAGGCTAAAATTTTCATGATTTTTGGCAACGAAATGACCTTAAACTATCCATTTGACCTTGGTTTATGATTATAATGTGGTATAAGTCTAAAATTAAGAACTCTTTAATTCAATTTCAATATCAAAACGAAAATTTAATCTCCAAACCCAATGGCAATTCCAAAATTTATGATGACTTCAAACTGGAAATCAAAGATTACCTTATAGAAAAGTCTAAAAAACCACTGGTTGCCCAAACCAACTCGTCCCACGACTCTCCTTGCTATCCTCAGCTCTCAACTTTTGCATAGTGTTTTTCTCCTTTCTGAAATTTCATAAACAGAGGCGGAGAGAGGAGTGGTGTCTATTTAAGGATAAAGGAAACATTTGTAGAGATAGAAGAATAATTGAAAGAAGGGGACATACGCCTGAAGATGAGGAAAGCTATCTGTTGGACCGATGTCGGCCTAATGGGGGGGAGGTGAATTAGGCGTTCTAAACATTTTCATAGGATAATATTAATTCTATCCCTAAGTGATTTAATACCAATGTAAAAACAAACAATTACAATATAAGAGATAAGGGATAAAGAGATTAACACAGGTTTGTTAACGCGGTTTGACAAACCTATCTACGTCCGCACTCCAAGGTTCCTTCTTGGAGATTCCGTAATTACCTATCTCCTTGGTTAGTAATGATTGAGCTTCACGGGTGCCAATCAAACCTTTACAAAACTATTCACACGGCGTCACTTTTTTCTTAACTATTCACGAGGTGTCACTCTTTGTTCTCCGTTTAAGTACAATGAAATGGTAAAACTAATGTTCTTAACTCTTACAAATATAGAATCTCAAGTTTGGGAGTATGAGAGTTAGACTAGGCACTTCATTGTTGATGAAAATTCATGTAGAAAAATCGGTAGCATTATAGTACGATTCTCTCTTAGTTAGACTTCAATTCAGACTGCTTAAATTTATAGAAACTGTCTGACCGGTCGACCACCCTCTTGTCTGGTCGATTGCTTCCACGCATATCAGAATAAGGCTCGAATCTGTCCATTTTCAGATCGACCACATTTCACTCCAATTGACCACCTTTCAGTTGTTGTGAATTTTGGAGCTCTCTGTCTGATTTCTGGCCGACCGCCTTCATGTCTTTGGTCGACCACTTCTTCGTTGTTTTGCCTCTAAAGCAAACTGGTCAACCTCTACTTCGCGTTTTACACATTTTGATGCTTCTAAATCCCAATAATCAACTTATATGCTACATGGACTTACACAAACACAGTAGTAAAGATTAATACCCTTGTTAGAGGGTATTTCCAATGAAAATCAATTATAAACATATTAATAAAACATACAAATTTCATTCAATTCATAAATAACTTGTTAATAAATAAATCACTAATCATCAAAACAAATAAGCTTAAAGTATCTAAGGCTAACACTATCTTCATTCCATCAATGCATTCATAGCCCCTACCCCACCTCAGGATCTGTTGTCACAATGAACATCTACTAAAATTCTTCTAAATTAACCTGTTTTGCAAGCTACGTAGTTGCTGCATATATTCAAGTTCAGCAGAGGATAAAACCATAGTCTTTTTACTTTCTTAAGACCACAACAATTGGATTTTAACACAAATAGAAAACATAACCCAGTGTGTGTGTGTGTTTTTTATCATCTATCTATCCTTTGCAAATATGGTCATATTAGTTTCTGTACTTAGTAGAGAATTTCATTATGAACCAATAAATTATATCGACTGGATAAATGATATTGGACATTGTTTTCGTGAAGTCCATCAATGGTCCACCAAAGAGACAATGGATCGATACATTAGCGTTTTGTTCACCTTTTTTTTTATTGATATTTTATTTAAGGTTATTGTTCTCGTTATGGGATTGCAATTTTCCATGGGGAATTTTCTTAATAAATTCTCAGTACTTTTCTTGTGAGATGAAAATTTCATTGTTTTCTGCTTGCTTGGATCTCCAGAAAACATTTAGAGACCTAAGTTCGTCTTCACATAATATTTCATCAAATTCTTCAACCATGAAGAAATTAATCTCTCTCCATATTAATCATTAATGTAAAAGACATAATGACAAAGTCTTCATGTATAGTAATAGCTCACTTGGATTTCTTTGAACTCTGCTTTATAGTTTTATCAATCATAATGTTCCATGCTTGCGGTGGTTGCTTCAATCCATAAAAAATGTTCTTCCTTTGATAAACCATGTGTTCTTTTCATTTTACAACATAGTTTAGTGCGACAATATGCTACCTAATATTACTGTAGGTCTTTTGTTTTTTGAAGTTTTTGAACATCTCTTAAATATCTTCTTAGTCAAACAGTTTCATAAGTTATTCTAGTTCGATAATGATCTAACAAAACTGCAACAGATTGATCAACATCTTTTTGTTGATTTATTTATTTAGAGTCATCAATGTCAATATGAGCTTGTGATTTAAATTGTCTTAATAAATTCATAGTACACTTTTCACGTGAGATGAAAACTTCTCTTTTATGTACTTAGATCTTAAGAAAATATTTGATGAGACCTAGCATGTCATCTTGTACTCTTAGAACATTGTCTTTTGAGTTCTTCAACCATGAGAGAATTTGTGTCGACAGATGATGACTCGCTTGGACTTCTTTGAAATCTATTTATAGAATATACTTATAATCTTAGATACTTTCTTCAATCCATAAAGAGTTTTCTTCGGTCCATGTATCATGTGTTCTTTTTGATTGACCACATAATCTTGTACTAGTTTGACATAAACTTCTTCTTCAAGCCCTCCATTGAGGAATGGAGATGCTATTCTAGATATTGAGCAAACATCATTGACATCAATAATAGATTGTTTTGAATAACCTTTTGCTATCATATGAGCTTTGTGATCATGAATGGTTTTATCCTCATTAAACTTTGTCTTATAAATTCATTTTACAGATCTTTCTTTTAGGCAGAGTACAAGCTCTCATGTCTCTATCTTTTTTATAGCATTTTCCTACCCTTTGTCTCGGCTAATGAAAGGATAAAGGCAGTGTTACATATCATTAATATTTGTTGATGAAAATGTACCCTCATAGGCGGAGATTCAAGCTCACAAGTGACATTAAGCTTACATTTGTCAAACCTTTGTAAACATCTTATTCCCGATAACCTTTTTACTGATCGATTAAAAATCTATACAACTGTTGAAGTTTTTAGGAGTGCCTTAGATTTTTAGGATGCTCTCAACACCATTTTGTTGGGGTATGTACCCAATAGTCAGCTATGGTTTGACTTTTGCTTCAAAAAGTATTCCCACATTATCATATGCTAAAATCACCAATAAAGTGTGTGTGCGCGCGTGTATATATATTCTAATTTCGGAAAATGAGACTCTAATAGGTCTATATATGTCTGCATTAACAAGCTTCCATAGATACATCTAAAACATTGTCGCATTATTCAATTTTTGATTTTACGCTCCTGTGCTTATAGCTTATGGTGTCTGTAATATTATCTGTTGTAAAATTATGACCTATTAATTCTCAAAGATATTGAGACATAAGTATTTGAATGATCCAGTAATTATAATGTTTTTTCATACCTAATCTTATATTTTAAATTATTAAATTTTGTTTTTAAAAGTGGCACATTTCTACATTTCCTGTAACATCTTTTCCAAGGGCAAAGCTCATGCAATTTCTGCATGTAAGTAGAACAGCTTGAAGACAATCCTCCAAATCTTGCTCATGAAAGGATTATCTGTTGATATATGCATATGCTTTTATAATCATGCAAATTGCATGGCATCACCTAACTCCCAGTACATTGGAAAGTAAGAAATGATAGTATGACAGGTCGGTCCTTAGGCCTTTAAGACGTAGACGTAATCTTTTTTCGTGTGATTTTTACATAGTGTCTTCGTTCGTTTTTCAGAAGAGTCGATTATAAACTGCTTAGATCTCATTGTTTTGTTGGGGGGCCAAAGATTTATTTATCTTATACTTTCGTTTGATACGAAAATGAGATGTTTACTCTATGATACAGCGGGATACGATTGTCGTTCTATATTTTATTTTATCCAAAAACGTATATATTTTATGATTGTTTGTTAATGTGGGAGGAAAAATTATAGTTCTAACACAAATGTAGACTTTTTTTAATATTGTTCAAGATTAATGTTGTATCATATATTTACATTTGTTTTAGAACAATGATAGTTTAAGATACATGCACCACCTAAGCTACAATATGATAAACTATAAATATTTACACTCTATTCCTATTTTATATTTGACGTCTAGCACTTAATTCTATTTTGCCTCATCTCAAAAAAATGCAGTACCACAAAAATGATGAAACAAAATTAAGATTTTTTGAAGGGATCGATGGTTGACCATATTTGTTTATTTCGTGACCTAGGGTTGGAATTAGGTTTTTATAATTGTCGCACATAACCTCTAATGTAATTCATTCTCTTTATGCTCGTAATTTTTTCCATAAGAGTTTACTTGAAAATCTTGGTGTTTTTATTCTTTTCTCTTCCCAATTTACGATTTCCAGCTACATTTCTTTTGCTAGTTCTCTTATAGTTCTTGGTTGAAAATCAAACACAAACAAAAATAAAAATGCATAATTTGGACACGCAGATTTAAAATGGAAGAATTTATGTTGAAAAAAAAAAACCACAGACGAAGGGAAAAATTTACTATGAAGACTAAACTATAATTACGAGTTTTGTGACTCAAGTTTACAAAGCAAATCTCTAAAGAACATCTGTAATGTGGGTCTATCGATGAGACCAAAATGAATTTAGGTTACCAAACTCACACAGAGTAATAAAGATTTAAGTCTTGCTAATATTCTTGCTGATTTATTGTTCTCCATTAAAAAGAAAAACCATTTTCTCAATAATCTGCTTTGAAGAATAAGATGTTAATAAGAGTAGATGCTCTTCACTTTTGCTTGGGGGAATGAGAAAATAAGTGGTAGAACCATTTTATAAAAGATTTCTAAGAAATACATTTGTTGATTTATTGCTTTCTACTGTGTAGTGTCCTTCTCATAAAGAGAAGATCTGTAGAGAAAGCTTCACTTTTGAACTTAACTTAATCTACTAGTAGATGTTATTGAAGTTGGCTTTCATTGTTTTGTACTCATCTTCGCTCATATACAAAAGCCTTTGGACATAAAATAAGTATTTTATTCAAATAAATAATGCATAAAATTAACATGTAAACGTATGTTTACCCTAATCGTGATAAACTTTGATTCTTTAGTTCCCCCCCAAGGGTTTATATTTTTGACAATGAATAGTCCATCGCATCTACTAGGAAATCTGCAGCAAAAAACAGAAACAAAGAAAAATAGTAAACGAGTTTTCATAGGTGATATTAGGAGCATAAAGCAAGTCTTACCAGCATCCTCCTTGGTGAAACATAATGAAGGAGTGATTCTAAAAACATTCCCATAATATCCTCCCTTTCCTATTAGTACTCCCAAATCTGCAATGAAAATTTCACATTTATGACAAGGACCATAAAGTAATTAACATTTACAAGTATCCGTTGGCTGGCGAGGAAAGAATTCCGACCTTTCATCTGATCCATTATATGCATAGTTTCGGCCTTTGCAGGCGTTTTCGTTGCACGATCGGTGACAAGTTCAACTCCAAGCATCAACCCTCTTCCTCTAACATCCCCTATTACTGTAGATGCAACAACCAAATATTGTCACTTTCTAATTGTGGGACTTGTGCATGCTATTTTTAGAAAAAACTAGTTCTTAGGAATTTTCAGAAAGGAGGAAAAAAGTGATTACTTTCATATCTATCCTTGAGAGAAGCAAGTCTGTCTTTCAAATAGCTCCCCACGACAAAAGCATTTTCTTGCAGCTTTTCTTTGTCTATGACTCTCAAAACAGCGAGGCCAGCTGCAGTGCAGACTGGGTTTCCGCCGAAAGTGTTGAAATAACTGCGGCTAGTCAAGACCTGTGCAATCTCAGGAGTCGTCACCACAGCACCAAGAGGAATGCCATTGCCAATGCCCTGTGAAAATCGAGGAGAAGCAAGTGATAGACTGCAGTAATGTCCATTGACATATAAAGAAGGCGTCTGAGAAATAACCTTGGCCATTGTGACAATGTCAGGCACAACCCCTTGTGACTCAAAACCCCAAAAGTGAGTCCCAGTCCTGGCAAAACCAGATTGAACCTCGTCGGCTATGCAGAGACCTCCGGCTTTCTTTATGCTAGAATATACAGCGGGCAAGTAACCAGGGGCCAACTCAACAATACCGCCCACTCCCTAAAATACATAAGAAAATCATTCAAAACCATCTTTAAAAAATATGAATGGAAAAACAGAAAATGCATTTTTTACCTGTATTGCTTCAGAAATAAAACCAGCAACTTGGCCTGATGTTCCAAATTCAATGAGATCTTGAACGTCTTTTGCATACATCTCTCCATCTGCGCCAAAGACTCCTCTGTAAGGGTCTGGATTCAACGCATGATGAACTCCACTCTGTTATTAGAATTTAACGACCTCGTCACTAGAGTCCTATGAATTATTCATAGCATAACTTGTATAAATACTAACGCAGTTCATGAGATTGGTAACTTGGCAAACGTTTCTAAATAAGTAGTTAACTACAGAAACAATAATAACAAGTAAAGGTACCTGAATGACGTTAAACTTCCAAATACTCTGTGCTGTGGCTGCCATAGTCCCCGCGGCATTTCCATGATAAGCATTTCTCAGTGATATTATGTCGTGGCAACCCGTATACAACCTGGCAATCATTAATGCCAACTCGTTCGCTTCCGTCCCAGAATTGGTGAAGAACACCACCTACATTACGTAAGCTTTTTAAAATTTGCTCTTTGATATGGAGGACCCATGAAATTAACTTCCCACCACCAATCGTCATTATGACATTCGGTAAAAATAAAAGAAAAATTCAGACCTCATTTATTCAACCAATACAGGCGGCAAGATTTACACTTTTTAAATTTTTATTTGGTATAACTTGTGAATAAATTCTGAGTATGATCCATGTATAAATGCTCAAATTTCTCTTTCGATCCCACTCGCTAGCTCATGTTGCCTTGAAAGATTATATTAAAGAGTTAAACACTGTACGTGGCTCCAACGGTTTTGATTGATCAGATTTAAAGTAATTGTAAGAATTAAAATATACGTAAATGTTAAAGGACGAATATATGAAGTTAAAATATTATAAAATGCATCGCTTTCAATTCAGGTGTTTATTATCAATAATAGTGCCATAAAAACATAGGATACAACTATTGCTCGGACAAAGACAAGTGAGACTACCAGCTTATGACAAATAATTGAAAAGCTCTTTAAAAGGGAAGATTGTAATCAACAGATTCGTGGTAATCAAGAAAAGATACTAACAAAATTAACGTAATTTACTTTGTTCATCTATGGGAATCAATCCGACCAAAACGGTTCCGTAATTTCAGCTTCCAGCGGAAAAAATAGATTCCATCATTGAATGTTTGAGGAAATAAAAGATCATGAACAAGAAGGGAACCTTAAGATTGCCGGGCAACTTGGAAGCCAAAGCCTCAGCAAAATCAGTAACGGCGTGGTTCAGGTAGAGGACGGTGGAATGTTGTAAGCTCTTGGTTTGGTCGACAATGGCATCAACCACGTCAGGATGACAGTGTCCGCAGCTGACCGTAGCAATTCCACCGAAAGCGTCCAGATATCTACGGCCATTCTCGTCAAACAAATATTGCTTCATTCCACGTACCAAGTTCAGCTGTAAGATTAAACGCCAAAAGGAGTTCCATCAGACGGTCAATTATGCGTGAATGGCGGAAAAACCAAATCGAAGTGGAAACGGAGAATGATAATTGACATTTGATGCCAAATACATCGATCGTTCAGACAAAAAAGCATAAAATTACAATCAATTACGCAAAATAAATAAAACGATTCCAGGACGGCAAAAAAAATTCGAAATCACGAGACGTACGATTCAGAGCATTAATTACAAAAACAAGACGGAGAGTCTTACGGGATTCTTATAAAAGAAACACATGGAAGGGCTGAGAAACTCCTTCCGCTTGGCCAAGATCTCGTGAGCGGAGGGACCTGTGTAAGGCGGAGGGGAGTAATCGAAGGATGGCATTTCCGCAGCAAATACGTGGTTGTTTGGTTCCATTACATCCTTCTCGGCTATCTGCGAGAAGAAGCGCGGCCATGGCAGATTATGCCGTTCTGACAGCAAACTCCTTGCCGTAAATCTCTGCATTTTCCGCTTCCCTTCTCCGTTTAAATGTGCTAATCAACTTGGAGGGATAGTGGAAATATGCAGGAAGAAATGTATGCAACGAGGAAGGAGAGCGGAGAAAGAGCCGAATCTTCAAACATATATAGGTGGTTGGAGGGAGGGAGAGAATACCCTCCGTTGTTAACTTACTTTTCATAGGACGAAACTACCCTTCCCTCTCGGCCATTTTTAGTTGCTTTCTTCAATAAATATAAACCGGATAAGCCTTCCATGAGGTTATTTCGGGAATATGGAATTTGTGCTCTTGCTTTTACAGAAATAGAGACCACAACCAGTTCAACCAACCCTTTTTAAGTTGGGGTCTCTATTTCTGTAAAAGCAAGAGCACAAATTCCATATTCCCGAAATAACCTCATGGAAGGCTTATCCGGTTTATATTTATTGAAGAAAGCAACTAAAAATGGCCGAGAGGGAAGGGTAGTTTCGTCC
>CM039478.1:8217903-8519365 GCA_022433065.1 Begonia loranthoides
GGGGGGGGGGGGTTGAGTCAAAATGGTGAAATCGGAAGATGAAGAGTTGTCTGATACGTGTAAATGTTTCCAATGACGGAGGAACGCAGATGATTTGATGAATGAGGGAGGCTCTCCCAATTCATGTACCTGCCCAATTTTCTTAACCAGTGTCAATCGCCCCCCTTCCAATCCTCAATAATTGATTTTTAAAATGGTATTGGACAAAAAACTCCCCCAACTTACAAATATTAGCACTTGAGTTTCTCATTCTTCCGTCAATAGTCTTCCCCGGCAGCTATTTCTAAAGAAAAACAACTGTTGTTAGAATGGTTTTAGTGATTTTAGCAATTCAAAATCGCTCTCAAAATTGTTCTAACGAGAGTTGTTTTTTTCTAGAAATTTCAACAACGAAGATCACATCACAGAATCATGATTCCCCTATCGATGGAGATTTAATTGTTAATGCACATGAATTCCTCGTTCAATATCAGTTCTTGGTGTCTTTTTAGTACTACAGTTGGATTACATGGGAAGTTGTAGAGGGGGGATGACAAAAAACACGAGAGCCCAACAAAAAGATTGAACACATTTGTCCAAGTACAAGAAGAAACAAATAAGAGGTTTTTGTGTTTTTGGAGGACCAGTTTCGATCACTTTCTGCGCAACATTCGTAAATCACAGAACGAACTGCTAACGGATGATCGATCATCTACTGAAAGAAAGGGGGAGGAAGAGCTTGTGGGTTTGTTTTCATTGCTTCCTAAACGTCAGATTCAGCCGGCCGGGCCGAAGCCCAGAGTCGGCGAGAACGGCCGGAGGTGCCGATTTGGGTACGACAGAGGAAACTCCATGATAAACATGTCTGGATTTACCACCAAATATCAACACATCACCTGATTCCAGCAGAATTTTCTCAGCCTTGTTCAAATCCCTATCATCTCCATAAATGAAATTTGCAGAATCTCCGATGGAAATGGAGACGACGGGTAACCCCTTCCTCAGGCTGTTTCTACTTTCATCGCGATCCTGCGTGAGTAATTCGTTTCGAAAAATCACTAGTACTAGTTTTAAACATGATCAAAGGGAGTAACAAATAAATAATTAATACCAAGCTTTGGAGTTCTATCCAAAATATACCATTTTTGGACGTCGATCTGTATACTAACCTGATGAAGGCCAAGCTTCCCAGAGATTTTGTAGAAATTCACAATGCAGATGTCTGGTGATAGAGATGGTAGTATGAGTTCTGGGTTTTCAAATTGGCTTTCCTTCATGATAAGGGAATGTGAATCGGTAATTGCTCTTTTAACCAATTGTTTAAACTCCGGTGGAATTTCAGGCGGAGGAATACAATCAAATGGCCCGGAATCGGTGTATTTTCTTGTCTGAGGATCCCAGTTTAGACCAAGGCACATCATTTGTAGCCTCAGCTTTGCTCCGTCGTTGTAACCAGGCTGATAAAATCCCCCCGGGCCGACGCCGAGCTCTTGACATTTCTTCACTATACTGACCTGTCATAATTAGAGAAATTCAATGGTTAAATATAATTAAAATTTAAGGAAGACGTCTGATCACCCATTTCAGACTTTGTTTGGAAGATAAGAACCTGCTCAGTGAGAGTGATGTAACGCTTCAGCAAAATCATTCCAGGTCTGAGAATTTGTTGGTCAAGTTCAATAGTGATATATTGGGTGACTCAATATTAGAAAGACTCCAGGGGTAAAATTGTATTTTCAGTCTGAATGTAGTTAAATTGCCTTTTGGGCGGGATAAACTTCAGTTTAGTAAAAAAGGACTGGCGGGTGCTTTCTGGAAATTATGCTAGAAGGGTGATCTCTGTTATCGGTGAAGAAAACAGAGATAGACAGGGAGCTACAGTGCAGAGGAGGAAATTTGGAGCCTTCGGTCAAGTGGGTTTCTGCCTGTGTAAACCAAATCAGCTTCTAGGCGAATAGATTGAGTCTGTAAGTTCTTTGATGTTGATCTGTGTAATCTTGGAATACTGAATGAGAATGACGCTCTTCTCGTGGATGTAGGACACTTTGTCCGAACCACGTAAAACTTGTCTCTGTGGTGTTTGTTTTCTTGTTTTTGTTTGCGTTGTTATATTCTTGGCTTCCCGCACAACAAATAGCTCCATAGCCAACTTTCTCCATGCTTTCTTCCGGGTTTTTCAAACACCATGAAAGGTTTGATCTACTGAATCCAGCCAAGCATATATTAAATGGTTGAATCCATGGACATCGCTCTGAAGATTCAGTATTCTCAAACTTCTTCTTCAACCTTCTTTTCATAGATGGATTCCTCTTCTGGTATTTATTCAGTGGAAATTCATCTGAAATAATATCTCTAGACTTTGTTGTTTCTTCATTCATCTCAGAAGGATCAGATTGATGCGGGGACGATGACTGCGAAGCATTCGACTCAAGAACGATGGGGCTAAAATCTTTATCCCTTAAAGTTATTGGAATGCTTCCCACCATTATCTGCTTCAGTCTGTGATTTTTTCTACGTAAATCTCCATCTCCATCATCACCATTGGAAGGACTAGACCTACTTTTAGTCGCAACCTAAGATTTCAAACCCAATGATTCGTTATCAACTACTAATGGCAAATAATTATCAGAATTCATCGAGCGAGAGACTAAAGCAGTGGAGCTAAGAAGATAAGAATAAAAATTCTCTCAACTGAAGAAAGAAAACACACAGGGTTGTCAGACGAAGATGCACCAGGGCTTGAATATGACTTCGCCATTTTCTTCATGCGATCAGTTTCTGCAGAAGAAAAGATTCGACCACAGCTGGAACGCGAGATATTCAGCAAAAAGGACGAAAAAGACTCATCAACTTTGGCGGAGCGACGAGATTGAATAGATTGTAAAGCGTGAGTTGGATGCCTTGAGAATTAGAAAGGAAAGGTCGGAGCAGTGAGCATTCAATGGCAGGTATTAATAACGGTAATATGACCTAGGAGACCGGAAGAGTTTTCATGGCTAACTTCATCTTCCGGTCTGGAAGTACCATAAAATAAATTAGAATATTTTGGCAATGTTTTCCAAGTAATTTATTATTTTTTTAAATTTTTATATTAATTTCTTTATTATATTAGCTTAAATAATTTTCCCTTCCATTAATATTAATTGAACATCTAAGAAATATGTGTCATAATTTATTTATTTTTCGTCA
Source organism: Begonia loranthoides (assembly GCA_022433065.1). Lineage (NCBI taxonomy): Eukaryota > Viridiplantae > Streptophyta > Magnoliopsida > Cucurbitales > Begoniaceae > Begonia > Begonia loranthoides. The sequence continues at coordinate 8,221,072 of CM039478.1, forward strand.
AATTCTTTATGACACCAAAATTTAATTTAATTTTTTTATTAAAACACAAGAACCTAAGAGTTTATCTTAATTCAAGCTGCCAATAATCGTACATGGTGCAAAATGATTACGTGAATTTATGAAACGCAAATGGGAAATTAACAAAATAAATCATATGGTCGAAGATAATTAATACGGTAAATATTTGAGAATTTTTGTAAACAACTAAAACTTTTAAACCATGAAAAATGAATGACGCAGATCTTCATGTCATGTTTTTCGTTTAAAATTGCATAGACAAACGGTGCAGAGACTACCCACTCGTTTTGCAAAATGGTTGACTCAAATGTCAGGGTGTGATTGAATGGTGGATGACACCAAACATCACACAAAAAACAAACGGATTATCTTCTTCAACAAAACGAACAGAAAACAAATTGAACGAGCTGCAAGAGGACGCAGATAAAGTCAAACAATTAAGAAATAAGAGAGAGAAGACACCAGGAAAATGGATGCAACAATACTGTCGCCATGTAAACAATTCAGGAGGGAGAAAGCTTAGATATATAATAATGGAAAATTAACAAAACAAACTCTACTGTTGATCTCGTCCTTTAGCGTCGGCCTTCAAAGTCGATGTTAGTTCTCCAAGAAAAATGAATTTCACTGTTAAATTCGATATTACGATTGAAAAGAAAATCGAATATTTAAGAATTTCGAAGTTTATCACGGTGAAGGACATTCCTATGAGACCTCCACCCTCCTTTGTGTTGTCGGTGGTCGGAGAGAAAACAAGGTCGATCCAGATTGCTAGAGACACGTCCGTTTTAAGCGAGAGATATTTATTTTGAATTGAGAGACGTCCATTTTAAGATGAAACAATGTCGTCATTGTCCCTTTTAAGCGAGGAACGTCCGTTGTTACCCGAGGGACGTCCCTTCTAAGTTGGGAATGACGTCGTCTTTGTTCATTTTAAGTGAGAGATGTTTGTCATAGGTTGAGGGATGTTCGTCATAGGTCGAGGGACTGCTTACTTTGAAGAAGCTTTTCTCTAATAGCCTCCGCATCGTTCTTGCTCACTTCGTTGCCGAGCAGGGGCTTTCTGACCTCGAAGATCAGATTGTCTCTGGAATCACAAATGACAATTCCAATTCCACCCAACACAGTTTTATCATTCTATATCTGCTCCTTGCTTACCAATTCCCCAATCCTTCCAATCATCTTCTCGGGTCCTCTCTGTCTCTCCAAACCCCATGCCATCCAGCATCTCTCGTGATCTTGAAGTGGAATGTTTGAGAGCAAAGAATGAACATATTTATATATTCCTTCATTTTCTCTGATATGAAGCTTTCAAAAACTCCTAAATGTCTTTCATGAATTTCTGCGTTTTTCAAAAATAATGACAAAATTAAGATTAGCCCAGTTAGAACAAACACATTTTGATAAGTAGGAAAATATTGAAAAGCTACCCAAAAAGTACACACATATACAATGCCTCATGATACGGCACCGGAGAAATCATCCAAGAAGGAAAACGAACAAACGGACAATAAGAACGATGGCAAAGAGAAGAGAAAGAAAAACACAGAGAGCAGGGAAAAAACATGAAATGACCGAAGGGAAGATTGACAATGAAAACAATGATGACAATGAGAAGAGAAGAAGGAAGTCCCTCAACCTATAGTTTGCATCTCTGCAATTTTGGACGGAACACATGACAGAAAAGTTTGCGTCATTTATTTTCCATATATTTGAAATTTTAGTTGTTTACAAAAATTCTTGAAGGTTTGTCTTGTTTGTTATCCTTAATTATAGGGTTTTTTTTTTTAATTTCTCAAATGTAAATGTTATAATCTATCATTTTTAATCATTGTCGTGATATATTATTATAATTATTATAGTAAAGTATAATTTGAACTCCCAATTTAAAAGTCTCAATAGCTGGTATTGTAAAGAAGTTTTTAATATATTAGACTTTTAATTATAACCTTTTATGGTCGATGATGTTAAAAAATTCATTAATTTATCGTGTGAATGACAAGTTTAGTCTCGGCAGTGAGCTGGGCTTGCCCGACCTGCCCCATTGGGTGGTCTGAGGTCAAGGCCTACGGACATTGGACGTCGAGTCGTCTAGCAAATCAGCCTAATTTTTGCCTTAGCGCAATGACGCTCAAACTTGAGTACCCAAGCGCTAGGAAAAAAAAAACACAATCGGCCCGTGAGGCCTGCCTGCCCGCTTATGAAAGGTAGTTCCAGGCCGAGCCTTAGTAATAAAAAAAAAATCAGTCCATCATAAGGATGGTGAGGCAAAGAGTGTCAATAATTCAATTTTTCTATGTGGATTGAAATGTCTTACCAACTTATACTATAAACTATTGAATTTTAGCCTGTTAAAATCCAAAAGTGAACATTGAGGCTAATTGTGTAAGCTACCTAAAAATGAATTCTAAATCTATTTATTTATTTTTTTACCCCATGGTTTAAATTGTTACCGGAATTTAGATTGCCGAAAATTAAAATCTAAAATATCAAGTGTCAATATCCCTAAAGTTTAGAGTTCAAATTACTAATTACCCTTCAGATTGATACAGTTTCACATAGTTAATAAAATAATCAAGGAAACAAACTTTACTAACATTTTATCACTTAGGGAAATTAAAATCACAGACCCTATAGTTTGGGATTAATGACAAGTTCAACCCTGAAGCAATTTTACTAACAACTAAAACTCTGAACTATGAAAAATTTTTGTTAGCAATCTCGGAGTCACGTTTTCTATCCAAATCTGTTGACGTTAACGCCTCCGTTTCGTTGAAGGGAAGGACCGTCAAATTGAGACGAATGACATCAATTATCGGGGGGCGAGGGACGTCCCTCCTGCTAGTTATCGGGCGTCAGACCGAGATTGATGGCCATGATTGAATCTGCCATTTTCCAAAGGCGATGGAAGACGACAATCCATGGTCGTTGGGTCGAGCGAGGGACGTTCCTAGATCGGAATGGATGCTCAGGATAGACTCCAAATTCTTTTCAGTTGAAGGGTCATGTGCAAGGCACACACATTTTTAAAACGAGTGAATTCCCTCAATTAAGACGGACGTCCTTCTTCCATAACGAACGTCCCTCGACCTATTTTGGACGTCTCTCATCGAGAAACGGATGTCCCTTGTCCAAGACTACATCGTTCTGCCTACAATGGACATCTCTCGTCTTAAGACTTCGTCATTCAGAATGAAACAGATGTCTGTCTTAATACAAGGGACTTCCGTTTTCGTTCAGAGAATGCCATTTGGTCAAAAATGGACGTCCCTCGTATTAAGACGGACGTCCCTCACATTCAATCTTGGCCGTTAATCTCAATAAGGGATGTCCCTCGCTCGATACAACGGCCATGGAATGTTGTCCGCCATCGCCTTTAGAAATTGATAGATTCAATCTTGGCCGTCAATTCCGAGCGGGGGATGTCTTTTCTCAATCCAACGGCCATTGACAATTGTTTGTCATTGCCCGATAATAGTTCTGACACCCAACAACTGGTAGGAGGGACATCCCTCCCCCTGGATAATTGACGTCCTTCGTCTCCGTTTGACAATCCTTCCCTTCAACGAAACAGAGGCGTTAGCGTCGATGGATTTGAACGGAAAATGTGACTGCGAGATCGCCGATAAGAATTTTCTTTAGTTCAGAGTTTTAGTTGCTAGCATAATTTCTTCAAGGTTTGGCTTGTTATTGATCCCAAACTATAGGGTTTACAGTGTTAATTTCCCTATTACTTAATATGATAATGAAAACTTGAGTTATTAAACTACACATCAAGTTATCATACTGTTCAATGAGTCTGTGTTTTTGGTTATGAAAACTGCTATATCGAATTTTTTTTTTATGATAAAGTAGAAGAATGATAGAGAGAAACTTTCTTATAACTCTATAACGACCCAAGTTAAGCTGGGGCAAGAAAATTTGTTAGCACGAGAATCCAATTCTATCTTAATAATACATCAATTAATATTATATTTACATTTTAATTTTATACTCTAACTTGATACTTATGTGTCATTTTTATGTTAATATATATAATTTATTATTTTAATTAGTTATAGTGAATCATAATTATTCTATTTAGGCTCATTTGTTTTGACGATGAATATTTTGATTACAATTATAAGTTGTTTATTGTATTTGTTCTTAATTGTTTAAATACTATATTTCTATTTATATTAATTAGAAATACTTTCAAAACGGGTATTAAGTTGTGCTAACAAGTTTATCTAAGTTTATGTAATGAACATATATCAATTTGGAACTTAGAGAATTCAAGAATTATAAAGCAGGCGCATGGACGTTGGGCGGATGAGTTTTGTGAAGGAATGGACGTCTCGCTTAAGAAGAAATGAAGGTTTCAAATGTCCCTCATGAAGGAAAGGACGTCCGTCTTGAAGCCTAGCAAAGAATTGAAGAAATGGACGAAGGAGTGAAGGAAAGGATGTCCCATGGCTGAATAATTTGAGAAACGAACATCCGCCAATGAGAAACGGACGTCCGATATAAAGCTACACAGAGAGGCAAAGCATTTCAGACGAATCAGTGGTCGAAGGCGCGGTTGAAAACCTCGACCAAAAACCTTTATAGATTGATCTGTGAGTTTTCGGACGCCGGATTTGGACGAAGTCAAGATGAAACGGACGTCCGACATATCAAGCCAAAGCAGAAATGACTGTTTGCTTCCAAAGGATTTGAGGAACGGACGTCCGTCATTGAAAAACGGACGTCTGATATATGAAGCAACGAAGGAAAAGGTTGACCTCATGAACGACTGAAAAAATGGTAGATTGCCTAAACACATAATGACTATATTCCAACGGCTAGAAGCGGTCGACCAAAAAGGAAATGGTCGACCGAAAATGAGCATTTCTATAAATACGAGACACTCCAAGCCATTCTAACAAACGTGAGAAGTAGCGAAACTCTGGCAAAATTTATACTCGACTTCTCAATACGCAAATAGAGTGTCAACCCTATTTTTCCTCATCTCTAAACTTTAAATATCCTAAACATTTGTAATCTTTTAAACATAAAATTTTAAATTTATATCCTACATATATTTGGGATATATTCTACATTGTAATCTTTGGGAGAGTTACAATGTAATCTTTAGGAAAAAGCAAAGGGTGATGCCCTACGAATTCATATCCTACATTTATCTTTGGGAGATTAAATGTTATCTTTGGGAGAGTTAGGTCATTTGTAATCTTTCATATCCTACATTGTACTTAAATGCAAAAGGTGATGCCCTACGAATTCGTCAAAGCAAAGGGTGATGCCCCAGAACAGTCAAAAGCAAAGGGTGATGCCCCGTAATAGTCAAAGCAAATGGTGACGCCCCGAAACATTCATTATAAAGGTTTGTTTGACACCCGGAAGTCAAACACCGTCAACCCGGGAGGTTGGACGGATAATGATCTCTTAGTGGACGCTTGGAGTGCAGATGGCGGGGCTGCCGAACAGCGTAAACAAACTTTGTTTGCACTCTCTATTCCCTACTCTCTTTCTATTTATGCATTGTTTGCTTACTTTTATGCGTTAAATCACATAAGGTTTAGAGAGACGAATATTGCACGCAAATGATTAGAGCACCTAATTCACCTCCCCCCCTATTAAGGCGTATATCGATTCTTCAATTAGTATTAAAGTAGGTAATTTAAATTTTTGTGTGGTATTGTGCATATTGATATAAATTTGATTAAATTGCATATATTGGGATAATTTTTATGTTTGAATTGTTTGATTGGATAAATTGATCATGGATCCCAATATGCACAATGAAGGACAATCCATCTCTAGACCTCCATATTTTGATGGAAATGATTATTATATTGTAAGTCTATGATAAAGATTTTGGTTCAATCTCTATATTTTGATTTATGGGCAAATTATCAAAAATGGGATAAATGTTTTAAATCTGCCTTTTGATTGTGATGAGCAAAAATTGTGTATGAATGCAAAAGACATGAATAATCTATATTGCTCATTAAGTAGAAATGAATTTAATAGAATACCAACATGTGTGAGTGCTAAGGATATTTGGAGAATATTGAGTTTGCACATATAAGGTCATTTCAAATCGAGAGTGATGAAAGCACATCTTCCGAAGATGAGGAAATGGCCAATGTTTGCTTCATGGCCAAGGAAGAAAATGAGGTAAAAAATTCATCTAGCGACTCTGATGATAATTGTGATGATAATGATGAATTGTTTGATGCTTTTAATGAATTGCTTGATCAATACAAAGTGCTTAAACATAAGTTTAAATTGTTGAAAAAGGAGAATGATGAATTGAGGAAAAAAAACATGTTTGTATTGTTCAATATTTTAAAAAAGAGCTTGGTGATTTGAAAATTAAGAATGATGAATTGAATGTGTTTATCAAATCACATGAGAATGAAATTAGCACATTAAAAGTGAAAAATGATGATTTAGATAATATTGTACTTAATTTCACAAATGGGAGCAAAAATTTAAGTATACTCTTAGGAAAGCAAAGGGTTACGTTTGATAAAGCCGGTATTGACTATGAATCCTTTGCAAGAAAGAAAAATTATAATAATTTCTTTATTGGCCCATCGATTTGTAATTCTTGTAATTGTATTGGGCATAAATAATTTGTTTGTCATTTGAAATTAAATGTTAACTCAAAATCTAATTTGTGTCCTAAATTTGTATGAGTTTCTAAATGAACCAAACCGATATCAAATGAACCAAAAAAGATTTGGGTACCAAAGAAAATAAATTAATTTTTGTTGTAGGTTGGAGGTTCTTCAAAGAAGCTTGAAGGAAATGAATAATTGAGTATCCAACACAAAAGGTAGAAGCCTAAAAAATTGTGCCTCCAATTCAATAGAGATGAAAATGCATTTGCGGAGGTACACAATAGGATATTTATTTTATTTCATGCATAGGTTGAAATTGTATTTTTTTTTTATTAATATCAATTCTGTTTGGTTGAATATTTTTGGTATCATAAATTGAATACATTTTGAATTGTTGGTTGGATTTTTTTTTTTAATGAAATGAACTATTGTGATTTGGTTTTAAAATTGGTATCCATTTGAAATCTTATAGCTCAATATTTGATAATCCAACAAGTGGTTCATATTTCTCCATTGATTTAAAATTGGTCATTAACATAGGAGGAGAAAATAGAATTGTTGAATTAATTTTGATTGAATTCATTTGTGTTGGTTCTTTAGTATTTCCCCAATTTCTATTGTTTGCATGTTGACAAAAAGGGAAGAAAATTTGTTTTATATTTCAATTGATATCAATAATTTTCTTTTGATTTGAACTCTAACAATTGATATCAATCTTGAATTTCAATTCCCATTGATTTGATTATGTGCATTGATTTAGGGAGAGAAAAAATTTTTTAACTTTTTTTTTTTTGTATCCTTAAAGCTCAAACTCTTAATTCATCTCTTGGTATCATTGAGCTCATATTTTTGACAATTGGTATATTTTTCTTGGAAAGTTGAATTGAATTGAGTGTTTAGGTTCCCTCCAATATTTTGTTTTTTGTATCAATTTTGATAAATGGGGAATAACATTTGTTTTGATTCAATAAAATGACTTTAATTGTTTTAGACCCTCATACCCAAGGAATTCTTTTTTATTATAACAAAAAGGTGGAGAAGATTATATAAGTTGTTATGGGATAGAGAAAGTATAGCATGTATGCATGAAAGTAAAATGGTAGATATATTATATAAACTAAGGGGGAGAGATCAAATATGCAATAACATATGCACATGTTTAGGTTTTGGAATAAACAATTTATTAGATTTTGTTATTATCGAAAAGGGAGAGATTGTTAGCCTAAATATGTTAGGCTCATTTGTTTTGATGATAAATATTTTTATTGCAATTATAAGTTGTTTATTGTATTTGTTCTTAATTGTTTAAGTATTATATTTATATTTATATTCCTTGGAAATACCCTCCAAAATGGGGATTAAGTTGTACTAACAAGTTTATCTAAGTCCATGTAGTAAAAATATATCAATTTGGGACTTAGAGAATTCATGAATTATAAAACAGACGAATGGACATTGGGCGGACGAGTTTTGTGAAGGAATGGACGTCCCGCCTAAGAAGAAATGAAGGTTTCGGACGTCCCTCATGAAGTAAAGGATGTCCGTCTTGAAGCCTAGCAAAGAATTGAAGAAACGGACGAAGGAGTGAAGGAAAGGATGTCTCGTGGCTGAATAATTTGAGTAACGGATGTCTGTCAATGAGAAACTGACATTCAATATAAAGCTACACAGAGAGGCGAAGCATTTCAAACGAATTAGTGGTGGAAGTCGCTGTTGAAAACCTCGACCGAAAACCTTTTATAGATTGATCTGTGAGTTTTTGGATGCCGGATTTGGACAAAGTCAAGATGAAATGGATGTCCGACATATCAAGCCAAAGTAGAAATGACAGTTTGCTTCCAAAGGATTTGAGGAACGGACGTCCATCATTGAGAAACGGAGTCCGATATATGAAGCAACGAAGGAAAAAGTTGACCGCATGGACGACCACAAAAATGGTAGATTGCTTTAACACACAACGACTATATTCCAACGGCTAAAAGCGATCGATCGAAAAGGAAATGGTTGACTGAAAATGAGCAGTTCTATAAATACGAGACACTCCAAGCTCATTCTAACGAACATGAGAATTAGCAAAACTCTGGCAAAATTTATACTCGATTTCTCAATACGCAAATAGAGTGTCAACCCTATCTCTCCTCATCCCCAAACTTGAGAATTTATCTTTGGGAGAGTTAGGTCATTTGTAATCTTTCATATCCTCATTGTACTCCAACACAAAAGTGATGCCCTACGAATTTGTCAAAGCAAAGGGTGACAACTCAGAACAGTCAAAAGCAACGGGTGACGCCTTGTAATAGTCAAAGCAAAGGGTGACACCCCAAAATAGTCATTGTAAAGGTTTGTTTAACACTCAAAAGTCAAACACCATCAACCGGGGAGGTTGGACGGATAAGGATCTCCAAGTGGACACTTGGAGCGCGGACGTAGGCGAGGTTGCCAAACCGTGTAAACAAACTTTGTTTGCACTCTCTCTTCCCTACTCTCTTTATATTTATGCATTGTTTGCTTAATTATATGTGTTAAATCACATGGAGTTTAGAGAGATGAATATTGCACGAAAATCATTAGAGCGCCTAATTCTTTTACTGTTTCAGTCTTTTACTGTTTATGTACCGGGTGTATTGAACTGGACCACACAAACATCTATGCCGAGCATGACGAACCGAACAGTTATTACTTATCTTTGGTTTCTGTGTTAGGCGTAACTAACCGGACCACAAAAACAACTATTTACGTTCACTTCATTTTCGTATACTTTGATTTCTGTGTCGGACGTAACTAACTGGACAACAACTGTCTATGTATGTTCTATTTTCGTGTACTTTAGGATTCAGAGTCTTAACGTTGTCGTGCACATACAATTCTATCTAACGTGTTCCTTGATCTTATCCTTAAAACGTGATCCGTTCTAACTAAGGGACTAAACTTAAATCTATAAACATACAATTCATAACAATCAATAACACAAATAGTAAACACCCCCTAATTCTCGTGATGTATGCCCTAAAACACATGCAGTCTCACGACCTGAAGTCCTTAGCTTTAATGAGTTAGAATTATTCTTTTTCACATAACCTATTTACCAATCATAATAGTTTAGCAAACTTAACTTAAATGGAATAATCATCAATCCTAACTTAATAGATAAATTTCCTAATAATGTATAGCTCCTCTTTTATGTCCAACAAAATAATTCCTCTATCTTAACTATCCTATAACCGACCTAACAGTTATAATCATTAATCAACATGTAATACCTTATTCCTTATAGTGTCCATTCAATTTGTGCACCATAACCATATCCTCAATTTAATGAACTAACAAGCTATAACAATTGAGGTAATAATTAACTTAACTTTAATTTATCTAACTCATACTTGACCTAATATTGCATTTTTTGTTGGTATAATTTTTAGGTTTATGCATCATTTTTCAAAGATTCATTTTGGAGCAGTAAAGCAAGTTATGCGTTACATCGCTGAAACTAAGGATTATAGAATTCGTTATGAAAAATTTTCCAATTTCATATTATATGAATTCACCAACAGTGACTAGGCTGGTTCATTGGCTGATAGGCGAAGTATTTTAGCAAATATTTTAAAGCTTGGATCAAGAGTAATTACTTGAATGTTAAAGAAGTAAGACACAACATCATTGTTATCCATCAAAGTTGAGTACATTGCGGTCACTTCAGCAGCTTGTCAAGCCATTTGGTTAAGGGGAATATTGGCAGATCTTCATTAAAGCAAGAAGGTGCAACATAGATATTTTGTGATAATAAATCAACAATCTCAATAACAAAGAATCTAAGTTTTCAGAACAAAACAAAGCATATTGACATCTGTTTCCCTTTCACTTATGATTTAATTATGAAGAAAAATATTACTTTGAAATACCATAAATAATGTATAGCTCCTCTTTTATGTCCAACAAAATAATTCCTCTATCTTAACTATCCTATAACCGACCTAACAGTTATAATCATTAATCAACATGTAATACCTTATTCCTTATAGTGTCCATTCAATTTGTGCACCATAACCATATCCTCAATTTAATGAACTAACAAGCTATAACAATTGAGGTAATAATTAACTTAACTTTAATTTATCTAACCCATACTTGACCTAATATTGCATTTTTTGTTGGTATAATTTTTAGGTTTATGCATCATTTTTCAAAGATTCATTTTGGAGCAGTAAAGCAAGTTATGCGTTACATCGCTGAAACTAAGGATTATAGAATTCGTTATGAAAAATTTTCCAATTTCATATTATATGAATTCACCAACAGTGACTAGGCTGGTTCATTGGCTGATAGGCGAAGTATTTTAGCAAATATTTTAAAGCTTGGATCAAGAGTAATTACTTGAATGTTAAAGAAGTAAGACACAACATCATTGTTATCCATCAAAGTTGAGTACATTGCGGTCACTTCAGCAGCTTGTCAAGCCATTTGGTTAAGGGGAATATTGGCAGAGCTTCATTAAAGCAAGAAGGTGCAACATAGATATTTTGTGATAATAAATCAACAATCTCAATAACAAAGAATCTAAGTTTTCAGAACAAAACAAAGCATATTGACATCTGTTTCCCTTTCACTTATGATTTAATTATGAAGAAAAATATTATTTTGAAATACCATAAATTGGCTAATGTGCTTACCAAAACTTTGTCAAAAGAGACGTTTATCTACTTTAAATCACGGTTTGGTGTTTGCAACTTTGAATCAAGGGGGAATGTTGAAGACTAATTCAACATTAGTGACAATTATTTAGTTTGACTAAAATTAAGGAAGTGGGTGTCATGGATTCAGTGGTTTTAGTGGTTAATGTTAGTAGGTTATGTGGTATATATGGTTTAGTGATTGGTTAATTTTTCATTGTATAAATAGTTTTATACTTTGATGTTTTTTAATATAGCGAATAAGTAAAAGTCTTATTTGTTATTGTTGTAGTGTCACTCTTTATATCATTCTCCAAGAATTTGAGGATTTTTATACCATTTCCAACAAAGACAATCCAATGGAATTAATTTTTTTTACTTTTACTTTGTTTAGTAGGCACAAAGACAAGGAAGATGAGGTTTTATTACACGACTGTTTTTAAAGCACTTATTACAGTGACTTGTACTCATCGAGAAGACTAATCCTTAATTGACACGAAAAGTAAAATGAACAACAGAAGAACATCTTCAAACCTGCACCAGAACATTCTTTTCTGATCTTCTTCTTCTTCCGCTTCTAATTTAGCCGACCACGACTGAGACCGGAATACAGAGTTGAAGTGGGTGATCTGGAGGCCTCCTCGGAATCAAAGCCCGAGCTTCCCCTAGAAGAATCAGAAAAATGGCTGCATCTCAGGCAGTTCGCAGTAGGCATGACAGATGAGCTAGAAGAGCTAAAAAAAGACGTTCTTGAAGACGACGGATGTGGCAAGTTCATTTTGCTGAGATCCAATCTGGAGAGTAAGACGTTTAAGAGGTTATATCTTGGCTGTTTCTTGGTGGATTTCTTGCTGAAAGTTGAGTAATAAGAAGGGGGAGGGGTGAGTGTCTCAGAAAGTGGATGTTTTGGGGTTCCCGGCCTAGACTCCCATTTGAAAGGGACTGCTCCGGCGACTCCTCCATAGTAGACTCTTACAGAAGGGTAGCGAAGGAGCTTTCCTTGCTCACAAGCCTAGAGAAGAACATATCTTTCTGGGTAATTTGCGGAGATGTCTGTGAAAGCTCGGAGCTTCCGTAGAACATCTTTGGCTGATCTGGTTTCTTGGTTCTCAGTACTGAGAATTTTGATGGGAAAGACGATGATCATCCATCAGAAATCATTATTTCATTTCAGTAGAGGACAGTGTTATAGACAGAAGATAAACGTGCGAATTGTTATACAATAACAACTGGAGTAGTTGTTGTGTATTTGCAGATTTCCGCCATTGTTGATGTTAATATTTCGCAGTTGCTGTGCTTAAAGAGCTGAATTTTTTGTTGTATTTAAAAACATTTCATGAATAGGAGCTCGTTTGGGTCGCAGTTAATTCTATCTACCATGAAAATGCAACCCTTGAAACATTAATGTGATGAAGTCAGTAGGGTCGCCATTGATGCTGACGTGAAATAATCCAGCTTTGGGTCGTTCTGGAAGATCAAAGCGCTTACACTCTGATCTTGAAGCCATGTTTGTGAGGACGAAGTTCAGTTTTGGAGATAATGAATCTGCTAAATAAATGGCACCGAGTTTGACGCGTCGGAGAGCAAAATGGTTGGTCTTGGTCGCAACGGTGAGGGAAAGAGGTGGGAAATGAATTCGCTTCAACAAAAAGGGCCACCGTGGCCCTACTTGTCCGTGCCCCGCAGCCAAGAGCCCACCACATAAAAGATTTGAGGTAGCAAAATACACACGCTTTAGTTTATCGGGACTAGCGTCACACCTTAATTAATTATTATAATAATTAAAATAAATTACAAATAATTAAAATAAATTATTAATGACGTGAATTAATAAATAAAACAAATACTAAACTAATAAAACATTATTCATATTTAATGATGCATATGCCTCTATAGGTATGGACCTAATTAAACCAACGACACACAATCGAAACTGAACCGAGTGATGGGAAGAGCCGAACCATGAGATTTGGTTCAGCTCTGGTTCGTGTTTGGTTCGGTTAAAAAATAAAAATAAAAATTGATTTTATTAAAATATATGTTAAGGATTAGATTTGAGTCAAGTCACAATTAAATTTGGGTTCTGGTCAAGTTTAGATCGGGTTTTGCTGGATATTGGCTAAATATTGACTCAACGATTTTGGTTAGGTTCTAGTCGATTTTGGTTAAGTCGAAAATTGAATTATGAATGAGTGTTGTTCTTCATTACAAAACATTCTAGTTTTACACAAGTAGAAACTTGACCAACTCCATGATTCAGTTCACTTCATTAGTTCGATCTAGTTATGGCACCCGATCCTGGTGGAGTGATAACTGAGATGCCACAGAAATGCGTGATGATCAAGCTGCCTTGCTTGACGTAGTAACAGTTCCTACCTTATTGAAGATGAGAATGCAAGTTTGATCTACTAGAAATGCATTACTAAGAATGTTTTACTTGAGAAGACTTTCAATCAAAGCTTTTCATGTTCTTGATTGAAAAAGATTAACGTTTCCAACACAAAAAGAGTGAACATTGCTATTTTTTTAATAATAAATTTCACGTGTAAATTTTTCGTGTTATTTTTTTCAAGGTTTTTAGAATTTGACTGTTTTGTCGCTTAACGACTATGTGTGAATTTTCAATTAAATTGTCAAATCGATAAATTTGGGTGTCACTAAACAATAAATAAATAAAATTAATTCAGTAAATGAGAATTACTTCGAGACTAAATTTGGCTAACATTCAAAAATATCAAAAATTTAAAAATAGATGTATTTAATATATATTATATAAAAAAAATTTGAATTTTATTAAATAAAATATAAGAGAATTCCCTCATTTCCCAATACTCTTGCAATTCAAGGACATAGGGAGAGACATTAGAGTGCGCAAGTGAGGATTCGTGCTTCAGTTTTGAGTTTGTAACATCGAAATCTCTAATATTTCTGAAAGCATCTCGTCGATAAGCCTGTTCTCCTCTTCATTTTTAAGTTTGAAGTTTATGATATATATTGGTTTTGCATTCGAGAGCTTAGAAACTCGAATTCATGAAATATTTATGGAATATATTGGTAGATTTAGAGTTTTTGCAGGAATATTGGTTGTTTGGAGGAAAAAATCGAAGGAAACAAAGCATTTTGTCTCGAAAATCGCACTGGAAGATCGCCGCGGTCGACTACAAAAAAGGTTAAGAGTTTCGGCAAGGTTCAGGTTGATTTGTAGTCAACCATGGTTGGAGAGGTCGGTTGTTGCGATCGACCTCGCCAACTAGCAAGTCAACCACAGTCTGAACCGATCGACCGCATCAGTGCCTGAGTTGACCACTATAGTGACTGGTCAACCACTGAAAGTCTCTAGTTGATCACGTAATGTAATTTTGTGCATTTTTTGTTGTCTCAGCAAAGTTCACAATCATGTGTCATTTCAATCCGGTTTGAGTTCTTAGTCTCGGTATATGACTCATTCCCTATTTTTCCTTTGAGTTTGGATAGAAACTCATTATAATTGGCTCTATTATAGATTTACACAACTTTATGGATTTCGTGCTGATTCTCGAGGGAGTTGTTGTTCTGGTCGGTAAGAAAGGTCACTGCATTATGGTTGGCTTCATTGCATTTCATTGCAACATTGTTTCTAAATTATTATTTTGTGGGTTTCCACTTATGAAAACCCTACGGGGACTATTTGACAATACATCAGTTTTTATACTATATTCGTGAGTTTTACCTATTTACTTTCTCTGTGCATGATATTTCATTTTGTGCTAATATATTTACCGAAGGATGAACCTTCTTGATGCTTTGGACCGTCTCAGTGTCAAAGTATCATAAGACTATTTTAGTACATCTTCTACTGTACGAAGATGTTTGTTTGTGCGCCTTGTGAAAATGGGTAATAGGGTGGTAATAATGCGTTCCTTGAGTTTTGAATCCCTAAACCTGATCATGATATATTTATATTTGTTTTGCGTTGTGTCGTCACTGACTGGTTCACCGACAACCCTTATAAGGTGGCTTGATCTTTGGATTGCTCTCACAGTTTTCTTCCTCCAAACTCATGAGGTGTTACTATCTTCGGATTGTTGCCTATCTGTGTGATTGTATCAGAGAGGTTCTTGCATGACTCTCCTTTTTCTCGGATCATTTTTTTTAAATTTGTGAAAAATGATGTAAATTTATTTTACTATATTTGGCTAGGTATCCAACAATATTTGTTATGATTGCATCATTGGTGGCTTGTGGAGCCTATTTTGCTAAAATAGTGCTGAATGTTTTTAAATAATTATAAATATATACACGAGTATAATAACTACATTTTTGCTTCATCATGTGCAACATCTGGATTTTTTCGTACTTTAATTTTATTAGTGTAGTGTGACGTTGAGATTTTATATATATATATATTTAGTGTCACAATTTTGTATATAATGTAAATTTTATGATTTTATCTTAAAGTATAAAGTAAATAAATAATTATAATAAAGTAAATTAATAAATGAGAATCTGATTTGTGGTTAAAAATGGAAACTTAGCTACGACAACTATTTGTGCAGAAAATGTTGTCGTTTATAGAAGGAGTTCTTGCAGCAAGTGGAGAGGCGGATTAGTTAGCAGTCATTGGATTGAGTCATTGAATGGTTGTGATCAAGCCAAATTGGAGTGGATGCTCCCATGGAAGTGTTGGGAGCCGAGGGATTTTAGATAAATGTGGAGTTGTTAGATTAGATTTAAAGGAGAAACGTGGAGTGTTGGATTTGGAAAAAGATGCGCCCATAGAAAGAAAATATTCCTCTTGGGAGAGTTCTTGACCATTGGATTAAAAGAGAAAAGTGGTGAATCATCGACTGTCGGATCATAAGGCAGAAAGAAAGTTTTTAAGTGGAACAAAGTCGCTTAGGATTGGAATGCGTTTCCGTGGCAGTGTTCGTGTCCGCAATAATGAAATTAAATGGATGGAACAATATCGTTTAGAAAAAAGATTTAGAGGAGACGTTCGGACGCGACAACATTGGCATATGCGGAAGGATTGGCGTTCCTGATAGGGTTAGCGATCGTGAACTTTAAAAAATGGGCTAATGTCGCTTGTTGCCATTGGTCAAAATTGAGGAAACGAACACCCCATGCGGCAGCCTACATGTCCGCTGCTCGATGGAAACAAATTTTTAAATGAAGAAATTTCTAGAATACATGCAAGTTGCGTTTTGCCTATCTGGACTAACCGATCACAACTTTCATGGGATTTTCAACTTGAGAGACCTCGCTTTTAGCCGTCTATTTATATAACATAATAGGGATGGAAACCCTATTGTCCCCATGGCAGCTTGGACGAAGAGAACTATGCTCTTCTCAATTTTTCTCTTCAAGTTTCTAGAGGTAAATTTTACATTTAAAGCTTGAGTTTTGGTAATGATACGGAATGCGTGTGATGATTTTTCAACTATGTAAATTGCGTCTTCGACAACCCTTGTGATGCATGCCAAGGGAGGTAAAGAGTGAAGAAAAGGATCAAAATTCTCCTCCCCAATCGGACTGAAACTGTTTAATTTTACTATTAAAATGAGTGGAAACAAGTGCATAAAAAGTAAGAAAAGTATTATAGACTTCACTTTTGGTTTTCAGAAAATAAATCTAGCAAAACCTGCTGTAATCATCAATAAAAAGCAAGAAATAATGATCACCAGTAATAGAGTTTACTGGAGCAAGACCCCAAACATCAGAGTGAATTAAATCAAATGGTTTAGATGCATGAGAATCAAAAGAAATAAAAGGTAAACGTTTGCATTTTCCCAATTGGCAAGCATTACAAAATGAAGTAGAACAAGAGAAAGGGAAATGAAGTGAGTGAAAAACTTGTGTAAGAACTCTATCAGAGGATGATCCATACGTTGATGCCAGAGATTAGAAGAAGAAGATGCACCCAAGCAAACAAAAGTTTGCAACAAAGACGGAGGAAGACTGGGAAATGGAACAAACTGGTAAAGTCCATTAACCAGAGAGCCCTGAAGAAGAACCACCTTGGATAGCTGATCCTTGACAGAAAAAGAAGAAGCAGTAAATTCAATAGTGACATTATTATCACGACACAACTTAGCAACGCTGATCAAGTTGTGAGAGAGCAAAGAAGATTGTAAAACACTGTGAAGTAGATGAGGTTTTGAAATAGAGGAAAGGATAGTATTACCCATATTGGAGATAGGGACAATCTTACCATTGCCCATCATAATTTGATCGTTGCCAAGATATGGTGTAACTTCATTGAGTTGAGAGATAGAGGGAGAGAAATGACGAGTAGCTCCGGAATCCATGAACCAAGCAGATTAATGATCAGTCGAAAAGGGTGTGTTCATTGGAGTTGAAACAGAAGGAACAGCTTGAACATTGAAATTTCTTGGTTGTGGTTTATAAGTTGTATTGATCCGACGATAACACATAATAGTTGAGTGACCAATTTTAAAACAGATTTGGCAACGAGGCTTGAAACCTCTATTATTGTTCAATTTAGGAAAAAATTGTTGTCCAGATGGTTTACCCAGAATACTAGAAGGACCCTCTGAACGTTGTACTGAGAAAGTAGGAGAAGGCCGCACATAGTGAACATTAAGCTGTGGCAGAAGAGTATTGGAAGGCAAGATAGAATGCTGACACTCTAGTCTAAATTCAAAATTAAGCAATAGTAGCATAAGAAACTATTTGTGGAAGAAGGGCATCAGATAAAGAAGCATAAATCCAACTCATTACTAATCGATTGTATCGTTCCCAAAGAAGAAAATATGGGTTAGGGCTTAAATTGGGTAAAACCGGCGAAGGAGAAACACTTGATCCATTGAGGAAAGAATCTAACCCATTAGAAATAACAATATTGAGAAGCTGATTTTTCCAAACCAAGAAGTTGTGAGAATCAAGCTTTGCTATCGGTGTTTGATTAATTGATGGAAGAGGAGGAAGAGATGAAGCGATCAGTTGAGGAGCAGTAGGAAGAATAGAGCTACTTGACGAAGCCATCCCTGGCTCTAATACCAAGTTGAGATTTTCGTAACCTGAAGAGAGAAAGGGAGAAAGAGAGAAAATGTGATTGAAAGAGAGAAACAGTTTGTTATTATTTTTTCATTAATTCCAATGGGTCCTGTACAACATATATTAATACACTTGTTCATAACTACCTCACACAACTACCTCACACGTGTAGAACATTCTACACAATTCACGTAGGCTAAGTATTATTTATTTCCTAACAGATTTTAGTACGTTGGTTTTATTGGATTTTAACACGTTAATTTTTAAACGGTTTATGTTTTTATAGTCTTCCACTGCAAAGGTTTTTATATTATGAATTTATGATTAACACATGATATTTTAAAAATATGGAAAGAAATGTTTTAACACTTTAGGGCATTACATTATGGTTTTGATGTGAAAGGATAAAACTAATTTTACATGCATTGCATTTAGTATAATTTGTTTATTAAGTTAGTCACTTACCCCAACGACCTCATCCTTCCCAAATAAAGACAATGATAGGCAAGAGTAGCTGTCGGGCGGTGAATTTTCCCATTTTGACCCTTTAATTTCTTATGAGTGACATTTGTACTAGTGAGAATTTATCTGAATTTGAGTTTGTATAAAAATATTTATTTGATATTGGACTTTAAGTTTGATGCATAGTATTTAATTTATTTACACTGTTATTTTTTATGATTACTATGTAAACCTAGGTCTATTTCGTGTGGCAATAATTTTGATTTGTGTTCAAATCTTCTGGTATGAATAGAGCCTTAAAATGGACAAATGAGTCGTTCAACTTAGCGATTCTGTTAAGCCCAATTCCAAATAATGACAAAAAAGCATTGAAATATTCTTAGTCAATCTGCATAAACTTGTCACTTATAGCGTTGTACCATATAAATGATTTAGCATTATAATACATCATAAACAATAAAATTTTGATTTTTTGAGTTAAACTTGCTCAAATTACACGAGTTTTCCCATCAAACTTATCTAGATTAAATATATTAGGACACCCAACACACATGAAACAAAAACTAGCGTGATAACACGTATAATCCATGTAATTCCAAGCCCGACTCTTGATATCATTAGATTGAATGAAAATCACTAAATTGAAAGCAATGTTCTAAACTTGGTAGAATCTCAAAAAAAAAAAAAGAAGAAAGAAACACCTGATGAGCTATTGTGATGAGATTTATGAAGAGACTTGGGGCTAGGATCCTTGACCAATGCTTGCATGCCTCTATGCTTCTCACAGTCCATTGGGCCCTCACGCTTATACCTATTGGGCCATTTAGTCTCACCCAATTTCTTAAAAATCAATCTTTTGAGCTTTTATTTTCATTTTATAATAATAATTCATTCATAGAGTATAAAAATAATTATCTTTAACAAAATTGATTTATAGGAAAATTGAGTTCGATTTTGATAAAGTTGAGGGGATTGAAATCAACAGGAAAATTAACAAAATAATCACTGTATTATGGGATCAATGACAAGTTAACCACTAAATAATTTTTACTAATAACTTAAATGTTAAACTATGATAAATGAACAATGCAAAACATCATTGTTACCTGTTAAAAAAAACATTACCGTGAAGACGATGCCGAAACATACTCTCTACAATTCTAATTCTGCTTCAGTTTTATGCTAAAATTGCAATAATTAAAGTAATATTACGGTGAAGACGATGTCGGAAAGATTCGACATGATCTTCTCGTAGTCGAAAACAATTCTCCGAAAACGTTGTCGAACGTCAGCATAACTCTTCTTAGTCCATTGTCGTCGTCCAGTTCTCATCACTATCTTTTCTTTTTTCTTCCTAGTCCATCGTTGTCGTCCAGTGCTCCGACAAGTTATCTTTCCTCTAGCGAAACGTTGTCGTTCCTCTGCAGAACGTTGTCTTTCCACAACGGAAAGTAATCGTTCCGCGCAAAACGACAACATTTTTTAACAAAAAATGTAACTGCGATGTTTGTTCAGTCCATTTTTCATAGTTTAGTATTTAAGTTATTAGCGAAAATTTTTTTATGGTTGACTTGTCATTGACTTCCTAGTAATATAATTGTTTTATTAATTTTCCAATTTTATATATATATTTAATAGCTTGAAATTAAATTTACTCGAAACATCCAAAAGTAAAAGACCGTTGCGATAGTGCCGTTGTAAAAAATAAATAAAACTTTGCAATCTGGCCCACCTACTTTCATTAAATTGCAAACAGGTGTCCGACCACGATTTCACCTTTTCTCCCGCCTCCACTTCACACTTCGTAATATTTTCCCTCCTGCGTTCACCTTTTCGTAAATATGACTGAAAGAAAAGGGCATTTCCGGTATGATTTTTCTCGTACCTTTCAACTGCCTCTCTCTGGCTCCATCGCTTACTGCTCGCCCAGGCTTTACTGCTCGCCCAGACTTTGCTAGGATTAGTGTCGTCTACCCTCTTATACTTCCCTTCTTCTTCTTCTTCTTCTTCTTCAACAAGAGCCGAACGGAGTCATCTGCTCATCCATTTGGTGTCCAAGAAGTTGCGAGGCTTGCGATTGTGAGGTTTTGTGGAGCCGCGTTGTCTTTTTGAAATGACAGAAGCTCTATGTATTGGTACTCGAGTTGTTGCTGGAGCATTTGAACAGGAGGGCCTGCCCAAATGTGGAAAAATGGAGAGCTTGGGTAGTGAAATAGTGGGCTCCGGCTCTGAAGTGGAAACAACTGAGATTCAGTTGGGAGATTCCATTTCATGCTCTACACAGAGAGAAGGAAGCTTCAGGGCTGAGGTTGATACTTCAGCCCCGTTTGAGTCGGTGAAAGAGGCCGTAAGCAGATTCGGTGGAATCGGTTATTGGAAACCCTCTCATAACAAGCTTTCAGAAACTGTGGAATCGGTGATTGGAAACCCTCTCTCGCAACTATTTTACCTTTTTCATTTATTTTTAGGGATCGCTACAAGAAAACTATTTTGATTGTTGATTGCTTTGAGTGTGGAATATGTTAAAATTGTTGGGTATTTCTGTTGATTTTTCTTTTGTTATCTCATTGTTAAATATGTGACATCATTCTTCAAAGATGTTTCCATTGCAATGGAACCCCAAGATAATGTTTTCTTGGAAGATTGAGATTCTGAAAATTTTCCTGTTCCTGTCTGTTTTATAGTTCAAATAACTTTGGAACTTGGAGGAACGAGTAGATTAACTTGAGCTGTGTTTTCCATTGAGTGTAATGCTCATTTCGTTCATCTATGTTTTGCCATATAGCAATTTTTTTGGTAATGGGAACTGAGTTTGCTCGATGGTTGTTGATTTTTTCACGACAGAAGGATGACACAGGAGAGATCGACATGGAAAATCTGAAGGAGCAGACTCGGTCCATGGAGAAAGATCTGATTCAAAAAGAGAGGGAAACTCTGCAAGTTTTAGAAGAACTGGAATCAACCAAAATGATCATTGCAGAGTTAAAATCAAAGCTGCAAAATGAAACCCCTGAAGTGAGTTTGAGCCTCGAGACTAACACTGATTTCGGAAACTTGACAACATCTGCAGTCGAGGAAGCAGACAAAGAGAACCACAGTCATCTCAGAGTTCAGTCTTACAATTCGGTCAACAGTTTAAGTTCCCTCCCTTCTTCATCTCCTGGCCTAATACTATTGGAATTGAAGCAGGCCAAGCTCAACCTTACGAGAACCACAACCGATATAGCCGACATTCGAACCGCTGCTGATTCTTTTAACAAGAAATTAGAGAAAGAGAGAATCTCCCTCGAGAAAACTCGAGAGAGGTTAACACAGAGTTCATCCAAAGTGTCTTATCTTGAGGAAGAGCTGAACCAAACAAGATTGAACCTGCAAATACTGAGAGAAGCCGATGCAAATGGTATTTCTGATGACCCTTTGAATGTTTCAAAGGATCTACAACGACTGAATTGCGAGGTTGAGCAGTTTAAGAAAATAGGGGAAGATGCCAAATCAGAAGTCTTGAGAACAATATCCGAGATTGAAAATACAAAGGCCAAGATAAAAACAGCTGAAATCAGGTTGGTTGCTGCCCGAAAAATGAAGGAGGCTGCAAGGGCAGCGGAGGCCGTGGCACTGGCCGAGTTCAAAGTGCTGTCAAACCACAATGAGAGATCATCAAAACATTCTTCTCAGACTAACGGAGATGTAATACTTTCGCACGAGGAATACTCTTCTCTGATCCGTAAAGCTCGAGAAGCTGATGACATTTCAAGGAAGAGAGTTATAGAAGCTATGGAACACGTCGATGAAGCAAATGGGTCGAAAATGGAAATTTTGAAACGGGTAGAAGAAGCGACGGAGGAGGTCAGAACCAGCAAGAAGGCGTTGGAAGCAGCTCTAAACAGGGTGGAAGCTGCAAACAAGGGAAAGCTGGCAGTTGAAGAAGTGCTTCGGAAATGGAGATCCGACCATGGCCATAAACGGCGTCACTTACATAACTCGACCAAATTTAAGAACTCCGGCCCAGCTAATCAGCGGAGAGAATCTCTCATGCGCGATGTAAACGGACTGAATCTCGTTAGCGATGGATCAGAACCGGTTTTGAAGCCGACCTTATCAATCGGACAAATACTTAGCCGGAAACTGCTGTCACCGGACGACTTTGATCCAGTTATGCTTTCAGAAAAAGCCTGTACAAAACGTAAAATGTCACTGGGTCAGATGCTTAGCAGACAAAATATCGATCTATCACCCTCTTCGAACAAGGCAGAAAAAGATTCTGACCGCAAGCAGTTTGTCAGGAAGAAGAAGAAGCTCGGATTCGGCCGGATCCCGCTTCTTCTGGCGAAGCAAACGAAGAAGAAGAAGAAACCGAATTCACACAAGAAGTAATTCAGTCCATGAACATATCTAATCTATTGCTAACTTATTACCACTTTATCTTGAATCGTCTTCTGTTGTTGGTGGTTTCGAATGATATGCTTCTGTTTGAACTATGCTTTTAGTCTGGTTTTTGTTATTTGCATGATTAATCCATTCTTCTGAAGCGGATAATGTAATCCCCAATGTTTTGGTCTTTTAAGGAATGAACTCATTTCACCATTGTTATTTGTTTGGGAAATGAACATCGCAGATCCTATTGTTTGCAGTCAACAACAATTTAAACCTTGAAAAAATTTTGCTAACAACTAAAATTTTGAACTATGAAAAATTTCTATAGACGATCTCGCAGTCACGTTTTTTATCCAAATTCGTCGACGTTAACGTCTCTATTTTGTTGAAGGGAATAACCGTCAAACGAAGAGAAAGGACGCCAATTATCTGGAGGCGAGGGACGTCCCTTCTGCTAGTTAACAAGCGTTGGAACAATTATTGGGCGATGGCTAACGATTGTCAATGGTCTTTGGATCGAGGAAAGACGTCTCCCGCTTGGAATTGACGGCCAGGATTGAATCTATCAATTTCCAAAGACGATGACAAATGACATTCCATGGCCGTTGGATCGAACAAAGGACGTCCCTTATCAAGGTTAACGGTCATGATTGAATTTGTCTTTTTCCAAAGGTGATGGCGGACGACAATTTATGGTCGTTGGATCGCCCTCATAGAGATTGACGGCCAGGATTGAATCTGCTATTTCCCAAAGGCGATAGCAGACGACAATCTATGGTCGTTGGATTGAGCAAGGAACGTCCCTGGATCGGAATGGACGCTCAGGATGGACTCCAAATTCTTTTCAATTGAAGGATCACGTGCAAGACACGAGTGTTTTTAAAACACGCGAATTCCTTCAATTAAGACAGACGTCTCTCTTCCATAACGGACGCCCCTCAACCTATTTCAAACGTCTCTAGTCGAGAAATGGACGTCCCTCGACCAAGACTACGTCATTCTGTCTGCAATGGACGTCTCACGTCTTAAGACTGTTGGCCTAATAGACATTAGGTTATTTGTTTTGATGATGGCCATTTTATTTGTTAATTAAGTTGTTTATTACACATTTATTTGAATTGTTAAATACGTTATTGTTCTTTATTGGAAATGCCATTAAAAGGGGTATTTATGTTATCTAACGTGTTTATCTAAGTCAATGTAGTGAATATATATGATATTGGGACTTAGAGAAATCAAGAATGCAAAAGCAGGCGAAAAGGGCGACAAAACAATGCAAAAGGTCGACCTCAAATTGGACGGCACGAAGGCAACGGCAGCCCTCGCGGTTGACCTTGAAATGGACAGATTGTGATAAAAAATTTTGTCCAGTTACAAACGGTCGACCTAATGTTCAGCAGCAAAAAAAATAACAGCTTACTGAAAATTTCTGCAATAAAGAAAACGGTCAATCGATTTGTCGAAAAGGTCGACTGCATCAACTAAAAACTCCTCCTTCCCAACGGTCTTCAAAATTCAACAGAGGGTTATGCAACAAAGGAGGTTGACCGCGAAATGGACAGAGGGAGGTCGACCTCACGGTCGACCAAGAAATGGACAGATTGCTCGGGAGGTCGACCACACAGTCGACCGCACAAAGGCAGATTGCCATAACAGTCAAATCCCAACAGACAGAACTCCAACGGCTAGTAAAAGGGTCGACCGTTTAGAGAATAAGATCAACTGCATGAGCAATGTCTATATATTGAAGACATTCGAAAGCTCAACGTAACGAACGGAGAATTGTGGCGAAGCCCAGCCAAATGTAATACGCGATTCTAATCATTGTGAGCTATTATTGTAAATCCAATTTTCCATATTCCAAACTTGAGAATTAATTTGGGAAAATTCAGATTAGCTAGATTGAGCTTTAATTTTCTATTCTATATTTGCGGTAAATTGTAAAGGTTGATTCCCTAAGAATTCATCACACAAGGGTGACACCCCGAAATAGTCAACGGCTCGATTGAATGCCTGAAAGTTCAATCAACGGGTTACTCCCCGCAATAGTCATAATATATGGTGACGCCTCGTAATAGTCAAAGGTTGACAAGCCGCAATAGCCAAGGTAACCCCCTTAGAATTGGTCATTGTAAACGGTTTTATTGGCATCCGTAAGTCAATTATTTAGTGGATCTCCAAATGGAACTTGGAGCATGAACGTAGGCAAGTTTGCCAAACCGCGTAAACAATATTGTGTGTACTCTCTCTATCCCTTACTCTTTAATTTACGCATTTATTGTGATTTTTTATTTAATTATATTTGATAAATCACTTAAGGATTTAGAGAATTTATATATCGTACAAAAAAGTTAGAAACAATATATTCACCGCCCCCCTCCCTCCCTCCCTCTATAGGTGTATATCGATCCTTCAACTGGTATCAGAGCAAGGATTAAAATTTTTCGTGTGTGATATTTTCTATTTTGTGCATATTGTATAAATTCTCTTTTAGGTAATTTTATTTTGAGAATTGTCGTTTTGATCTTAACTAGATTTTTGGGATAAATTTCTTGCGAGAAATTAGTTGATATATTTTTATTATGGATCCCAATATGCAAAATGAAGGACACTCCATTTATAGACCTCCATATTTTTATGGACATGTTATCCTTATTGGAGGGATAGAATAAAAATCTTTGTTCAAGCTATAGATATTGATTTATGACAAATAATCGAAAATAGAATAAATGTTTTAAATTTGCCTATTGATTGTGAGGATCAAAATTTGAGCTTAAATGCAAAAGTTATAAATATTTTATATTATGCATTAAGTAGAAATGAATTTGAGAAAATCAAAACATGTGAAAATGCTAATGATATTGAGGGAATTCTTAAGTTTTCACATGTAGGTTCTTTTCAAATCGAGAGTGAAGAAAGATCACCCTCCGATAAAGAGGAAGTAGCCAACGTATATTTCATGGCCAATGAAGTTGAGGTAAACGACTCTTCTAGCGATTCCGATTCTAATAGTGATGATTATGGTGATTTACTAAATGAATTGATAGAAAGTTTGAATGAATTTAAGGATAAATATAAGCTATTGAAAAAGGAGCACAACAATTTGATCAAAAAATATGCTAATGTGAATAAATCTTTTGAGGATCAAATTGGTGAATTGAAGAACATGAATGATAATTTGAATGCTACCATTAAATCTCTTGAGCCTGAAAGTAGTGATTTGAAATTGTTAAATGATGGATTGAATATTTCTATCAAATCACGTGAAAATGAAATTAGCTCATTAAATGCTAAGTCTAAATTTAATTTTAATGCTAATGCTAAAATTAAATCTCTTGAGATTGTTAATAGTGAGTTGAAAGCTAATAATGATGATTTGAGATCTATTGTGCTTAAATTTACTAATGGTAGTAAAAATTTTAATATGCTCTTAGGTAAGCAAAAGGTTACTTTCAATAAAGCCGGGATTGGCTATCAACCATTTGCTAAGAAAAAGAATTACAATAATTTCTTTGTTAGTTCTTCTACGTGTAACTCTTGCAATTGTGTTGGACACAAATCACTTTGTTGCCCATTTAAATTAAATGTGAATGTAAAATCAAATGTTAGTTCTAAATTTGCTTATCCTTTAAATTTAAGTTCTAAATTTAAATCAAATTTGAATTTTAAATTTGTGTGGGTTCCTAAAGGAACCAAACCTTTAACCAATGGACCCAAAATGGTTTGGGTACCAAAGAGTTCGAATTGATTGTGTTGTAGGTTGGAGATTCTCCCAATGAGCAAAGAGTTTGGATACTTAAATATCTCATACAAAAGGGGAAAAGCTTTAAAGATACCTCCAACGTGGTAAAGATTGGAATTAAATTCTATAGAGGTACACAATTGTATTTCTTTGGATTAAAGTATAGGTTGATTTAATTTTATTGTTCTATTCTTGATTTGGGATTAAATTGAAATTAATTATAGCAATTGGAATTGTTGATATTGAATATTGGTTGGTATCCTTGATGTTGTCTTGATTGGTTGAATATTTTTGGAATCTTTGATATCTCTAGGTTGAAATTTTGATTAATTCTTGGAATTGCATATCTCTTCAATTGGTATTTTTGGCTTGAGATTTGTTTGGATTCTAACAATTAGATTTCTAGATTGAAAATATTGGAATGTTTGAATTGTTGAACATCAATTTTGATTTGTTGTTATTTTCCCTTGGACTAAATTAAATATTGATATAAGGAGAGAAGAGTAGAAAATATGTTTTGTTTTCTTTTGTTGATTTGGATATCTCTCAATTGGATTAAATTTGCCTATTGGTATAAAAGGGAGAGATAATTATTTGGATTAAATTGTTTTGCCTTTTTGAAAATGTGTTTCTCCCTTGAATTGCAATTGGTTAATAAAATAGGAGGAGAAAGTAGAATTGTATTGAGATCATTGACTTGTTTTGAAATGTTGATTTTCATTTTAGTTTTGATAAATTTGCTTTCACTATGTTAAACTTTGATAATTCTTCTTGAATTGAAATTAATTATTGGATAAAAGGGGAGAGTTGGCTATTAAAAGATAATGGATTGTAATTGATTTGGATTGATTTTGTCTTTTGATAAAAATAGGAGAGATATTTGTATAGATATAATTGATGTGTTTTATCTTTGAAATTCCACATAGATATAATTGATTTGTTTTATTTTTGAAATTCCCCATGGATTGTATTTTACTTTGATGTTTGTGCTTCCACCATGACTCTAATTTGTTTATCAACCAAAGGAAGAAGAATTTGTATTTAATTTTCAAATTGCTTTTCATAATCTTTTCTTTTAATTTGAAATCTTTAAATGAACATAGTTAGTTTCAATTGGTATTGTATTGTAAGATTAGATTTTGGTATTGTTTTTAGTTCCCCAATTATTTGAGTTTGTGCATAATGATAAGGGGAGAAAATTTGTTTACAAAATTTGAATTCATCCATGAATTGTGTTTTGACAGTTGGTATATATTTTGCCTTGAACTTGGATGGTTCTCTTATTTGTGATTTTCCTCTTATATACTAGTTGATAATTTTAAAGGGAAAGAAAAATTTATTAAATTGTTTTATTGTTGCTCTAAGCAGAAGAGTAAAGTTTTAAAATTGGATTATATCCTCAATCGTTTGTTTGTAATTAACTTAGGAGGAAAGACAAGTGACTTGATTTTAGTGCAAAAATTTGGTATCCCTCATTCACTTAAATTTTGGATTTCACTTGGGATTTACAATTGGTATCAATGGTTGAAAAATGTTTATGTTCTTAATTGTGAATCTTCTATTGGTATCCCTTGTTAAATTTTTTATTTCTTTATTTGGCATTATTTTTAAGAAAATGAAAATTGGTTTATCAAATTGGGTCTTAATCTTAAATTGGTATCTATTTCTTAGATCTCATTTTGGTATCTATTTTTTTTCCAATTGATATCTTTTATTGAACTCTAATGTTGATTCCCTCGATGAGATTATATGTGTAATGACAAAAAAGGGGAGATTATTTTTGATTGAATGATTTTTTAACGTGGTTGTATTCATTTGATATCTTATTCTTGACCAGAAATTGCATTTGAATGTCTAATTCCCTCCAATGTTTGCCTTTTGGATAGATTCTTTGAATAAGAGAGAGAAGAGTTTTTTAAGAAGAATTTTTTTTTAGATTGTTTTAGGACTCCCCTCCCCAAATATTTCTTTTGGATTATGACAAAAAGGATGAGAGATTGTATAAGTTGTTATAAATATATAAGGGGGAGTTGAATAGCATATATGCATGGATTAATTGTTTGATAAATTGCATAACTTAAAAGGGAGAGATCAAATTATGCAATACTACATGCACATGCTTAGGATAAGTAATTAAACAACTTATTATGTTTTGTCATCATCAAAAAGGAGGAGATTGTTGGCCTAATAGACATTAGGTTATTTGTTTTGATGATGACCATTTTATTTGTTAATTAAGTTGTTTATTACGCATTTATTTGAATTGTTAAATATGTTATTGTTCTTTACTGGAAATACTCTTAAAATGGGTATTTATGTTATCTAATGTATTTATCTAAGTCCATGAATGAATATGTATGATATTGGATTTTGAGAAATCAAGTATGCGAAAACAGGCAAAAATGGTGACAAAACAATGCAAAAGGTCGATCTCAAACTAGACTGCACGAAGGCACGGTCGACCTCAAAATGGACAGATTGTGATCAAAATGTTGTCTAGCTAGAAACGGTCGACCTCACGGTCGACCTAATGTTCAGCAGCAAAAAAATCAGCCTGCTGAAAATTTCTGCAATGAAGAAACGGTCGATCGGTTTGCCGAAAAGGTTGACCGCATCAACTGAAATCTCCTTATTCCCAATTGTCTTCAAAATTCAACGGAGGGTTCTACAATAAAGAAGGTCGACCGCGAAATGGACAGATTGCTCAGGCGGTCGACCGCACAATGGCAGATTGCCATAACGATCAAATCCCAATGGATAGAACTCCAACGGCTAGTAAAAGGGTTGACTGTTTAGGGAATAAGGTCGACTGCATGAGCAGTGTTTATATATTGAAGACACTCGAAAGCTCAACGTAACGAACAGAGAATCATGGCGAAGCCCTGCCGAATTTAATACGTGATTCTAATCACTGTGAGCTATTATTGTAAATCCAATTCTCCCTATTCCAAACTTGAGAATTAATTTGGGAGAATTCGGATTATCTAGATTGAACTTTAATTTCCGATTCTATAGTTGCGCTAAATTATAAAGGGTGATTCCCTAAGAATTCATCACACAAGGGTGGCACCCCGAAATAGTCAATGACTCGATTGAACGCCCGAAAGTTCAATCAACAGGTGACTCCTCGCAATAGTCAAAATATAGGGTGACGTCCCATAATAGTCAAAGGTTAATGACCCACAATAGTCAAGGGTGATGCCCATAGAATTAGTTTTTGTAAACGGTTTTATTGGCACCTGTAAGCTAATTATTAGTGGATCTCCAAGTGGAACTTAGAGTGCAGACATATGCGAGTTTGCCGAACCGCGTAAACAGTATTGTGTGCACTCTCTCTATCCCTTACTTTTAATTTACGCATTTATTGTGCTTACTTATTTAATTGTATTTGATAAATCACTTAGGGATTTAGAGAATTTATATATTGCACGAAAAAGTTAGAAACGCTATATTCACCCCTCCTTCTATCGGCCTATATCGATCCTTCAAAGACGTCATCATTCAGTATGAAACGAATGTCCATCTTAATACGAGGGATGTCCGTTTTCGGCCGTCTTAAGATCGTCATTCTCTAAACGAAAACGAACGTCCGTTGCTCGATCCAACGACCATAGATTGTCGTCCGCCATCACCTTTGGAAAATGACAGATTCAATTCTCGCCGTCAATCTCAATAAGGGACGTCCCTCGCTCAATCCAACGGCCATAGAATGTTGTTTGCCATCACTTTTGGAAATTGACAAATTCAATCCTAGTCGTCAATTCTGAGCGGGAAACGTCTTTCGGCGGTCTTTGGTGTCACCAAAACAGAGGTGTTAACGTCGACGGATTTGGACGAAAAACGTGACTGCGAGGTCTCTCACAAGAATTTTCTATAGTTCAAGATATTAATTGTTAATAAAATTTCTTCAGTTTTTGATTTATCATTGATCTCAAATTATAAGATTTGTGGTATTAATTTTTCTATTTGTTAAGAAGACCATTCATAATAACAAAATGCCAATTTCAATATGATTTTTTATTATTTATTTATTGATAAAATTAATATAATATAATATAAATATTTAAAAGAATAAGAACAACAGCCACATAAGGGATATTTGAAAGTACAAAATTAAAATTAAATAGCCTATTATTCATTTTGAATTGAGAGTTGACTTAAACATTTTAATATTATTAAATCTTTTATCGTGAGGAAAATGCCGATTGTATATGAAATTTATTTATTATTAAACTAATTACACGTCATCGTTATCGCTACACGTCATCGTCTTGTGTTTAAATTTGACCAAGCATATAATATAATGTTTAGGCTGTTCTTGGAAGTAAAGTCTAGTTGGCTTCATTGATTATTTAAGGGAAATTAATAAAATAACTACAGAATTACGAATCTAAGACAAGTCAACCAATAAATAATTTTTACTACAAAAAAAAATATTAAATTATAAAAAATAAATGGAATAAGCATCGCTATTACGTTTTCTGCTAAAAAGTTCAATTTGTTTCTACAACTAAAAGTAAAGGTTAAAGACTTATTTTCTTCTGCAGTAGAAAATTAGTTTCCATTGCGGAAAGTATTTGTTCCACTGCGAAACATTTTCTTTCTGCAGTGGAAACCATTTGTTAAATTCTTTGTCCTTCTTCAATGTAGTAGTTAATGAATTTTTTGTCAAGTTTCATCAGTTGATGAGAACACATGTTTAGCTGGGAGTATATTGATTTTTCAACAAACAATTAACTAAAAATCTTATATTTTTATACAAAAATTGATTTGATCAGCTTAACTTTTCATTTTGGAAAGTCTTTTTGTTTTTAACGTTTCTTTTAATATGTTAATAACGATATTTGCGTCATTCATTTTTCATAATTGAGTGTTTTATTTGTTAGCAAAAACTGTTTAGTAGTAGATTTATTATTGAGTTCAGTGGTTGGTTTGTTAATTTTTCATTATTTAATGAAAATTACAATTTAACACGTTCTTTCACCACCGTTGATCTGATGTTACAATTTCTGATCTTGACACGTGGGGTATGAATAAGGGCGTCCTATGGAATGGATAATGTTCGTCAATGCAGGGTAGAAAATCTCGTTCAAGGGCATTTTCAATAACTACCATTCTTCGCGTTATTCTGATCCGACGATCAAAAGGAATCACTGGTGCTTTTCTTTATTCTCCATCTTGAAGTATAGCTCAAGCATCCAGCAATATAAACCTAGTAGATTCTACGTTTGGTTGCTGGTAGACTTCCGGAGAAGGAATCGCACAGATTAGTTCAATCCCACGAATTTGCTCTAGGATTTCTAGTTCTCTGGTTTTCCTTTTTTCATCCTTATTTCTCCCTATCAAACCGACCTCGTGATATTTCGGTAAATCGCTTTTGATAAATTTTTTTTATTTTTTTTCGAATTAGTTTCTGGTAGACTATTGAATTTCGTCGTATCTTACATGAATTTCAGCTCGGCGACTAGATTTGTATTTTTTTGCATCTTAGCTGTTAACACGCTTTATTTCCTGCATTTTGAGTCGATCATGAATGTAAACAATTGATCTGGTGAAATTAGTTATTAGTCAACGATGTGATCTTTACCCCTAAATCTCAACCTTATTGACTGTGGATAAATGAGTCAGAGCCATGCAACAAAGAATTATTGTGACTGTAGTAGCAAGTTGATCTTTAATCTCCCCTCCCCCATAAACAATTTCAATCTCCTTCCCGATAATTATTAACTTTACATATTCATTGGCGTTTAAATATCGTAGCACTAACAATCCCATGAGGTGGTTTGTAATTTAACAGCATACTGCGACGGCTTTATCTTTTGGTTATTTGACCTTTGATGATGGTTAGAGACAGATTTAATCTAATTTGGTAACAAGCTAACATGTGGAGCTTTTCTGTGTGCCATCATTATGTTAATCCATTCATTAGATACTTGTAAATTGTCACATCAACAAGAAATAGTTGCATCTTGAGGTGCATTAAGTTTAAGTTTAGAACTTGACTACAAAATTAATATTTTTTCATAAAGGGCTTATTTATAGTTCTTATCCAACCTGTCGTTCCAAAGTACCAGCTAGATTTTTTATATACTTGTTCTATATGGGAAATTTTTGCTGATTATCGATATTCAGGTGACATGGACGTGAGAGTTCGAGTTTTATTCCTTTTTGTGCTTGGTTGCACTTTGGCTTGTGATGCTAGACAGCTCATGACCTCTGAGATATCAGGTAAAGATTTAAATCTGCCTTTTGTGGTAGAGATTTCATTTCATTTCTTCCTCGTCTTCTTATTTTAGATTAAATTATTGTTTTGTATATACTATTTTTCACAATAGCATCATCACCTTGCAAATGCTTGCTTGCAATATAATATGTCTTGTCAGCTAGGTCAAAGTATCTGATATTGTAACTGGCTTTTGTCATTTTGTGAGTCTGGAGTTACAGGTGACTCACAATTCACCTAATTTATTGATATTGGTTCACACTTGACAATAGCTAGTTCTTTTGCTCTTAGTTAATGAATTGTTGTCTTATTTCATGCGTTTTAGAAAGGATCTTATTGCTGAATTCAGATCCTATGTATGATAAACGAATATATGAGGAATCAAAGTTATATCTATAAAATAAAAAGGAAAAAAGATAATTTGATGTGAATTAAGAAATCTCTTAATTTTATTGGTAGCAATTTTGGGTCCTGTACTTACATATTATATAACTTAAAAGAAGCCCAACAGTTGAAATTTCCCCTAATACATAATTTGTTCTTCCTATAAAGAAATATTAAAGTGGTCTGGACTCTGGTCTCTAAATAAGACTGCAATAATTGTAATGAATCTTTATGTTTGGCATTGATTGAATTTATGCTCTATCACCTTACGTTATAAGAGTGGGTTTTAACTAATTTATATCGGGCTATTCTTTTCAACATTATTCAAGTCATTTTCAACGCTGTTGCTTCTAAGCTGTTTTTGGACTTCATTTAGTTCTGTACTTCCTAATGCTATGTAAAAATGGTTTTAATTAAAGACCGAATTTTAAGAGTGAACATCTTTTTCAGTTACACAGACAAGTAATCTGGAACAAGTAAGAGAAATTTCAAAGAAAGATAACGTGTGTACATTGTGTAAGGAGTTTGCCACCCAGGCTGTTGAATACCTTGCTGCAAACAAAACCCAGATAGAGATTGTTGAAACTCTCCACATAACCTGCTCTCAGTGGCGCACTTTCAAGAAGGAGGTATGTATGAGTTGTGGATTAAAAAACTCTCGGTGTAACACTCCGGAACTCCTGAATAAGAAGTTCATGAAGAGAATAATTTTCAGTC
Organism: Begonia loranthoides; assembly: GCA_022433065.1. NCBI lineage: Eukaryota > Viridiplantae > Streptophyta > Magnoliopsida > Cucurbitales > Begoniaceae > Begonia > Begonia loranthoides. The sequence goes on from CM039478.1 coordinate 8,255,263, forward strand.
ATCACTTTTTCTTACAGCAGGTCTTGAGAAATGGTTAATCAGTGCAGGCATTTCAATCCCCATATTCTGTGTTTGGTTATGGTTTACATTCTCCACCATCTTAAACATTATTTGCTAAGCTTTTATATATTTTTGAAGCCTCGTCTTAGGTGATAGCTATAGAAGCTGCATGGTGGTTGTACATATTTCAAATTGTTAGAAGTCGAACGATAACTAAAAAAAAATACGATGTGAGAACACTAGAATTTACATAGAAAAACCATTTCAAAGAAAAAATCACGGATAGAAAGTAGTATCACTATGTGAAAACCAAAATACAAGTATGAGTTTTCTGACTCTAACTTAGATGAATTTATAGAGAAAACAAAAATCTAAATAAGATCTACGATGCGGGCCCACCAACTTAACCTAAATAGAATTCGGATTATATCGAACTCTAACAATTTTCACCTTAACATGAATTCTATGAAGAAGATTCATAGCGCATGCACGTTGGCCCGACAAAATACAAAAATTTTAAAGCCTTGAATTCTGACAATTTCCACCTTGAAACGAATTTTGCTGCAAGGAAATAATTTTCAAATATTCAAAATCTTTCTCTTCCACACTCTTTCTCAAAAAAAGATATAGATCTCCAGATTGTAGAAGTCTTCAAAGGTAAATTCAGCAACTGATGCTGACTATGTTTAAGAGACATTTAAACTACGATGATAACATTTTGCAATCACATAAATTGTCATCCAAATTTGGACGAGTATAACTCGCATCTCGACCTGTTATATTAAATTTATCCTTCAAAACTTTTTACAATTGCATTACTATTTTCATTCCATATTGAATCTCAATCCAAAAGTAGAAGATTTACCTCAAAGATCTCATTGCCTAAAAAACATATTTTTTAACAAAATATCTAGCAAAAAAAATCACTGACTTCAATAAAATATTCACCATAAATATTAAAGTGAAAAATCATAAATACCACAAGATTTAAAAAGATATCTCACAAATTATGGATGGGATATAAAATCTTATGAGTACATATACAAGGAGGCCCAAGACGTGTAAAGTACTATGTTCACCGTTCTGAAATTATATGAAAAAATCAGGATAATTTAAATTTAGGTATTTTATATTCTGGAATCCTACAAGGTCGTTCAAAGAATTTGTTCAATGTTCTAATTCATTTTCTATTTGAAAAAAAAGAAATTAACTGAACAACCACTGAACTAGGAGATTAATAGCAAGTCTACCACTAAACAATTTTCGTTAAAAAATAAAACACCCAACTATGAAAATAAATTACACAAATATTGTTGTTAATAGCAAACTTACTTTGAAAATGAAAGAGTAGGAAGTTTTCCCTTGAAAATGTATTTTCTCATACACTTCGAATACCTTGCTTTGATATTTAGCTGAATTTTTTAAAATACAAACTAGAGATTCTCACATATTTATGTTCAGAGGATCACTGAAGAAGACAAATATTTTTCCTCTCAACAATTTTAGCATTTATTTGTTATCTAATCTGAATTTAAAACAAATAATATGAGAGAAGAATTAAAGTTTGATAAATCGAAGCATATGAACAATTTTTAGCGATCAATGGAATAATTTAGTTTTATACCTTGGAAGACTGCTGTCCTTTAGTTTCCCAAAACGTCAAATTGCTTAGAAGAATTCACGGTTTGATTGGAAATACGTCATTTGAAAATTATCTTTTCTCTACGGAAAGTCATCTTTACTCTAAGAAATATAATCTTTTTTAAGTCATATTCCAATAACTCACTTTTTGCAGCGGAAAGAAAACGTTATTTAACGGAAAACGTAGCAGCGATATTTGCTTCGTTCATTTTCTATAGTTGAGTATTTTATTTGTTAGAAAAAATTGTTTAGTGGTTAACTTGTCATTGATTATATAGTCCAGTGTAAAAAAAATGTTCTAATTGGTAAATTCTTTTATTTTAACAGTGTATCACCCTCGTTGACTATTATGCTCCACTATTCTTCTTGGAGTTGACCACAGTTGAACCTGAAGCTTTCTGCCAAAAAGTAGATCTTTGTGAACAAATTGCAGTGATCTCTACTCAAATTCGTGATAACAGCTGCGACTTCTGCCACCAGACTATATCTGAAATAATGGTTAAAGTGAAAGATCCTGACACTGAGGTTTGTATTTGTCCAGCTTAATATCAGAAACTAAAACTAACTTGCTCAATCTTATTTTTCCCTTAACAAAAATTAAATTCCTGGTAGAATCTGATTTTTATGCTCATGTTTCTTAGACCTTATTAGCTAGTAGTGATATTTATACTCCATTTGGATCATTCATACTTGAAAGGATCAGGTGTTTGTTTTAGCGAATCAATCTCAGAAATAAGTTGTATCAATATTCCATGCATATTTGAAGAGTAATTTGTGGCTAGTACTTTCCATCTAATATTCTGCCCTTTCTAAATCTGAAGTTCACTTGTCTTATCTACATAGCACAGATTTTTTTGTATTTAACTTGCATGTTTTAGAAGAGAAATAAAGATCGTATGCAGAAGCGAAATAAAGATCTTTCATCATTTCGTCACAGTAACCTATCGGCACATTGTCACAATAATCTTTCATCATGAGGGACTTGGTTTGGTTTATAGCATTCATCCCGCAAAATATATTCTGTGTAGGGGGTCCCAAATATGATGTCCCAATTTAGAAGATATTTTATACCATGAAGCATTGTAATAAATAACTTACGCCTTTTTCTTTTTTAAATGTCAGCTCGAGATAATTGAGATGTTATTGAAGGCATGCAACTCTGTTGAGAACTATGCCAAAAAGGTGAACGAATATCTATCAAATCAGTCTTCCAATTCTATACAATCAGTCTTCCAATGCTCTTATATCATGTTCTTCTTGCCTGATTGAAAACCTAGTAAAAATAGCAGTAATAGGTAAAGATGGAAGCTATCCTGGAATGTGTGGAAAGACATGTGGCGATGCACTCTGCAAAATTTGAAAGATTTTATGTTTCATTCGTTTCAGTTGTGGTGCAATTGTAAATGAATTGACTAATGCTCACAAATCAAATTGAAAAGTTTAATATTGTACTGATGATTTATGTTATGATTTTATAATTGGTTTGCAGTGCAAGAGATTGGTCTTCGAGTACGGGCCTTTGATCATTGCCAACGCAGAGAAATTTCTGGAATCAACGGACATTTGCGGTGCTCTACCTACTTGTTCCTCACCTGGGGTGGAGGGGCTGTCTGCTTCTTAAAAAAGCAGCAGCAATAAATGCCTTTACATGTTGATATGATTGTAATTTGAGTGCACAACTCGATGGTGCGATAGCTGTAGAATTCAATGTGTGCCATCGAAGCTTGACTACTCCTACTCGAAGTTTTTATCAGTTTGATTTACGTAGCCATTGTTGGTTTCTTAAGAATCTCAATTGTTGCTAAACGTAATCCTAAATTCATATTTTGATTGCTAGGATTGCAGAATGTAACGCCTCAACTCTAGTCTCATTCTATATTTTTTTGCGGGGTCGTAAATATGTTTGTTCAAGGGTCTTCTTTGATAATGTGTACCCAGCTACTAGCTACATATGAATACTGTTTTTAACTTGAATTATAATTTGAATAATCAAAATGTTTCCTTGTATTACATGCTTGCTCATTTTGTCTCGGTGGAATGCTTTGTGTATATGATTGCGTGTTGAGTCCACTTATTCAATCATTGTTGATCAAATTTTCAACATTTTAATTTTAAAGATGTGATATAAAATTGCACATACAAGTAGATAACTAAGGGACTCAAGGTCCGAGCGCACATTCGAGAGGGTAGGTTAGCTCGCACTTAGAGTTATATAAATTGAACAACTTCCGATAGAGTTTTTGGTTTAGTTGTTTATTTATCTACGCGGAGGAGATTTAGTTGTTTATGTCTCTACCCACTTCACTCTCTATAGATTTAGTTGAAACCTTTTTAGTAAGATAAATTATCAATAATCTCAAAAATATTTTTAAGTTAATAATAATTTAATTATTTTTTATTGTGATTTTAGCCATAATTTTTAATCAAAAAACACAACTTAGCCTCCACATATGTTTTTAGCACCTTAAAACAATATATTATGAAAAAAACATTGCAGGCAATAATAATAATAATAATCCTGGGGTGGGTCAGATTGAAAGTTGGAAAACAGAACATGAGCGACTGATAAGATAAGAAGACATAGTAGGCAAGTGGAATTCATGGCCCCACCTCCTATTCCTATACAATACACATTCTTTCAATATCAGCCCCCCACCAAATACGACCTTAAAAACAACACTACAACTACAAGACAAAACAAACAAAAAAACAACAGCTAGGTCTCGCCGTCTGCGACGTGGAGGACTAATAGCCGTCGATGAAATACTGGTAAATATCCAGAATCTGGGTTGCGCGGCCCGCAGTCTCACAAAATCGGAGGCTCCACCCCCTAAAATACTGTGGGCAATACAGGAACGAGTGTGAGAATGATCGCCACGTGTGCGGCTCTGGTTGGGACTAGTCAACGTCTGTCTACGACAGAATTTGTCGTTTTTTGAAACTGAACTGTCGGCTCATGTGAGTTTTGGAAGATTATGGGAACGGCGCCGATTTACGATTGATTTGAATAATTTAAATGGGATTGGAGGCTAATAATTAGGGTTTGATTGTTTAAGCACAAAGTCCAGATCTTTGGAATATTCGTCATTTCTGGCCATTTCTACCCGCTTCTCAGCATTCTCGCCGTTCATTACAGAATTCGACAGGCTTGCTTCACCAACTTTCATTTTCTTTTCTTTAAACTCAATTTGATTCCGCGTCGATCAAGCTTATATTTTTGCTTTTGAGGAATCCTTAATAGCTGTACGTTTACCTTTCAGCTTTCAAATTCTTTTTTTTTTTTCCATTTTGGAATTGTTTTTTAGTATTTTTGGTCTGTTTAGATTGTGAGAAATACTAAAAGCTGGAGCTTGATTTGTTCGGAGATTAAGATCGACGGCACTTTCTACAATGTTCAATTATCTCTCGATGTTGTCGACTGTTATTTTGAAGATTATAAAGTTGTTTTAGGCATTGTTCGATCTCAGTTTCTACCAATTAAATCAATTTTTCTTGTATTTTCTGGGATTTAATTGCTTCCCTCTTCTCTTTTCAGATCTGAATACCAATTCTGTAATCTCGTCACAAGAATAGGGAATGCAGAAAGATGTGCTTGAAACTTGAGACTCCATTTGCTGTCCTTGATGGCGGCGTTCATCTATTTGGGATGCCCTTCTACAGACATGACGAAACTTGTCATTTAGCTCATACCCTTTTCATATTTTACCGTCAAAAGCCCTATGCAGCAAGAAATTTTCGCGACCATATCTTGTCAAAGCATGATAATTGCGAAGATGGTTGAGTTTTTATGATCTTTCAGGTTAAGTGGGAATACGTATAATCAATCGTTTCTTTGAAAGTGTTGTCATTGAAAATCGAAATGGAAGGCAAGGGGAGTGTGTTGATGAATCGCTACGAACTAGGAAGATTGTTAGGCCAGGGAACCTTCGCCAAGGTCTACCATGCGAGGAATATAGTGACCGGAACGAGTGCAGCCATTAAAGTTATCGACAAGGAGAAGATCTTGAAGGTTGGACTGATCGATCAGATCAAGAGAGAAATTTCTGTGATGAGACTGGTTAGACATGCTAATGTCGTCGAGCTTTACGAAGTAATGGCGAGCAAAACAAAAATCTACTTCGTCATGGAGTACGTGAAGGGTGGTGAGCTGTTCAACAAGGTAGCCAAAGGAAAGCTGAGGGAGGACATCGCCCGGAAATATTTTCAGCAGCTGATCAGCGCCGTCGATTACTGCCACAGTAGAGGAGTGAGTCATCGGGATTTGAAACCAGAAAATTTGCTGTTGGATGAATATGGTAACTTAAAGGTTTCTGATTTTGGGTTGAGCGCACTTGCAGATTCTAAGAGACAAGATGGATTGCTTCATACGACCTGTGGAACTCCGGCTTACGTTGCTCCGGAAGTGATTAAACGGAATGGTTATGATGGATCCAAAGCCGATATTTGGTCGTGTGGAGTGATTTTGTTTGTTTTGTTGGCTGGTTATCTCCCATTCCATGATTCCAATCTAATGGAATTGTATCGAAAGATTGAGAAGGGTCAAGTCAAGTACCCGAAATGGTTGTCGCCCGAGGCTCGCCGATTGCTGTTGAAGATATTGGATCCTAACCCGAATACGAGGATATCAGTGATTGGAATTATGGAAAATTCTTGGTTTCGGAAGGGATTAGGAGAATCCAAACCAGCAGTTAAGGTGGTTGAGGACAAAGAGGCTGTTTCAGAGGACAAAGAGGCTGTTTGTAAATCTGATGAGAGCATCGGCTCATCTTCGGAGTTGAATCAAGTAGGAAAGCCTTGTAATTTGAATGCTTTTGATATAATATCCCTCTCTGCAGGTTTTGATTTGTCCGGTTTATTCGAGGAGACTGACCAGAAAAAAGAAACACGATTCACGTCAAACAAGCCGGCAATCGCCATCGTCTCAAAGTTGGAAGACATAGCCAAGGGTTTGAAGCTAATGGTGAAGAAGAAGGATGGGGGGCTGTTACAAATACGAGGGTCTGAAGAAGGCCGGAAAGGCGTCTTAGGCATCGATGCGGAGATTTTCGAGATCACCCCATTACTTCACATTGTTGAAGTGAAGAAGTCAAGTGGAGACACGCTGGAGTATGAGAAGATGATGAAACAGGACATACGGCCAGGTCTCAAAGACATTGTTTGGACATGGCAAGGGGAGCAGCTGCCTCAGTCGGCGTAGCACCAAACAGCAGCTGCCTTTTCCTTTTGGGCATGGTTTCTTTCTACAGCATTCTGTCCGTTGGACCTGATTCGGGGTTATTTTATGTTTCTCATCCTGTTGCCTGTTGTTCTTCGGCGAATTTACAAATGCAACTTTAGACCGTCTTTCATGTTATTGACAACAATCCCACCCTCTAATCATAGATTCCTTGAAGGACACAACCTGATGAAGAAAAATTTCACAGAATAATTCTTAAAATGCAAGAGTAATAAAAAGATAATGTTATTATTTACGCCTTAATACTCTATCTTGACACGACGCTTATACGTATTAATACATCTGATATCTTATTTCAACTATTTATAATTTATTGTAAATATTTATACTAATACTGATCAACATTACTCATTAGCAAGATGTATAAATGTCTGCATTGGGAGGTGAGATTACTCATTGGATAAACTCAGGGAACATCCAAGAACAAAAATGCATGGAGAAAAAATGAAATATAGATTAGAGATATATGCAACTAAGATAAATACTGGAATGGGTTTATGATCCAAGGAACAGATGTTCCTCAAAAACAAAGGGCATCTCGCTCCCCTAATGTTAAAAGAAACTTGAAAATGAGAAATGCAGCAAGTCCTATCAGTTATCGGATGCGCAAGGCACTTGTATTTCATTTCCTATCCATGCTGATGATGTAAGTAAACATTAAACTCCCTCAATGGACGAGTAGGAAGATAAAAATTGATCTATTACCCTATACTCTCCATGAAAAGAGCAGGAAGATGTAAAATTGATCCATTACCCTATACTCTCCATGCAAAGAGGCTACTTTTTGCTTCCCAAGATGAGGAATTTGCTTGCAAGTCCCTCTCCTGTTTCTGTTTCAATCCAAGGACCACGGCGACTCTAAATCTGGTGTGGGGGATAGACCCCCAACAGAGGGCCTCAAAAAAGATGGCTTTCCTGCACCTTCGCCAGAGCTCAGCAGAGTTTGCTCAGCTCTGCTGAAGGAAACAAAGGCAAAATAAAATATTATTAACTGGTTGGGCTGCAGAATCGCAAAAAGGAATGACAAATAAATGAGATGCAACGTGTATTCTTTAATCAAAACTATCTTGCTGATGGATAACCTTTATCTTTGTGTTTTTTCTGTTTTGTACATTCTATTTTGTTTTTAGTGTAAACAACTCATCTCCTATACTATGAGAGTTCCAACACTTGAAAGACCTATAAATATGAGAGACATGAAACTGAATGAAGCTAATGCCATCCACAAATCGGGCTCAAAAACAAAGATCTACATGATGTTCAAATCATAACAATATATAAAACCCAGAAATCATCCGCACGGAATCAATAATAAAGAATTAAGCTTTAGTTCAAACAAGAATCATTATATATCACCGTATCCAGGTCTTTTATATCATTAAGTAATAAGGAAATTTTCTATGGTAGCCTGATGCACTAAAGGAGAAGGCTTCGAGTAGTTTTGAACATGAATCAAAAACTTACTCCAACTCAGTTATCTCACAATTCTCATTGACGAAGGTATCTGCTATTGTGTGACACACTATCCACAACAATGACCTTTTAGATCAATATGAATGTGTGAGAAATTCTTTTTCTCAATCTTCTGAATAAAAAAACACATATCACACTAAACATGAGTAATTCCAAACACTCAGCCACAATGATTATTAATATATTTTAGAAGAACGGAAACTCAATTCCAAATTAAATATCAAAGGAAAAAAGGTGACGTGCATGTGTTTTCTCACTGTTCAGTTGCTTCACGAAATTTTGTGCTGCAACAAAATTTCACCAATTAGGTATGTACTACAAAGAATAATATGTCAACTCATGAAAAGCTGAAATAAAACTACATGACCAAAACAGTCAATTTTTAGCAATACGTGTCCAAATTTGTCATAGACTCGTGCCTATAGTTCATTGTCAGCAAATTCATGAGTAACACAAATGAAGTTTCAAAAAAGTCCAGAGTTTATTTTATTTGTCCAGTGAAACGTAATTTTCCATTTGTCTCTCTTTTTAAATTGACAGCTCATCTTCCAACCTGCAAATGTGTGCGTGAATTTAGGGGAAATAGCGGAACACCTTGGGGACATCAATACTAATACATCAGTTCTTCAACCATGAAACATAAAAAATTATATAAAAGGAACAAGCTACTGAGTCTCATGATAGAAATACTAACTTGGACGAACAATTGAATTGGGATGGCTCAAAAGGATGGTTGGCGCCAGATGTTCTTGGACTTCCATAAATAATGTCATTATGAGTAGTTTCCTCCTGAGGCTTGAAAGCATAATGGTTTTCAGTGCTCAAAAAAGGAGGAAAAACACCCTTTTGTAACCATGGATCAGTCCTAAAACCTGTGACAGAGCTGAATGTTCCATCTCCATGACAGTTTCCAACAAGAACATTATGATGAGCGAGAGTTCCAGAAAGAATTTGATCGTCCTTTTTAAACAGAGATGCCATAGTCTTCTGAGATAAAGGTTGAACGAAATCATCCTTAATTGATCTATTACAGTCTGGAGGCAGAAGCCAGCTTGCTGGGCTACCTACTAACCCAAGACCATCCTGTCCAAGGGGAGAACTTTTCCACATTTGCCAGGTTCCCTTCTCCTTGGCACTTGTATTGGCATCATCTAGAGGTAAAGTTTGCAAATCTTGGGCATTAGAGAGGCTTCGAAATGCGTAAGAAGGATTATGCTTTTCTCGTGAAAGAGGAGACTCAATGGGTGATGGCTTGTTGACTTCAGTTGAAACACGGGCATTCTTCAAAGCAACAGGCCGATTTCCTCCAATTTCTAACCCAAACCCAGTCCCCTTATCCAGTTGAAAATTTTCAAGTGACTCTGAAACGGGGCCCAATAAAGATACAGGATCAGGAATGTAGCAAGGGTCTTCAAAAAGCTCTGTTTCTTCTGCCATGAATTCATGTGGGTTCTCTCCAACATGAGAGAATATGGGTTCAATTGCTGGGGAAAAACCTAAGCTACTGCATGGTGATGGATTTGGATAAGTAGATAGAGTAAATGGTGCAGGTATCCCAAAATTAGTAGGATTTTCAAATGACAGTGATGTTGACTGCCCATGCTGCGGGGGACTGCATACTTCTGGTTGAGGCTTTGGTGTTGGTCTGCTTATAACACTCACCTTTGGTGTAGGAGGAACAGGCAATGACCGCGTAAATAACTGCTGCCACGATTTTTTGGGTGATGTTCTTGGTTGTTGGCTGGTGAGAACCTGCAGCAAACAGCTGATCATTACATCATTCATTCTTACAAATCTTTATAGCCAGAAAATCCATAAAATACACGTTTGACAAAAATAGAATGGCGATAAATGGATTTCCTTTGTGTCTCCTCCTTGGACAATTTCCTTTTTTTAGTCTTTTCTTTCTTTACTACAAATTTTATTTTATGTTCAAGAAGAAAAGGAATGAAAACTTGTCCATGGTTGCAAAACTAAAAGAGCTCACAAATTAGTGGAACACTTGGATCGTAAAAGAAACAATTGGACTACAAGTTATTCTATTACAATTTTTTTTTTAAATAACAACTCATCCTAGTTCTAGAAAAAATATGAAGAGCTCTTTGGAAAAAAAAAAGCACCAAAACGGAAAAGACTAAAAAGGTCCTCATATGAATATGTAGAAAATGCAATAGAAAAGAAAAGTAGAAGTTTGCAACAACTTTTGTACACGTATTTGCAATAGAAAAGAAAAGGCGAGGTTTGTGATTAGTTCTAATCCATACTAAGTAATAAAGAAGTATCCGAGCAAAAAGTTCACTTCACTTTTTATTGTTTGTTTCCAAAGTAACACATCAGCTTGTATCATATGAAGCGAACCTTTAAAAGCAATTAAATGCATTGCTTAGATCTAAACTATTACCATCAATTTCATATAAATTCCAATTGATACCTCTATACACATTATGGACATGACTATAGCTCTTCAAACTAACAAATACCAAGCAAAGAACAAATGGATATGAAAGTAAACCTAAACCCTGAATGTAAATGGGTACTTATAGCAAATCATTGTCAATTTCCATACCTTGAATCTAACTCAAATGAGTGAAAGTCATTATACAAGATCCATAAAAAATATTTAACCATGAACCAAGAAAAAGAGAACTTACAGGAGAGTTGAAGCTCTTGTCATCTACGGGCAGACTATGTTTAACAGGTGTTCGTTCAGGTGGTGGGCATGTATCTCTCCAATTATTAGAGGTATGGACTCTTTCTATGGAACTTAAGGATTTTTCTTCTTTGTTAACAGTAGCGGCATTACTAGAAATCTTTCCAAAAATACTACCTCCGGGAAAGGTTTTCGAAGAAGACCAAATACTTCCCCTCATACGGTCCAAATACCTATTACCAGCATTACTGCCATTAAAATTGGGTGCAGGTGCAGCATTATTCTTTGTTCCATTTCCAATTTCCGTAACATGGCCTTTGGGGCCTTCTACAAATGACCTCTGAATTTCTCGATGGTCAGGTTCACTCTTCCTATCAAATTCAAACTTCTTTTCGTTTTCCTTGCCAGCTCTTTTTTCTAGCTCTTCTGCATCTGAATTGCTCTTACTGGACCCTCTATCTTTCTCTTTCCTCCTTTCCTGGCGCCTCTTTTCTAATTCTTTCTTCCCATCTTTCTCTTTGACGGGCAATGATGTTTTGGAACGATCTCTTTCAGCTTCCATTTTTTCATCCCTCAGTCTTCTTTGTTCTTCGACTAGCAGTGCAACCTCTTCTCTCTGCTTTCTTTCCTCCTCCTCCAAAAGTTCCTTCTCTAGTCTAGCTTGTCTCTTCTCTTCAGCTTTTCTGCGAGATTTCTCACCCTTACTTTCCTGAAAGTTCAGTCCATTCTCTCTCTTTGTCATTGATCCTTGAGAGTCAGAGTTAGATGAAAAATCTTCCCCTGTTGAACTGAAACCAAAAATTTTTCCCCAGAGCCATTGAATGGTCGTGCAAAACGAGGTCAACAGCTTGCAAACAAAAATGATGACACAAGAATAAGATTTCTCAGCCAAACAATTTTCATCTCCCCCAAAGACATTATTCCCATTCTTTCTCCAGTAAGAAGACTTCCCTACAGCAGACCCACCACTCCAATTTCCATTTTCCACCCAATCTTGGCCATGTATCCAACCACTATCAGACCAAAGCTTTCCACTCATTATCTTACCACTCTTTCCGATTAAATCTTTAATTCTCGAATTTGAAAGTTCTGGTGGTAGAGGCATGTCTAAAACTGGCCGCTTCGAAATATGACCACAATATGAACACATAAAACGGCCACCACCTGGATTCTGGTCTTTGTAAGGAGTCAGGCAATTCCGACACCGCTTTGTAGCTGTTTTTCTTAGCTTCTGTAATTCGATGGCTTCAACTCTCTTTCTCTCCCTAAGACGTGCATTTCTGCGTGCCCGCCAAGAAGAGAGATGAGGCATCAAAATCTCATACCAAAAGAGAGTAACTAAAAGCACAAAAACACAAGCTAGCCTTGGCGACGTTATCTCAAATCGAAAAGCGGGCGGCAAAAGCTGAGAAAAAGCCCATAGCCCTATTAGTGGAATAATTAACCAAGGAAGCATTGTGGCAATCCGGCGAGACCACTTTTGAATCACACACAGTATACACATTATTATCTAACCCAAACTTCCCCGTTTTGAAACCACCAGACCAAAACTCAAAAAACAAACTTTGAAATCCCTTCCCCAACAATGCCTCCAATAGAAACGCAATCCAAATGTTCTCTTCAAATCGAATAAGCAAGATAGAAGCAATCTCTTCAAATTTGCTGAACCCTAAACGCCACCGAGTCTCTAATCCTTCAAAAAAGAAACCTAATATCCGGTCAATGTTTCAGGAAACGGACACCAATAAGAGTACTGAGCTTGAAAACATAAATCAACTCAAAGTTTTCACAAACAACGGGTAGCTCGGAGCTAACCAAAAAAATGGAAGACTTACAGATTCGGCGACCATGGCGATGCAATAGAGCGGCATGAAAGCGAAAAACAGGAGATGAATCAGCTCGATTGCCTCCGGATTCAGTTGAGCTGAATTGGGCAGAAACGGTCGTCAAGGTCGGTTGTTCGTAGAAGCGAACTCGGAAAATAGATAGGAAGGGATAATAAAGATTGGGGAAGAAAATGAGGGAATACAAGGAAATTAAATCACATAAGCAATCATTGAACCGGGAGTAAACCGCATTTTCCAGACCGGAAACCGGGTTCATATATTAGGACCGGAATTACCATATTTTCTCTCTTATTTTGGAAAACCATGGTGGAATTTGTAGTTATTTGATACCACCATTATATTTGAGAACACTAGGACCAATCAAAAAAACTAGTTTACGCTTGATCGATAAACAAAAACTTCGAGCAAAATTAATTTGGATAAAGATTTGATGTTCAAACCAAGTAATGTGAGTTCCTTTAGATTATTTAACGTAAAATGTTAAGGCGTAACAAATTTGAAAGGTCGATTCAAGTTTATCAAGTTTAATATATATATATTGTTATATGTCAGATAAAATACAAAGAGTGATAATCAAAATAAGTATATGACTTATATTGGAAATATGAAATCTTCAATACTACATAGTTATAAATATGGTTCATTTCGTTAAGAACGTATAGTCACATTTCGATTATGATATGAGATGAATATGTCTTATATATTATAATTATATAGGACTTGATATAATAAAATTATATTACTCTAATAATTTTTTTAAAATATTAAAGAATGAATTTTATCATAATAATGGTCATATATATATATGATCTTAATTAATTGTATTTAACAAACTCTTATTTTATTTTAGTTTTTTTTATTTACTCAATAAAGTTTTGTATGAATTACAATTTAATTATATTGCATTTTGGGTATGAATTAAAATGAATAGTTGAAAATGTTAACATTGATACAATGAAATCTATTTCTATAGATTCTCTCGCTTGTTAGTTGAGGAATTGAATAATTAGCCGCAATTCATAATTGTTATGAATTAATTGTTACATCGAGAATTAATAGTAGTCAATGATAAAAATGTAATATGAGAGGTTAACGAATTATAAACATACATTTTTATTACGAATCTAAATGGAGGGTCAACATATATGTGATGATTATATCAAGTGACACTTTGAGTGAATAGACTCTATAGTTCTAAGAGTGTAACTCTAAATAGATAGTAGATTTACTTTATAGTTAATAATTTTTGTTAGTTAATATAAAGAGTTTAAATTAGTTGATGAAAATTATTGGAGCATAAAACTATAAATCTATCAACTTCGTTACCTTTTATCATTATTCGAATAATATAAAAATAAACAAATGAGATTAAATAATTAATTATGAATTAATAATAAACTCATATTAAAAGACACACAAGAGTTGTTATGATTTAATTATATTGAGTTTGTTACATGTGACTATATGATTTTTATTGAATAATTGATTATTCAATTTATTAGCAAACTAATAAAGTTATTCATTAAATTTGGATTTATGAAATATGAGTTTGAGTCGCGAGTTGAAGGATTCAACTTGCGGCCTAAGGTTAAAATTACAATTGAAGCTGCACTCAAACTACTTGAACCGCAAATCAAATTGCATTTAATATTGCAATAGTTTTCTCTTCATTTTCTAAAAAATGTTATGAGAATCTTTTTAATGAATGAGTTACAACCTCATTGTCAAAAAGATGTCTTCTCTAGAAGTTTAGAAGAGTTCTATTAGTTTTTTGAGAAATTTTTTAGAGAAAAATCCGAGTGTCTACAATGTTGGTTTTAAAGAAACGTTCTCTAAAATCAAAAGATCGTCTCATGTGTTGAATATACGATTTTATCCTATATTGAGTGTAACCTTTGTTGTACTCATCACACTCATTCATGTTTATTTGAAGTGAGGAGGATTGACGGAGAAAGTCGAAGATTTCAAAAGTTGAATACATCGTTCTCAAAGCTCTCAAATTTTTATATATGTATGAAGTTAGCTACAAAGTTATAATATTTGATTCTTTATATTAGATCTAAAATAAAAATATTATAACTTATGATTATGAATATGTTATGACAACTATTTATTTTATTCTTATGATATATTAGTTTTTATGATATATGGGTAACACACGTCACTGGTGTCTAGAGTTATTTTACAAATTAAAATCATGAGGTAGGTGTCAAAGTCCGAATCTCGACTTTTGGATTCCTGGGTAGAACGAGAGTGATCACACTTGTGAATTTTTACAATTGCATTGTAATGCATAAACCTTAAACTTTTGATATCCTCAAATAAGATTTCATACACATCATGCCATGCATCCAACAACACACACCATGTATTATAAAGATAAAATTAAATTAAATTAAAAATAATAATGTAAAGCCATTTTTATTTTTATTAAATACCCACAATTTTGTACATATAAATCTTTACATATTAAAATACTTTAACCAAATTTAATAGAAACACGAGTCCTAACTAAATAAAAGAACACATAAGACAAAATAAAATTCTTCTCGTCTTGTGGTGTGTCAATATCTTTAAAACATCTTTGAGTTATGTTTACCATTATCATAATTAGGCCTGGGCAAATTGGGTATTGGGTCTGATTCCGGACTGTTCGGAACCGAGTAGTCGGTTCTCGGTTCCAAGAATACGGTACCGAACCCGGAACCGATGGGAACTGGTACCGGAACCGGAACTGAGGTCGGTTCTGGGTCCGGTTCCAATCTGTTCTTGGTTCCCCCCTGTGGACATTATATCTTCTTCAGATTTCCTTCAAAAACTAAGCAATACTCTCCAAAAACTAGGCAATAAAATATATCTTCAGTTCAGATTGTAAACTATAATCTATACATAACCAGAGGAGAAATCAAACAGAGGCTCGGAATCGGAATTGTAAACAGAGGAGAAATCAAATAGATTGTAAACAGAGGAGAAATCAAAGAGATTCGCAGAATCAAACAGATTGTAAACTATAATCTATACATAACCAGAGGAGAAATCAAACAGATTGTAAACAGAGGAGAAATCAAACAGAGGAGCAGAATCGAAGTCGTACAGCTTCGCAGTCGTCCTCGCAACTTCGCAGTGCTCGTCGCAGGCACGCAGCTTCTCTGTCGTCGACTTGTTGTCGCAGCTTCTCTGTCGTCGTCGCACGCACCTTCGTAGTCGTCGTCGTCGTCAGCTCGTCGGACTCGCACTACACCTTAGCACCTTCACAGTTTCGAATCGTCTTCTTCTCGGTTCCTTCCAACAGGTTGCAGAGAAACCGGGGAATGGGGATGCGTGTTAGGGTTAGAAAGTATGTACTTATCGATTCTCGGTTCTTCTCCCAAATATCCGAGAACCAGAACCGATTTTAAACAAATACCCGATAACCGATAGGCACCATTTTTTTAGAACCGATGCAAACTGATTGTCGGTTCTGGTTGGATTCTCAGTTCCTGTCGGTTATTGCCCAGTCCTAATCATAATCATTTATATTTTTAAAAATTAGATTATATAATGAGATTTTATAAAATCTATTAATAATTCTAATTTAAGGGTTGACTAAATCAATCTCGTGCCATATTTAATTACCAATTTCTTATTTGACTAGTTCTCACAATTTTAATTTATTTTTTAAATTAATTACTCATTCATACATACGTATCTCATATCCTGTGTTCATCACTTTCTAGATGGATAGTGAAAAGTATGCATATTTCTTAGGTTTATAGACACTAATGCATTGTTTGGAATAAGAAACCATTTCACATGCATTGTTAGAGTTTAGATTCATTGTTTGTCAAAGGTACATATTGTATCATATAACGATAAAATAATTGTGGTAACCCACCTGACCCATATCAGTGGCAGTATACAATCTCACATCGCTTGAAAGAGTAAAAAATGCATGATTTATAAGTAGGATTCCCCTCTCTACCTTGTACAACATGTTTTGGGCTAACCTCAATAACAAAATCGTGCGGATTTTGACCTAAAGCTGACAATATTGTACTGAGAGTACTAGGAGACGTTACAATAATGCATAATGTGGACGGAGTGCATATGGAAAAATATAATGTTGACCCTCTAATTTTATACTATAATCTCATATTTTGATGTAATGCTTACGTGTCTTCACTTATTAATAAAAATTAGGAAAAATAACACTGTAGACCCTATAATTTGCGATCAATGACAAGTCAAACCCTAGAGAATATTTTTTAACAAATAAAACCCTGAACTTTAGTCAAATCTCGCCGGCGACCTCGCAGTCACGATTTCCGTCCAGGACTGTTGAGGTTAAGGCCTCGGTTTCTCCTCTGTCAAGCGACGTTAAACAGAGACGAAGAATGTCAACATCCATCCGTCCCCGCGGTTTGAAGAAGATGGACGATGGCGGACGAGGGCAGAGACGAAGCTGGAATCGTCTAGAGGCAACGATTGGGCAGAGAGTATGCATCCCCAAATTGAATGTTCGTCCTCGGAGCTCTGTCTAGGTAAGAAGTATAGTTCGTTAAAGGATATTAGAGATGAAGTGGTTAATTAGGCTTTGGAAAATGAGCACGGGATCAAGTTTGTTAAAAGCGAACGTCATCAGTTGACTGTTGTATGCAAGGATGGATGCAAATTGCATCATGCAGTTGGCGACTTCACGCTTCAAAAATGAAAGGTGAGCTTACATTTGAAATTAAGAGCTATAATGAGGAGCACACATGTGCACGACAAATGGAAAGCCGACACGCTTTCTACATATGGGTGACAAACCAATATTTGGATAGATTCAAAAGTCAACTCACGTGGGACCTTGCTTCCATTATTGAGACTGTAAGGAATGACTTTAATGTCAATATTACCCGAGTCTTGCCAGAAGGGCAATAAATTTTGCACAGACCTTAAACGAAGGGGATGGTGACGAACAGTACAAGCTATTGTGGTCCTACGCAGAAGAGATTCGAAGATCCAATCTAGGCAGCACATTGTTGTTGGTGGTAGATTTTCCAGATCTGATGGCCCATCCAAGTCCAATATTTAAAAGAATGTACATGTGTTTGGATGTGTGCAAGAGAGATCTGAAGGAGTTTGGTAGACCCGTTATTTGTCTGGATGGCTGTCACCCGAAGGGGTCGTGCCCAGGCCAATTGCTCACAGCTGTCAGCATTGATGCCAATGATGAGATTTATCCAGTTGTTGTGGCACTTGTTGAATCAGAATGCAGAGACTTCTGGAGCAGATTTTTGTGTTGCTTGCTGATGGATTAGATAGTGACATAGGCAGATGATGGACACTCATTTCTGACCGACAGAAGGGGTTGGTGCCTGATATTGAACAATGTGCGCTAGCAGCTAAGCATCGTTTCTGCCTAAGACACTTGTATGCTAATTTCAAAAAAAAATTTCCAAGCATGCAGTACAAAGATATCATGTGGAAGGTAGCAAGGGCCACAACATCATTGAACTTTCAGAACGAGATGGATAAACTACTTGCGCTCGACCAGACAGCGCATGCATATATGCAGAAAATTAACCTGAGGTGTTGGTCAAAACTTGCTTTCAGTTCTGTCCCAAAGTACGACATGTGCCTCAATAATTTGAGCGAGTGCTACAATGCTTGCCTAACCGATCCTCACTATGTTCGAGATGATTAGAATGGGCATAATGACCAGGATTGTTAAGAAACATAACCAGATGGCTGAAGCAACTGATCTATTGTGTCCGAAGACCACAAAGAAGCTTGCCAATCTGCAACATGCGACTCGGAATTGGTGTCCAACACCTTCAGGCTGTAATCAGTTTGAGGTCAGTGACGGCAATGAATGGTACGCAGTCGATCTGGACACGCGCACCTGTAACTGTTACTGGTGAGAGCTGACTGGAATCCTATGCGTGCATGTCATCACGTGCATCAATTTTATAAGGACTTCAGCGGAGAATTATGTGCATGTATGGTACCATCGGGACACATTTATGAGGATGTACTCTCATTTTACTCGACCTGTTAGTGGGCACCACATGTGGCCTGCAACAAACCAGCCACCAATTTTGCCACCGCCAGTTAAGAGACTCCCAGGTCGGCCTCAAAAACGAAGAGTGCAGGATGCGGACGAGCCCCGTAGCCGCACGGTACTCAACAGGAGACATGTCCCCATGACATGTAGCCATTGTCATGGTGTGGGTCACAATGTCCGCTCTTGTAAAGGCGGAGGCTCAGCAGTTGGCATGGCAAGTGGCAGTATAAGAGCAAAACACTCACACGACACCTTCATGGGGTTTACCATTGTCGCTGATACGCAGGTGCTTAGATTGTAATGCTTTCATACGTTGTTCTCACTATGTGCATTTTGTCTTACATTACATTGCTTTTGTGTTTTGCAGGAGTCCGTCACCCCACACCTGCATCCTTAACCATGGGGCTTCATATACATATTTGTTTGTATCATATTTGTACATGTATAATACACTGAAGTTTATTTGTTATTTGCTTGATGAAGTTTATTTGTACATGTGTTTATTGAATTCATTAGAGCATCTTACATTCATGGACGGACGTTACATTCAAGGATATGAAGCACATATACACGGGATGTGAATCTGTAATATTTAGGGATGTTACATTCACCATGACGGATGTCCCTCATGGCATGAGGGATGTCCCTCATGGCATGAGGGATGTCCCTCATGCCATGACAGACCTTCCTCGTCATATGATGGACGTCCCTCATGCCATTCAAGTCTGCCTTATCGACTTAACGGACGTCCCTCTCAGGCTAACGAACGTCCCTCACAGACCAATGGAGGGCACTCACCCTGTTTGGGGCGTCCCTCGCCCAAAACCAACATTCAACTTTCACCAGAAAAAACCAAAGCAGATTGCAACATCTAAAAAACTTTAAAAAACTTTCTAATGTTTCATAACCACTATACAACAACAAACATTAAAAAACAAATTCAATTGAGCCACTTGTTCAATGGTCGTTCAATTCTTTCACTTGCTGAACCTCTTGCACCTTGTGCACCTCTTGTGTTTCTTGCAGTTCTTGAATATGTTACAGGGGGTGCCTTTTCTGCAGGTGTTGCCTTTTCAACAGGTGGTGCCTTTTCAATCATTGGTGTCGCCGGTTGTACGTCAAGTGGCTCTTCAAATATGAAAGGCTCCACGTTCTGAATGTCGATGACGTTGAATTGCAAATCAGAGCTCATCTCCACATTAGTGGACTCCTCATAGAGTTCAGAGCCTTCATATGGATCGTGGTGATGGAAGCCCTGCTCATTGCATTTGGCCATCACCGACCACCCTAAAGGGCGAGAGACTTGAAATATGTCGTGTTGGCTACAATTGGGAGGCCAAATTAGTTTGTCACTTCATTCAAAGCGCAGGGTGGAAAAACATACCGCTCTTTGTCTGTTGGTGCCATGACAATTTCAATTGCATCCAATAACAACAATTTGTACACATACTGCCTGTGCATGTCAATTGATGACATGAAACAATCCATCTCCGTGTGGCACTACATGAGAAAAAATTATTACTCCATGTATGATTGCATGAATGAATACAAGTGTCTTACGTGGATCCAGCCAAGCGTTAACAGACCTTCCCTTATTTGAGCCGCAACAGTGTCCTCATTTGTCATCACACACTGCATGTTAGGAACACGATTTATTTATATATTTAGTTGTTTTCAATAACAATATATTATAAATTGGTTAAACATTTTCACATAGTCCGAAGCTCTCGATTGCTTTGGCACGAGGAGTGTTGTTATTGAATATATCTTGTTATCCTGCAAATTGACAACACGACGCACAACATACATTTTTAAATCACAACTGAGAATAAATTTCAAATGACATTGATTTTTACCTTGGAGCCGTAAAGGAGAGCAAACGTCTCCTTATTATTCTTCGTATTTACTCGTGCAAGTGCCATGAACTCATCCATCAATTTCACAAATGGAAAATCACTATAAGTGTAACTTCTACAAATTGTACAAAACCAAATAGAAGACATACAATTTGCACTGTTATCCTTTGACTTGCAGTAGGATCCATCACTGGAGGACCCGAGGCCAAAATCTTTTGAACTTTGGCAAGGGTTGGAGGAGGGGATGGTTGTCTGATGATCGGATACCTGCACAATTGTAACACATTGTTAATCAACAGTACTAATGCATATAAGGAAACTGCATGTAAATTCAAAGACATACTGGCATCCATCCGGACCGGCATTGGAAGATGCAGGAGAGTTGATGGAGGAGCTAGCTGGGCTGCTGGAGGAGCGGTTGCCATATGCGTCTGTACTTTTTTCATTTGTAGTACAGTGGCTTGAAGCTCACTAAGTTGGCTCTCCTGTCTATGCAACTTCGCTTGAATCTTGCCAAGTTGGTCGACAAGGCACTGCCACCTCTCCTCACTGATGAGTACGGATGGTGAGGAATGGGGAGGGAGAGGTACATCGTCTGCCGTAAGATGCATAAATCGTCCTCCACCTCCATGTGATATGACAGTTGCACATCTACCGTCCATGGAATTAGTGCAGTGGACGTGGAAGGCGGAGGTGCAACTGATGTGGAAGGAAGAGGTGCAGCTGACATGGAAGGATAAGGTGCAGGAGTTGCAGCTGTCACCTCTCCTCTGAATACCCACTCCTCTCGTACTTTTTGCATCCCCATTCGAGCCAATGTCATTTGATTGTACACGTCAAATGGTTTTTCATTGGTTTGTCGCTCCGTGGGAGAGACAGCCAACCCGCTGCTGTCAATAATGAGCTGAATGAGCCAATTATATGGGAAATTCTTCCTTGCACTATTGAGGCTTGCCTTCATTTGATGCATAATGACGTATGCAAGGTTGAACCTCTTCCTATTATACACTTCTCCATTACATAGAGATTCATGCAGGTGACAAGGTCTCTATGTCCATCACGAGGCACCACTGTGTGGGTGATCATGTGATGGATGTCTCTTGCTTTGGCATTGAGGTCCTTTGATTTGGGCCTGAAGAAATATTAAACGATTGTTGGATTATGAACCAATTGCTTTAGTAATGCCACCCCTTCTCCTTGTTTGAAAAATTTGAGGTCCTTCGACACATGGAAATACTCCTCCAACGGCTCTTCCATGGAGCATCCAATAAGCTCATTCAGTTGATTAAGAGTTATCCTAATCTATTTTCCATATAGATAAGTCCTCAACTGCCTATCACTGGAGATGTCCAACTCCAAGTTTGCATAAAATAGTTTCACAGCCCTCTGACAGTAATAACCCTCCATCGTGCACAATTTATACAAACCGATACGCTCAAACATGTCTTTTAATCCAAAATCAGCGAATGCATTGAAATCTTCCTTCCTTGATATAATAATGGCATGGGGTGCAATGTCATTCTCGTACCATTCTTTGGAGGAGGTCGAGCTTAACAACCCGGGTTCGTAGGGCTCTACAGACACGGGCACTAGACTTGCGAGCTCGGAAGGAGGCACCTTCGTTTCTTTGACATTTGGCTTGCCTTCGGCACCATTTTCCGCTTCAACAATTGGGAAGTTTGTCGAGTTTGTTAGGGGAAGTTCATCGAGTTCGTCGACTTCTCTCTGCAATATATAGGGCAAGGGATGCCCTTCGCGACTATAAGGGTGATTTTCGTCGTTCGTCGCGAGGAAGACACTGTCGTTTGGGGTTTTAGTATGAAATCTAAGAGGAACGGATATCCCTCGTATTAAGATGCACGTCCGTCATGTCCAAAAACATCACCGTCTAAAGGCTGGAGGCGTAAATTGAGGGCAGAACGACTTTGTATTGGACGACGGACGTCCATTGAATGACGAGGGACGTCCGTCTTCATTGAGGAAATTTGAGCGTTTTAAAATCTCGTGTGCCCTGCACGTGACCCAGTTAATTTGGAGTCAATCCTGGCCGTCAATCCAGACGAGGGACGTCCCTCGCGCGATCCAACGGCCAAGGATCGTCGTCCGTTCATCCCCTGCAGAAGATGCCAGATTCAATCCTAGCCATCGATCCAGATGAGGGGCATCCGTTGGTCGATCCTACAGCCAAAGATCGTTGTCCGTCTTCGCCTTTGGAAGACACCAGATTCAATCCTGGCCGTTGATCTAGATGAGGGACATCCTTCGCTCAATCCAACAGCCAGCGAATGTCGTCTGTCCATCGCCTCTAGACGATTACAGCTTCGTCTCCGCCCTCGCCCGCCATTGTCCATCCTCTTTGAACCGTCAGGACGGATGGAGCTTGACGTCTTTCATCTCCGTTCGACGTCGCTTGACAGAGTAGAAACCGAGGCGTTAACCTCGACGGTCCTGGACGAAAATCGTGACTGCGAGGTTGCCGACGAGATTTTCCTAAAGTTCAGGGTTTTAGTTGTTAAAAAATATTCTCCTGGGTTTGACTTGTCATTGATCGCCAACTATAGGGTCTGCAGTGTTATTTTCTCATAAAATTATTATAATATAATAAAAATATTTCAAATGAGAAATTAGCACAACATACCCTATAGTTTGGGGTTAAACAATACATAAATAAAAGCAAGGGATAGAGAGTGCACAAGATTTGTTTATGCGGTTTGGCAAACCCGCCTACGTCCGCGCTCCAAGTTCCACTTGGAGATCCACTAAATAATTGGTTTACGGGTGCCAATAAAACCATTTACAAAAACTAATTCTAAGGGCGTCACCCTTTGACTATTACGGGACGTCACCCTTAAATTGACTATTGCGGGGAGTTACCCGTTGATTGAACTTTTGGGCGTTCAATAGAGCCGTTGACCATTTCGGGGTGTCACCCTAGTGTGATGAATTCTTAGGGAATCACCCTTTATAATTAAACACAATAATAGATGCGAAAATTTAGCTCTAAAAACTAATCTGAATTCTCCCAATATTAACTCGCAAATTTATGGGTGGGGAGAATTTGATTTACAATGCTCACAGTGATTTAGAATCGAGTTTTGAATTTGGCAGGGCTTCACCTCGATTCTCCATTCGTTGTGGTGAGCTTGGAGTGCCTCTTTTATTTATAGAGCCTTTAATATAGCTGTTGGAGATATAGCTGTTGGAGAAAATATAGTCGTTGAAGAATATTGGGCGAGACTTAACTTCAACAGACGTCCTAAGTCTTGATGAGGGATGTTCGTTATAAATCCAGAATTAATATGTGAAGTCTGCTTCTATTTCGAACGTCTGTTTTATCATGAGGGATGTCTGTTATCCATCCAGATAACTTGTCAAATATTACAGATTCAAACGTTCTTCAACCGGACTCATCCATGCTTCGTTCGTTTCTTCAAAGCGTCACCACAACAATATGACAGACGTCCATTCTAGCATAAGGGACGTCCATTTCTCCACAGCGTCGCCACATCTCCATGACGGACGTCCATTTCTACATGAGGGACGTCCGTAACTCCAAACGCGACGTCGTTTTCCTTCAGCATAAGGGATGTCCGAAACTCCAAATCTTCGCCACTGCTTTACGACGGATGCCCTTTCTTGCATGAAGGTCGTCCGTTGCTCCATTTCTTCATTGAGTAGTATGATGGATGTCCTTCCCTTCATTAGGGACATCCATTCCTTCATTTCTACATACACAAGACGTCCATTTCTTCACAAACTTCATCTGCCTAATGTCCATTCCATCCCATTCTTCACTGCTTCGTAATTCTTCAATATCCTATGTAATACCCCGATAACGTTTTCCTCGTATACGCGATGTAATTAATTTTGGGATAATTAATATATTACATTGTGTGGTAGTACATGTTAGTGTACATATGGGGTTAATGTTTTGGAATAATAAAAGTATGAAAAATTGGAAAAAAGAGTGTAATGGGAGATTTCGGACGCGGCAAAAATTGTGCGTATTTGGGATTTCGGACGCATATGGACGAGGGGCTGCGTTCGAAAACACATTGTACGTCGTCCCCGAGTTTTGGGATGATGTAGGACGAGGCTTCGCGTCCCGATTCTCCCTTCAATGCGAGAATTTGGATGGGAGCGGACGCACACAGACGGTGGTTTCGTGTCCTAATTCGCTTATATCGAGAGTTTTTGGACAATCTCGGATGATGGCGGACGATAGTGGACGCTGGAACTTCATCTCTATCCAATTTATTGGACTTTTTGGATGAACTAGGACGCACGTGGACGCGGATGGACGATGTGGCTTTGAATCTGTCCAATTTCTGGACAGATTCGGACGCACGAGGACGAAGGTGAGGACAACTCCCTTCATCCGAAAACACTAAATTTCTGAAGAATGTAGGATTTTTTATGCACTCAGACGAGGCCATGACTCACTCCCTCATCCAAAAAGTCCCAGAACTATGAATATAATAGGTTTTAAATGACTTATCATTTGTCATTTTGCCATTTAATACGCACTCAGACGATAAGGAGGCAGGCTCCCCCACGCCTCCACCACATCAACGAATGCCCCTCCCTCGCTGGTAGTTGTACTTGTGTTCCCCTCCAGGTAAGGCTTTACGTTTTAAGCCATTCTTCTCTACCTTCCAGTCTACTTTTTCCCTACGAGCGAGAGAGTCTCCTGTGAGAAAGAGAGAAACATCCTTGTAAAAGTTGTGAGTTCGTGTGTTTCCCTAGTGTGATACGTGAGTGAAGGGTGATAGTGAAGCTCTGTAAGCTGAGATTTTTGTTGTTCGTGAGTAATTTCTTTATCAAAGGTAAGGATTGGGTAGAGTCTTGGCCTGTGGAGGCCTTACCCACAAGTAGAGTTTGTTTGCTTCTATGTTAATGTTCTGTATTTTCCCTTATCGCAAATGCATGTTTAGTCTATTGATAAATGCTCCCCACTAGAATAATGATATCTGACATTAAACTTGGTAGTATAGAATGATGAACTGAAGACCTCTTTAGATTATGTTAAGCATGAATGATCCATGAGTTTCATTGATGATAATTCTATTCTGTGAATGCTTTTTATTGTCTTACTTGTTGTAACGATAGCCTCCATAGATGTTAGTGCTATTTTGTCTCACTATTATTAGTATTGGAATCTTAGTGTTAACTAGAAGTTATCTCCCTTAATCTGAGCATGTTTAAATTAACTAGGTTAATAATTGTAACAATGAACTAAGTTGTTAACTCTAGCTAAGAACAACATCGTTAAATCATGCTTTACTCTTAGATGCACGTTGTCTTTAGTTTCAATTGCTTATAATCGATTTATGTCGTTATCCATGTCTATTTAATGCCATCATATTCTTGTGATGCATGCTTATTTGGTTGAATAGTTAGTTGTAATATGACGTATGATCTTAGTTTAATAGCATGCTCCGATTGCTGTTTCTTTTACTGTTATGTTATGTAAATTCAAGCATATCATTTGCTGTTTTAATTCGTTGTTATAGTTGTTCTTTTATGTGCGTTTAATTACTGCTATTCATTGATGTTCGCTATTTAAATTTCATTATGTTATATTGTATCAACATGCATCATGATAATATAAACAAATAGGAAATGTCATCTTTGGGGTGGTATGCATTACATGAGAAAAAATGATAAATAAAATGAATGAAAGAAGATGATGGGGAGTTGGGGGGCGGATAGGTAGTTCGGATCTAGTCTGGTAGCTAGGCTACACCCCTACCTTGTCGGGAACGGGACTAGCTACACATAGGAGGTTAGAAGCCGATCAAACTATACCATCACACATGGGTTCCTCCAATCTCCTACTCGAAGTAAGAGTAATGAATGAATGAACGAAAGTAATGAAAAGATTGGTTTGGGGTGGTACCCATTCCAAAAGAATTAAAAAGAGGCATAATCATACTGCATAACCCCATTTCTTACTAGGCCTTTAGGCTCACGTTTTACTTGTGGTGTAGGTACATGTACGAGAAAATGATGAATGGATCAAGGAGCAGTTGATGAAGGATTTACACGAGCTGGACTTGTGGTTGGCTAGGCTAAGGAAAGTAAAAGATAAAAGTGTTTTGTAATTAACATGTAATACTTGTCTAGTATTTCTTAAATGAGTTATTTACGCTTCCGCTATATTTTGATAAATGATTTTATAACTATAGTTTTCTACCGCTTATAATGATTATCATAACAAGTATTAACGAAAGGGTTTTGACGGTCCAACTTTTTAGGGAAGAACTCTGATTTAATTAAGAAGGTTTTAATAAAGATTTTAGTTGTTTTATAAAAATTTTAAATTTAACGCATTTTTAAAAGGTAATAAAAACCGGGTCATCACATCCTAAGTCCCAAATTGATATATAATCACTGCGACTGCATGGACTTAGATAAACTTATTAGCATACTTTAATACCCTCAATACGAGTATTTCCAATAAACATGAATATAAATATTATGATAAAAATATTAAGAATAATATCCGAATAATGCAAAACACAATTTATTGACTTTATTAAATTAAATAACATTTTAGTCATTATCAAAATAAAACTTAGCCTAACAAAAAGACTAACAATCTCCCTTTTTTTTATGATGACAAAATCTAATAAGTTGGTTATCCTAAAATCTAAGCATGTTCATACAATATTGCATATTTCATTTCTCCCCTTTAAGTTATGCAATATATCTACATTTAATTCCATGCAACATGTTATACCAATTATTATTTCATACTAATTGTAACTCTTTCATTATCAACTTATACATATCTCTTCCCATTTTTGTCATAATAAAAAAGAAATCCTAGAGGAGGGGAGTCCTACACAATCAAAGATTATTAAAATAAGATCATCCAAAACATTCTTCTTAAAAAAAAATTCTCCCCTTTATTCTAAGAATCTATCCACAAATCAATGCAATGGAGGTAATCAAGCATTCAAAATTCAATGAGTGGCCAAAAATATTATATCAAATTGAAAAACCACCACATTAAAAAAAAATAGAATAAAAAATAATTTCCCTATTTTTGTCATTAAGTTTAATCTCATTTGAGGGAATATGCATTTAAATACAAGGAATAAATACCAAATTGAAGTTCAAACTATCAAACCAATTATCCAAAGAAATTGATACCACTTGTAAATAAAATTTCTAAGAGAGATACCAAAGGTTTAAAATCAAAATCAATTCAATTATCTCTTCTCCTTTGTCAAACACAAAAATAATTAATTGAGGATATAATCCAATTTTTTTAAAAAAAACTTTGCTCTCACCCTTAGAGCAATAATAAAACAACTTAAAGGAAATTCTGTAACGACCCGATTTTTCATATCCTTTTTAAAATACACGAAATTTAAAAATTTTGTAAGATAATTAAAATTCTTCATAATCAGAGTGCAAGTCGAGCCGTTAGAAACCATTTTCTTCGTAAAACATAGCGGAAGCGTAAATCATTTACAAAGAAAATCTTTTGTTTTGCTCTACTGCTATAAAATTAAATATAATTTAATTACAAACTGTTTTATTTCTTACTCACTTAGCCTAGCCAATCACAAGCTCCTTCACATGCAAATCATTCATCAACTCCTTTGTGTTGTGTTCATCGTTTCTCTGGTGCATACGTGTATACCTACACCACAAGTAAATTGTAAGCCCAGAGGTTTAGTAAGGAAAGAAAATATGCATTATGATCATTTCTCTCTTTAGTTCACTTGGAATGGGTCCGCCCTAAACCAATATTTTCATTACGTTTCATTCATTCGTTCATTACTCATACATCGAGTTGGAAGTTGAAGAAACACGTATGTGATGGAATAGTTTGATCAGTTTCTAACCCTACATGAGCTAGATCCGAACTACCCATCATTTATGAATGATGGTTGTACACATGCTCAACGATTTGTTATTTATAGGAAACGTGTTATTAAATTAAAATGAATTAATAACGAATCATGCTTTCTAACAATTTATGGAAACATACTTAACAAAATCCACGGAAACAAGCTAAACAATTGGCTAACGAACACATGCTTAGTAAATAATAAATAGAAACATGCTTGACAGATCGTATATTGAAGTCTATTTAACGAATAACCGTTATAAACATGTTTGGTAATTTAATATGACAAGAAACGTGCTAAACGATTTGATACTAATTAAAACAAAGATACTTATATTTCCTAACCAGAACCAAGAAAGCCAATAATATGAGAGACGATATGTAGAATAAAGATTCCAAAATAAAATGTACAGAATAGAATCATCGTGAATCACATTCATAACTCATTCATGCTTTTCACATCATCCTATAACTTTCTATTCATTATTCATTATTCATTTTCTTCTCGAATCATTTCATTTCAACAATTTCAGTAGAGTAATTTACAGAAAGTAAACACACAACAAGTCGAATTCAATGCACAATATAAGCAAGCAATGAACATTAAGGGAAAACAATACAATTCACACAATACTTGTGGTGTAGGGCATCCACATGGCCACGACTCAATCCAATTCCTTATCTCAAAGCTTTAATGCGCACTAGCATTTAGTTGTCATTCTTCGTCTTTTTGATACCTTCACAATCAAAATGTCTATCACTAATAGTCATGACTTATAACTTTCATTATTTCTCTATCCTAATTACATAGTAGTTCTAAGAACCCATTTAACATCTATAACGAATATATATTCTATTCCAATTAAGCTAATCTAATTATTAATATACGTTCATCCAATGACTGGCTCAATACAAAACAACAGAGCATGTCATCAAAGCTTTAACTAAACATGCTTGTTTCCAAATGACATAAAATATCCATCTTTATCAATGTTCAACAATAGATATACTTTACAATTCCAACTAATAGATAAGCTTTCAATTACTAAGCAACCTATTAACATTGAGCAACCAATTATCCCCTCCCAAAACTAAAATATTATTGTTTCCAAGAGGTCATCCATCAACCCACAAAACAATCCATTTATAGCAACCATTTTCTAGTGCATAACTACACTTTACAGATTGAAACACAGTATCACAACAATATATTCCAACTGCTATATCCCAAATCAACCTACATAATCAACATAGATCCCCACATCAGCAGCATCAACCAATTCTACCATGAAATCAGGCATTTAAGTCCAATTGATTAAAATCACAAAGAATGAACCTCACCATCAGAACATGGCAGAACCGAGAGCAGGTCCCCTTTTCAGCCATCACCCTTCTCGGCCTCCAGCTCCAGAGAGCTCGCCACACACACCTCACTGCCATTTTTTCCTAAACAAATCATAAGTCCATTCCTCCATCTTCTGTCAACCAGAAATTCACCAAATAAATCATTCATCCATACCTCATCAATCAATTTCACCTCAAACAATTGCAGCAACAAATCCAAGTAAATTCGTCCAATAAATCAGACTACTAAAACACAAAGCATGAACATGAACCGAGACCTTACTCGGTTGACAATTTCGCAGCATCGGGAGAAATCACTCCAACCCGTGTCCTACAATCCGCGGCTATTTTGATCCCTAGCCACGCGGTCCGTAGTCCCCACACCGTCAACAGCTCGTCGGACCTTCATGCATGCCGGCGAAGCTCAGCACCTGACCTCTCGAGCTCACGAGCTCCCTCGCGTCGCCGTCAGACAACACTTCGCCACACCCGATTCACAGACGAGATCGCTCGCGGGAGCTCTCCCCTGTCGCGAAGCCCCTTGGTCGCCACTGCCTCTCGCTCTCTGCGTCTCTTTCTCCCTCTCATTCTCTCTTTTCATTTGCCTCCCACTGATTCAGTTTCAGGAATAGCGAAATGGCCGCGAATTTCTCTCCCCCACTGAAGTGATTCCTGAACCGGACCAACACAACAACCACTTAACCGGTTCTTTGTTGAGTCGGTTCAGCTATCCAAATTTTCAAATAATTTTTCTTTTATTCTAATTTATTTAATTCTACGTTTAACTCTAAATTTAATTATAACTAATTTTAATTAATCTCTCACATAGTTAATCCCTAGTAATAGAATTTATTCCACATAATAATTTATTTCATAAATTAATATTTATTCTAATTATCTTAATTTCCCATAATTTAAAATGTTACTTTGGTAATACCCCGATAATTATCCAACTTAATCAAAAATCCCCAAATTATACTCCAATTATACTTATTAAATTCCATTAAAAGTCGGGGTGTTACAAATTCTCTCGCCCCCTTTTAGAAATATCACCAAGTATATAAGAGGGGATCCAAAAATAAGAGAACCATCCATTTACAAGAGCAAATAGTATACCAATTGTAAAACTTCATAGATGAATTCAAGTTAAACCAAAAATAAAACTTTCTCCCCCTATCATTTTGCATAAAACCAATTAGTTGGGGAATCTACAAGTTAAATCAAACACATTTAATTTCTCCCCCTAAATCATTAACCAATTGCAATTCAAGAGATATTCAAAATCAAAAGGCAAGACAATTTAATGCAACTTATTTGTGAAATAATAGACAATTTAAAAATTAGATACCAATGTAGAAATAATGAAATTCACATCCTATGAAATCTATCAATTCAATCCAAAGTCAAAATCCATAATAATGATTCCAAAAAGATTTTCAACCAAGCAAAATCTACTAAAAAATGAATCCAAAGCAATCAATTATCTTTCAAACCAAATCAAGAATGGAAAAGTAACAATGATTCAATCTCTACTAAAAAAACATTCAAGACAAGAATTGTGTACCTCCATAAGTTTAATTCAATTTTAAAAGCATTGGAGGTAATCTTTGAAGCTTCTCCCATTTTGTTGGATATTCACGTATCCATTCTCCTTAATACGCTCCTTAGGTGAATCTCCAACCTACAACAAAAGTTAATTTGCAATTTTTGGTACCCAAACCATTTTGGGTCATTTTGTTATAGGCTTGGTTTCTTTCGAAACTCACACAAATTTAGAATTCAAAATAAATTTAGAATTTAAGTTCGACTTAGAGTAAGTATTAAGTTTCAAAAGACAAATAAAAGATTTATGCCCTAAACAATTACATGCATTACAAGTTGTAGGGCTAATAAAGAAATTTGTATAATTCTTCTTTTTAGCAAAGGGTTCATAGTCAATTTTGACTTTATCAAATGTGACTCTTTGCTGAGCATATTAAAATTTTTACTACAATTTGTAAATTTAAGCATAATAGCATTTAAATCATCATTTTTCAATTTCAAGTCACTATTGTTAAACTCATAAGTTTTAATGGTAGCATTCAACATATTATTCATGCTCTTTAATTCTAAAATTTGATCCTCTAAAGATCTTGTAAAATTTGCATGCTCTTTGATGAAATTTTTCTTTTCCTTTTTCGTGCGATATATAAATTCTCTAACTCCCTAAGTGATTTATCGAATATAATTAAATAAATAATGCATAAATAAGAGTAAGGGATAGATAGTGCACAAGATTTGTTTACATGGTTCGGCAAACTCGCCTACGTCCGCGCTCCAAATTCCATTTGGAGTTACACTAAATAATTGGCTTACGAGTGCCAATAAAACCATTTACAAAAACTAATTCTAAGTTTGTCACCTCTTGACTATTACGGGACGTCACCCTTAAATTGACTATTGCGGGGAGTTACCTGTTGATTGAACTTTCGGGCGTTCAATCGAGCCGTTGACTGTTTCGGGGCGTCACCCTAGTGTGATGAATTCTTAAGGAATCACCTTTTATAATTAAACACAATAATAGATGCGAAAATTTAGCTCTAAAAACTAACCTGAATTCTCCCAACATTAACTCGCAAATTTATGGGTGGGGAGAATTGGATTTACAATGCTCACAGTGATTTAGAATCGAGTCTTGAATTTGGCAGGGCTTCACCTCGATTCTCCGTTCGTTGTGGTGAGCTTGAAGTGCCTCTTCTATTTATAGAGCCTTTAATATAGCTGTTGGAAATATAGCCGTTGGAGAAAATATAGTCGTTGAAGAATATTAGGCGAGACTTAACTTTAGCGGACGTCCTAAGTCTTGATGAGGGATGTCCGTTATAAATCCAGAATTAATCTGTGAAGTCTGCTTCTATTTCGAACGTCCGTTTTATCATGAGGGATGTCTGTTATCCATCCAGATAACTTGTCAAATATTACAGATTCAAACGTTCTTCAACCGGACTCATCCATGCTTCGTTCGTTTCTTCAAAGCGTCACCACAACAATATGACAGACGTCCATTCTAGCATAAGGGACGTCCATTTCTCCACAGCGTCGCCACATCTCCATGACGGACGTCCATTTCTACATGAGGGACGTCCGTAACTCCAAACGCGACGTTGTTTTCCTTACCATGGGACATCCGTTGCTTCACAGCTTCGCCCATTTTTCAAATCTACGTCAGCAGTATTATGACGAATGTCCTTTCCAGCATAAGGGACGTTCGAAACTCCAAATCTTCACCGCTACTTTACAACGGACGTCCTTTCCTTCATGAGGGACGTCCGTTGCTCCATTTCTTCATTGAGTAGTATGACAGACATTCTTTCCTTTATAAGGGGCGTCCTTCATTTCTACATACGTAGGACGCCCATTTCTACACAAATTTCGTCCGCCCAACGTCCATTCTATCCCATTCTTCACTGCTTCATAATTTTCCAATATCCTAAGTCCCAAATTGATATATAATCACTGCATGGACTTAGATAAATTTATTAGCACACTTTAATACCCTCAATATGAGTATTTCCAATCAACATGGATATAAATATTATGATAAAAACATTAAGAATAATATCTGAATAATGCAAAACACAACTTATTGATTTTATTAAATTAAATAACATTTTAGTCATCATCAAAATAAAACTTAGCCTAACAAAAAGACTAACAGATATTAACGCCTCCGTTTCATTGACGTTAAGGATAGTTGAATGGAGACGAAGAATGTCAATTATCGGCGGATGAGGGACGTCCCTCCTGCTAGTTATTAGGCGTCAGAATGATTATCGGGCGATGGTGGACAAGAGATATCAGAAGTTCGAGTTGGTCAGAGGAAGTCAAAATTTCTCTCTGTAATATTTAGGGCACATGACGTCTTTCGTGATTATATAGGCAGATTTGCATCGTCCGTCGATAGGAGAAACACTGTCGGTTAGCGTTCAAAGATTAACATTTGGTCGCACAACGGACGTCCCTCGTATTAAGACATACGCCGGTTGCATACTGAATGACGACGTCGTAAGACAAGAGACGTCAATTGCTGGCAAAATGACGTAGTCTTGGTTGTGGGACGTCCATTTCTGGACGAGGGCCGTCTGATATATGTCGAGGGACTTCAGTCATGGAAGAGGGACTTCCGTCTTAATTGAGGGAATTTGCGCGTTTTAAAAACGCATGTGCCTTGCACGTGACCCTTCAACTAAAAAGAATTTGGAGTCCATCCTGACCGTCCATTCCGATCCAGGGACATCCCTCACTCTATCCAATGGCCATGGATTGTCCTCCGCCATCGCCTTTGGAAAATGACAGATTCAATCCTGGCTGTCAATCTCTATGAGGGACGTCCCTCGCTCGATCCAACGACCATGAAATGTCGTCTACCATCGCCTTTGGAAAATGACAGATTCAATCATGGCCGTCAATCTCGATAAGGGGCATCTCTCGCTCGATCCAACGGCCATGGAATGTCGTCCGCCATCGCCTTTGGAAATTGACAGATTCAATCTTGGCCGTTGGATTGAGCGAAGGACGTCCCTAGATCGGAATGGACGGTCAGGATGGACTCCAAATTCATTTCAGTTGAAGGGTCACGTGCAAGGCACACGCGTTTTTAAAACGCACGAATTCCCTCAATTACGACGGACGTCCCTCTTCCATGATGGACGTCCCACGACCTATTTTGGACGTCCCTCGTCAAGAAATGGATGTCCCGCAACCAAGACTACATCGTTCTGTTCCCAATGGACGTCTCTTGTCTTAAGATGTCATCATTCAGTATGCAACATACGTTCATCTTAATACGAGGGATGTTCACTGTGCAACCGAATGTCATTCTCTAAACGCTAAATGACAATGTTTCTCCTATTGACGAACTACACAAATCTGCCTATATAATCGCGAAGGACGTCATGTGCCCTAGATATTACAGAGAGAAATTTCGACTTCCTCCGACCAACTCGAACTTTCAATATCTATCGTCCGCCATCCCCCGATAATCATTCTGAAGCTCGATAATTGGCAGGAGGGACGTCTCTCATCCGCCGATAATTGACGTCCTTTGTCTCCGTTCGACGGTCCTTGGCGTCAACGAAACAGAGGCGTTAATGTAGACAGATTTGGACGGGAAACGTGAGTGCAAAGTCTCCAACGAGAATTTTTCGTAATTCAAAATTTTAGTTGTTAGCAAAATTTCTTTACACTTTGACTTGTAGTTGATCCTAAAATATAGGATTTGCTGTGTTAATTTTCCATTTCAAATAATAGATTACATCAGTTAATAAATTAATAATAAACAACAAAAAGAATTCAATATGTTTCAGACGGTTGGGATAAGCGAACCTATTCAATCAAGTTGGTTCAAGTTGGGGTAGAGGTGGCTAACGAGCCGAGCCGAGCCGGCCGAGCCTGAAAAAGTCTGGCTCGTCGAGCCTGCCGAGCTTAACGAGCCAAGCCTAACGAGCCTGCCAAGCCTAACGAGCCGAGCTTAACGAGCCGAGCCTAACGAGCCGAGCCTAACGAGCCTGCCGAGCCTAACGAGCCGAGCCTTAACGAGCCGAGCGAGCCTAACGAGCCTTAACGAGCCGAGCCTAACGAGCCAAATATACATAAATAATAATATCTTATATAATGTTTCGTAATTGATAAATACTATTGTTGCATACTATTGCATACTATTGTTGCATACTATTGTTTCGTAATTGATGTGCGGTATCATTTATTATTATAATAATTTATTATAATGTAAAAATACTATAATTAATAATTTAATTGAATAAATATTTTTATTGAATTGAATAAATATTTTTATTATAATTTCAAAATGAAAATGAAAATTACAATTTCAAATATAAATTACAATTTCAAAACACAACTTACAAGATAAAGAAAATATATGAAAATGAAAATTACAATTTCAAATTTAAATAAAAATTTAGTCTTCGACATCCAAATTTTTGAATTCTTCAACTATGTCATCTTCTCGTTGTTGATCTCTCGTCACAGCGTCGTTCCAATCCTTCATGCAAATGAGTGCCTCAACGATTTCTGGTGCAAGTCTTCCTCGTTTATCATCGTACACACGTCCACCTGCACTAAAAGCAGACTCCGATGCTACTGTAGAGACCAGAGGTGTTAGTAGATCACGTGCCATTCTAGAAAGAAGAGGAAATGAAATGGAGTTGACTTTCCACCAAGCCAAAATATCAAAATCCTCGGGGCAAGAAATGTTATGGTAGGTGTTAAGATAAATATCGAGTTCATTTCTTTGTGAATTATAAGAATGAACACTGCTATCTATTTGCTTAAATATATCATACATAAAATCTTGTGGATCTCCACCACAAGCACCACTACTAGAACTAGCATGCATATCATATGAAGGAATTGAACGATTATTAGAATATTTAATTTCATAAGATGAAAATAAATTATCAATTTCATTTCTTAATTGAGCACCATTAATTGAAGAAGAAATACCTAAATTAGAAGAAATTCTATCAAGCATTATACGCACTCCATCTAATTTAAATCTAGGATGCATTATGCATGCAAAACAAAAAATATGAGGTATGTTAAGCCAATATTTTTTAAATTTTTTTTTCCATTTTTTCAATTAATGCACAAAATTCGTTTATTTGTTTAAATATTTGAAAAGTACCCGTTAATTTTATAAAAATTGGGAGAACAAGATGAGTAGTGGGATAATAAATTCCCGAACATTTATTTGTAGCTTCATAAAATGGTTTTAAAAAATCAAGAAATAAATTAGCAATATCGCAACTATTATGATCAAGAGTAATACATTTTGTTTTTTCACTAATATAAGCACAAATAACTAACCAATATGGCTTAGCATTTTCTAACATTAAATAAGTCGAATTCCACCTTGTATCTACATCGGTTTTTAATTTTCTTGGTTTAAGTTGAGCAATTTTATAATATTCTTTATATTCTTGTTGTCGCGTATTAGATGAAGTAATAAAAGAAATTGCAGATCGAATAGATTCAATATGTAGAGAAATATGTGACATGCCATCTCAAACAACTAAATTTAAAATATGACAAACACATCTCATATGAAAAAGAGTATTATGAGCCGTATCTAATTGAAATAACCTTTTAAATTCAAAAATTGCAACATCGTTAGCAGCAGCATTATCTAGCGTAATACTAAAAATTCTATCTCTAATAGCATATTCTTGCAAAATTCCAACAATATATCTATAAATGGTAACGCCACTATGTGGATATTCACAACTACGAAATCCTAATATTCTTTTATTTAATTGCCAAGAGTCATCAATAAAATGAGAAGTTACGACAATATATCCTAAAGCATTAGGTGCACTCCATAAATCAGAAGTAATACAAATAGACATAGACGGAGCATTTGAAAAAAACTCAATTAATTCATTTTTCATATGATTATACATTTTAATAATATCACTTCGCGTCGTATTTCTAGGGACTCGTCTAAAACTAGGATTAATATACTCTTTCATAAAATTTTCAAATAACTCGCTATCAAACATAGATAAAGGTGCTTGAGATTGTGATATATATTTTGCTACTCCTTCTCTCATTTTATTATGTGAATACATAAAATTGCCACTGCCACTAGCATTTATGAGTGTTTGTGTAAGGTCTTTCACTTGCTTGTTAGCGTGACATTTTTCATAATGCCTACCAAGTGTGCTAGTAGAACTACCGGATACGTATGCATAATGTTTAATACAATATTTACATTGTGCTCTACTTTCTATTTTTCCACCAATTTTAATATCTTTTATTTCAAAATTATTCTATACCTCCGATGTTTTACTTTTTTTTTTCTAGGTGACGATGTGGATGCATGTGCCGATGATTGATCAATTGCAATTGTGAGATTATCTTCCCTAATTTCTTCAATATCATCGTTAGTGTCATTAAAAGTGTCAATCCAAAAATCACGAGGATCCATAATTTAAAAAATTGACTACTACGAAACAATTAATAAATAAAATGATACCGCACACCAATTACGCAACAATAGTATGCAATTGTTGTGAATTGTGATCACCTCCTCCCCGAATACGAGTCCTACAAAAATTGCAAAAAAAAAAATTAGTTGTTTTGTAATACACATTAAATTAAAAAAATTAAAATTATAAAAATAAAATATACCTTTGAAATTGGGAGAATGATGGAGAGATTAAGCAATTGAGAAGGAGATATTGAGAGAAAAAGAGAAAAATTTGTGAAAAGATTGAGAGAATGTGAGAAAGTTGGGATGAAAAATTTGAGAGATAATGAGGAGTATATATAGAAAAAAATTTTCCAACCGTTAGAAAATTTTTGTTGGAAAATTTTCCAACCGTTGGAAAATTTTCCAACCGTTGGCCACCATTGGCAGCCAAGTTGGCTGAGCCAACTTCAATGAGCAGTGAGCACTGAGCCCTGAGGGCTCAGTCCTCTGCCTTCGGTGAGCAACAGGCAACGGTCTAGAGACCGTTGCCATCGCCACTCGCCAACGGTCTGAAGACCGTTGCTTCTCTGTGAGAAGTTCTCACAGAGAAGCAACGTTGCTTCTCTGTGAGAAATCTCACAGAGAAGCGGCGAACGCTTCTATGCTTCTCTGTGAGAACTTCTCACAGAGAAGCGTTCGCCATTGATAGAGCTCGCGACGTCGGGACAGAGGCGCCGACGAACGTTGGTGGACTTGCGGGAGTTCGCGACGTCGGGACAGAGTCGGCGAGCTCTGTCTTGCCGGCGATCGCCATTGACGTGAGCAGACTCAGTCCTCGTCGTCGCGACTCAGTCCTCGTCGTCGCGAGCCCGGTCCTGCTCAGAGAGCTTCGCCTTCACGCGAGCTCTGTCCCCGTCGTCGCGAGCGGGACTCAGTCCCCTGTCCGGCTCAGGCTGTCCCCGTCGTCGTGAGCTCGGGCTCACTGAAGGTCTGGCGGGCTGGCTCGCGTGCTGGCTAGCCGGGCCAGCCCGCCAGGCTCGCGAGCTAGCCCGCCAGGCAGGCTCGCGAGCCCGGGTGCTCGGGCTCGGCTCGGCCCGTCTACCAGGCCCGAGCTGAGCCCGCTCGGTACTGTAGCGATCCGAACCGAGCTCGGACTGCTACAGTATTGAGCCGAGTGGCCAGCCCGCCCATTAGACACCTCTAAGTTGGGGGTTGGTTGTCAGGTTTTTGAACCAAACGACACCGACCCAATCGATTTAGCCTTCTTATTCAGTTTTAGGTTTTCAGATTCACCTAGATTCACACTTCTTCTCTGATAGCCGAACGACCTCCCTCTGAAATCTCCCTTTTTCTCTAAAGGTGGCCATCTCAGCTCTCATCTGTAATCCATTAATGCATTGAGCTTGATGTTTAAGCGCTTCCTCTGATTCACTCTTCATATTTTCTCTCTCTCTCTTCCGAGTTTTCAGTCTTCCGATCGCCTGAGTCATTTCTATCTTTGAGATTCCTAGCGAGAGATCCTCTCTATAGAAGGTAACCTCAAAGAATTTTTTCATCATTTTCCTATAGTTTTTTAGTCTTGAAGGCCCATTTCTAAGAATTGTTTGCGGGGGCTTTTGTTAGAGCCTTGATATTTACGAAGTTTACGGAATTTTTCTTCTCTTACAAAAATGTTGTAAATCCCATTCGGAAAATCTAGTTTGTGTTTGATTTATTCGAGATTTGAAATCCCATATTAAAATGTTCTCTGCATTGTGGACGGCTAGTTTGAGAAGGCAACGACGTGGTGGAATTTACTGATATTCCCCCTACTGGGTTTGCAACTATTGAATGTATTTCATGGATTCTTACTTATATTTATTAAGTTCCACTTTCTCCATACTGGGTTTACACATTAGATGTCAATGTTCAAAAAATATTTCATTCCTCTATACAGAAGTGAGGTCAATTTCAATGTCAAAACTATGAATTTACTGATTTAAATATGTACAATTGCAGCTGGAACTTTCAGATTTTTAGATGTAGGCTTACGACAGGAGTCCAGTCTAGACATATTTAGATGTGAAATTTTTGGTGTAATTATAAGTTGAAACCTTTTGTGGTATTTTATTGTTTTTGTTTCACCTTTCTTTCTTTCTCTTATTTGTAGCAGGATCAATTCCAGTAGATTTACTTTTAATGCTTGGAAATTATTGCATCCATGGCTCAGCTTCGTTACTCCTCTCTCACCAGACATTACCATGACATTGCCCATAATCATGCATACAACTTTCCTTCTAATACCTCAGTTGCTTTTTATGCTCAGTCACCATGTCACTCACAAAATTGCTCTGTTTTCCTTCCAAAGCTCCCCAAGCCCAATTTTCCTCGAAAATCAGAACTTTTTTCAGCAGGAGGTAGTGGAGGTAATGCAATTGGAGGTGGAGGCAAACGGGGAGGTGGCGGTGGTGACCATGGTGGAGGGAGTGCAGATGGGAACTTTGATAGTCCTACTTTTGGCATTCTTGGGCTGTTCATTAATGGTTGGAGATCAAGGGTTGCTGCCGATCCACAATTTCCGTTCAAGGTTCTGATGGAGGAATTGGTGGGTGTGAGTGCTTGCGTTCTTGGAGACATGGCTTCCCGTCCTAATTTTGGACTCAACGAGTTGGACTTTGTTTTCTCCACCCTTGTTGTTGGATCCATATTGAATTTCACTCTCATGTATTTGCTAGCCCCTACTGCAGCTGCTTCATCCCCAAATCTTCCTGCATTCTTCAGGAACTGTCCCACAAGCCACATGTTTGAACCAGGTGCCTTCAGCTTATTTAATCGCTTAGGTACTTTCGTGTACAAAGGAGCCGTATTTGCTGCTGTTGGCTTCGCAGCTGGCCTCGTTGGTACGGCCCTCTCAAATGGTTTGATTAAGATGAGAAAGAAGATGGATCCCAATTTTGAGACCCCCAACAACCCGCCGCCAACCATTTTGAATGCAATGACTTGGGCAACGCACATGGGGATCAGCAGTAATTTCAGGTACCAAACACTTAATGGGATTGAGTTCTTGTTGGACAAGGGACTTCCGCCTTTGGCCTTCAAGACATCAGTGGTGGTATTGAGGTGCTTAAACAACGTTCTTGGGGGCATGTCGTTTGTGATATTGGCAAGGCTGACGGGCTCTCAAAATGTTCAGCAACCCAAATCCGTTAGCGTAGCAATCGGGGAAGAATCGGTAGAGGAGAAAGAAAAACTGTTGGTGGCCGACGGGGGGCCTCAGCCCTTGCCGTGTAATCAATCTTCTTCTTGCAAGTGAGTCAAATTTTACTCTTCAATGCTCAAGCTGCTTCTCTAGGCTCTTTGTTTCCATTTTTTTTTCTGCTGAGCTGGCTTGCAGTAATAAGTGACCGATGGAGAAGCATATCTAGTTATAGCAAGTGTGCTGTCAAGTATTAGTCTTTATTGCAGCTTTCATGGAATATAAACTCATCCTTGTTGTTGGACCTGGTTTTTACTGATTGATTCCATGGCTTTTGTTGTTGTAACAACTATCAATTGATGAATGGGTGAACCGTGAACGATTAGATTCAGGTTCAGAAGCAGTTCACATCAATGAATTAACATAGGTGTTGGGTAGTAGGGCCTCTTCATATGAGCCGAGGCGGTTAGCGCAGGTGGGCGGCACTGCAGCAGGACGGCCCACGCGTTATGCTCAGTGGCGGACTCACTCAGTGGCTCCACCACTCCGCCCAACTAATCCTTCCCTGATTAGAAGACAAACCCTCTTCCCTTTAAAACCCACCTTTCATTGGAACCACATTCCCTGAAGCTATGCTGTTGGTGTTCTTTGACTTATCGTCAATATCAAATTAGGCCTAATGGTATTGACCAACTTCCTGATATAATTACGCATTTAAAGTTGAAAACCACCTAACTCGACATAAAGCAGAACCGGCGTTACAACAAACTTGTGTTCAAATCCTCCTTTCAATAAGTTTATTAATGGGTTTGTTAAGCCAGGCAAAAACGAAATGAAAAAACCCGGTTGACAACATTATTTAAATACTGATACTGAAAACGCCGGTTTATGTCTCAAACCGGATGATAAATCAAACCATGGAGCTCTGGCCTTACACCGTCCTTCCATGTCCCTTCCTTTCTTTGGACTTCCTTTTCCATATTTTTTACTTCCACCACCACCAGCGTCTCCGTCAGCCGGAAAATGTCGATGATTACTGAGGCTTCACCGCCTCCACCCACCAGTTTGGCTCCCCAGTCCTTCTTCTCCATCTCCCCGCCCTCCCTCGTCTTCCATATCTCCTCTACCTTCTCCAGGATTCTCTCTGGCGTCTCCGCGGATAGAAATCGTTCGACGTTCAACGGCTCCTCTGCGTTACTGAGCAGTCCTGTCAAGTCAAAACCTAGAGAAAACGATATCAAATTGAAGGCGTTTAAGCATTTTCCGTTCTCCTCCTCACCGTAACCTTTGAAATGATCGAAATCCTCGTCGTGCAACTTCGTCTCCTTGTATCCTTTCGCGAACCAGGGATCCCGGAGGATCTCATCGACTGTAATCCTCGTCTGTGGATTGGTGTCGAGCAGTCGAGATATGAATCGCCGGAGATCGGGCGAAGTCCATTTCGGGAACCGAAAATCTCCTTTGTAAATTTTCCGGTACATCAGCATAAGATTTGGATCATTGAACGGCAAATAACC
Organism: Begonia loranthoides; assembly: GCA_022433065.1. Lineage (NCBI taxonomy): Eukaryota > Viridiplantae > Streptophyta > Magnoliopsida > Cucurbitales > Begoniaceae > Begonia > Begonia loranthoides. Next base: position 8,297,863 of record CM039478.1, read on the forward strand.
GGCGTTAAGAACGTATAATATGACGCCACATGACCATATGTCTACCTTAGCACCGTCGTAACCTTTTTTGGAGAGGATCTCCGGCGCTACATACGCCGGCGTTCCACAGAGCGTGTGGAGGAGACCGTCTGACCGAACCTGCTCCGTCACCGCACTGAGACCGAAGTCGGAGACTTTGAGACCCCGATTATCGTCGAGAAGTAGATTTTCTGGTTTCAAATCACGATGAAAGATTCCCCTGGAATGACAATATCCAATGGCGGTGATGAGCTGCTGAAAGTACCGGCGAGTGACATCCTCGCTGAACCTTCCCTTAGAGATTTTCGCGAAGAGCTCCCCCCCTTTCGCAAACTCCATCACGAAGTAGATCTTCGTCTTTGTAGCCAAGACCTCGAAAAGCCTGATAACGTGAGGATGACGAAGGCGGCGCATGATTGAAACCTCCCTCTTAACGTGCGCAGTCAATCCTCCCTTCAATACCTTCTGCTTGCTCACCGCCTTGATTGCAACGCTCTGTCCAGTATTCACATTTCTGGCGTGGTAAACCTTAGCGAAAGATCCACATCCTAACAGCTTCCCGACCTCATATTTTCCGAACAAATTATCCTCGGCCTTTCCAGCGCTCGCCGGCCGGAAGTCTCCTTCGTCGTTCTCAGTTTCAAGCATGACTCCCTTTCAGAGACAAAACACCCAAAAGTGAAAGCAGCCGCATGGAGTCCGGGAGAGAACGCGTATCCTCTCGATCCGGATAAATAGCAGGCAGATAATACAGCTTCTGCAATGGCGTCGTGCGCGTAAAAGTTTCTTCAAAAGTTAGGCTGATCTTCTAAAGAAAGCACGAAGCTATCAATAGTAAAGCCCGAGAGAGAGAGAGAGAGTTTCAGTTAAGGAAAAGAGCGTGAAGCAATCCAAGAGAAAGCTCTGGGTAGGATGAGTGATGGAAAGCCATGCAATCACAGCTTGGACTTTGCTCTATTTGAAGCCATTGTTGAAGACGATATTCAGAGAGCTCCTCACCAATTTTTCCTAAATGTCCCAAAAGTTTGTGGGGTCCAAATCGTCCACGTGTTATTTCTATTTGTAATTAAAAAATAAAAATAAAACACCCACAATTGTAATAGAAAAAACCAAATTACAAGTATTTAAGTTATTAATGTTAATTAATTTACTTATATAATTATATAACGATTTTAATTTCCAGGTAAGATGAAACAATGATGCATTATCGACGGCCTAATCAGTACCGTAATACTTATAATCATAGTGATGTGAAATGAGAACGTGTTGAGCTCCATCTACTTGTCTCAACACCTCTTTTAATTTCTTCGGAAGAAAAGTCACACTTCTCATCATTTTATATGTATTAACATTCATGACTACACATTCCATCTCAATCAAATTCAATGACCTATAGAAAGAAATAGAGGAAGCTGAACATTATTGATAATTGACTTGAATAAAATATTACAATGATGTATGCCCTTTGTATATTTAGAGAGAATATTCTAAAATCTATTATTGTTACAAGTTAGTTAAAAGGAACATTACATAAATATGAGGGGGATTCTAACATCCCCTGCTAGATCAAGGGCGAAGGATGCAGATATTGTCTCGACAAATGACAAATTTTGATGTAGGCAGTGGTTTTGTTAGACCATCAGCAATCTGCATGGAAGTTGGGGTGAAGTGCACTTGTTATTCATTCTTGAGCACTTTGTCACGAACAAAGTGGAAATCAATTTCCACATGTTTAGATTTAATATTCAGAACTGGATTAGATGTCATATATGTTGCACTGAGATTATCGCATAAAATGCTAGGACATTGAGCAGTTGATAAGCCAAGTTCATTTAGTAAGGAGCGAAACCATATTACCTCCGAAGCTCCATTAGCAACTCCTCGGTACTCAGCCTCTGTGCTGGACTGAGCCATAGACTTTCGTTTCGCAGAAGACCAAGAAACTAGATTCTTTCCAATGAAAACACAATTAGCGCTTGTGCTGTGATAATCATTTGGGCAAGCAACCTAGTCGGCATTTGTGAAGTAGCAAATATCCAAAGAAGGAGATGGTTGAAAAGAGAGATAAAAATGGCGAGTACCTTTAAGATATCAAAGAGGTTGTTTTAATGAATGCCAATGAAGATCGGTTGGAGAATGCATATATTGACATAGTTTGTTGACCTCAAATGCAATATCGGGTTTGGTTAGAGTACAATATCGAAGCGCCCTTATCAAACTGTGAAACATAGTTCCATCAAGGAGTGGCGTTCCAGCTGATTTGGAAAGGATCGAACCAGACACCATGGGTGTCAGCATTGGCTTGCAGACTGTCATCTGAGCACGAGAGAGCAGATCTGAGATATATTGAGCTTGATTTAACTGAAGACCAGAGGCCGTGCGACAAATTTGTATTCCAAGAAAATAATGTGTTGGACCAAGATCCTTAATTGCAAATTTTGAAGCAAGGAATTGAATGAGGCTGTTGAGCAACGTGATGTTGTTTCCTGCAAGAAGTAAGTCATTGACATAAAGGAGCATTAGTAGGATTCAATTACCTATTTTGTAACAGAACATTGAACTATCTGCTCGTGAAGCATTAAATCCCCATAAAATAAGAGCAGCTTGAAGTTTGGTATACCAAGGATGTGGAGCCTGTTTTAGACCATATAAGGATTTTTGGAGTTTACAGACAAAATCTGGATGATGCTTGTCAATAAAACCAGGAGGTTGTTGCATGTAGATAGTTTCTTCTAAGTCACCATGAAGGAAGACATTAGATACATCAAGTTTCCTAATATCCCATTGAAAAGTTAGAGTAAGTGACAAGACTAAGCGAATAGTTGGAGGCTTGACCACGGGACTAAAGGTTTCACTGTAGTCCACCCCTCTGTTTAACTATATAGCCTTTGGCAACCAATCGAGCTTTGAAGTGGTTGAGAGAACCATTAGCATTTTACTTTCATTTAAAAATCCATTTGCAGCCTATAACCTTCTGTCCTAGAGGAATAGGAACAAGAGACCAAGTGTTATTAAAGTGCAAAGCATTGATCTCACTTTGCATAGCTGCCAGCCAATGAGGATGCTTGGAGGCTTGTAATAAAGTAAGTGGTTCAAAGAGTTCAGTGGCAGCAACAACAACATACACTTTGGGTTTGGAGATACCTAACTTGGAACGAGTTTGCATGGGGTGAGTGTTGGATGGATTAGAAGATTGAAGACAAAGTTGGTTAGGTTGGGAGTTGATTGAAGGAGGTATGAGTGCAAAAGTTTGATTGACAAGGAGGGGTGAAGAGAAAGAATGAGGTAAAGGAAGTGTTTGAATGGATATAGCATGAGTAGGAGAGCATGAATAAGAAAGAGAAGGTGATGGAGTAGAGAATGGAAAAATATTCTCATAGAAGACCACATGACGACTGACATAGAGTTTGGACGTGGAAGTATAAAACAGAGGTAACCTTTGTGATTGGAACTATAGCCAAACATGACACACATAGAGGAGCAAGGAAGGAGCTTATTTGACCGGTATGGACGTAGACAGGGGAAACAAAGACAACCAAATACACGAAGCATAGAGTAGTCAGGCTATGGGTTAAACATACTTTGATATGGTGAAGTGTTATCAAGAATAGACGTGGGTAAGCGATTTAAGAGAAATATGATAGTGGAGAAGGCATAAGGCCAAAAACGTAAAGGAGTGTGAGAGTGATATAAAAGAGACATACCAATTTCTATAACATGCCTATTTTTGCGCTCAACGCTGCCATTTTGAGTAGGAGTGTGAGGGTAGGAAATTTGATGCAAAATGCCTTTGGAGACAAGAAATGGATGAAGTGAGCGAAACTTCCCACCACCATCTAATTGAAGTGTTTTAATTGAGACATGAAATTGATTTAAAACAATATTACAAAACTAGATGAAGTGCAATTTAACTTCATCCTTAGTTTTAAGGCAGTAAAACCATGTGAAACTACTATAGTCATCAATGAACAAAATAAGGTAATGAGCACCAGTTATGGACATTTCAAGGGACGGTCCCTAGATGTCTAAGCAAACAATTTCAAAAGGAGAGGAAGCACGAGACTCATATGTTTGAAATAGTAAACGATGTGATTTACTAATATTGCAAGTATTACAATGAGAATTTTGAGATTGTAGATGAAAATAAATTGCAAGAAGTCAGAGCATGCTTGAGGCAGGAGAAATGCAGATGGCCGAGGTGAAGATGCCATAACTGAGCAGAGTTAGATGAAGAAGAGGTAAATAGAGCAGCTGGAGGAAAAGGCAAAGGGACAAAAACAGTGTAGAGACCCTAATGAACACTACCTCGAAAGAAGAATCGTCTTGGAGTGGCGATCCTTGACAAGAAAATAAAACAGATGAAATTCAACAAACACATTATTATCATAACATAAACGATGAACACTGATGAGTTTAGTTGATATAGAAGGAGTATGTAAAAATTGGTTAGATGAAAGGACTTAGCAGAAGAGGGGAGTTCAGAGTTACCAGCAGCTGTGATGGAAAACAGACGTACCATTAGCAGTGGTGACATGCTCCAAACCGATGTAAGAATGGGTGGACTGGAGGTCATTTGAGTGAGGGGTGAAGTGATGTGTTGCCCCTGAATCCAGTAGCCACATGGACGACATGGATGTATGGTTAAAATGCTCTTGAAAAGTATTATTTGAAGAAGGAGGAGCAACGAATGAGGCAGCGACATGAAAAGTGCGAGGAGGGTGGAAGGAAGTATTCAAGCAATGATAACATTGTGGCGCTGTATAACCTAGCTTCTGGCATATTTGACAGTGAGGCTTATTAGACAGATGTTTGCCAGGCTTCCATGACAAAGAGGGAAATTATGGTTTCCCAAGTATACTGCCAGAAGGAGGAGCTGAAGTGTCATTCAAAAATTGTCGGTGTGGGTTTGGTTGTGGTGAGCATTGTTGTCGGCCGATGTTAAGAGAAGAGAAATTTGCTTGAAGGGAAGGGAGAATTGCAACTGAGTGCTGCTTGTCTAGGTGCAATTCATAGCTGAGGAGGAGACTATGCACGTCTTCAATTGTTGGAGTGTCTGGACGACTTGTAATTGAAGTTACAAATGGATTGTATTCATTGCCTAAGCCACTCATCAGGTACAGAATGTGATCCTTTTGTGAGATTGGTTCCCCAATTGCTTGAGGAGTGTTGCAAATTGAACTGATTTTTTGAAAATATTATGAGGCTGTAAGACTATCTTTCGTTAATTGATGCAGTTGGCCTCAAAATTTTGTCAGACAAACAAGTGAAGTTGAAGGGTAAAGTCGAGCAAGAGCACTCCAAATTTCAACTGCTAAAGAGTAGTAGACAATGTGAGATAGAAGAGAATCAGTAAGAGAGGCATACAATAGCTCATAAGAAGCTTGTCATAGCGTTGCCACAATGTATAAGGTAGATTTGGTTGAAGATGAGCAAAGTCCATGAAAGGTAGAGGGAGAGAGGAAGATCCATCAAGAAAGGCCTCAAGGCCATTTGCAATCACCACATTAGGAATCTGATTTTTCCAAATCAAATAGTTTGAGGAATCAAGCTCGACTGTGAGGGTTTGGTGAGTTGCCGAAAAAGGAGGAAGGGAAGAGGAGTCAATTGAGAAATGGTGAGTGGTGTTGCTGGAGGAGGCCATTTTGGCTCTGATACCAAGAAAGGAATAGAGGAAGCATAATATTATTGATGATTGACTTGAATAAAATATTACAATGATGTATTCTTTTTATACATTTAGAGGGAAGATTCTAGAAACTATTATTATTACAGAGTTAGTTAAAAGGATTATTACACAAAGATGAGGTGGATTCTAACACCTATTGATAGTAAAAACCCTTTGAAAATAATATATACCTATATAAATCAAGTTCTTAATTAGCTTCATATTTACATATCAAATATAGATATCACCCACATTTAAGAAATAAAATTGAGAATACTACATTCTAACAATGAAAATCCTCTAATATGAAAAGATAAAAATGCTAGACAACTCATAGCCAAACTTCCACTATGAAAATATAAGGAGTACAATAAATTATTCTTTAAATTAACACAAAAGAAAAAATCTTTGCTAGGATCTTGGAGGTCATTTACAGTGAACACTTTGAATTTTTTTTAACAAAATAAATCTCAAAATTTTGATTATCAACAAATATATCCTTACCATTATTTAATTTGGTTATCTTATCACACAAAATGGATGTGACAAATTTTTTTTTTTCTAATTCTAATTGTAATTCTAACTAACCTTGTAACGACTCAGAGGTGGTCTAACAGAAATATCGGGTTGAACGATCTGATCTTCAGAAAGGACATGATCACTCAGCTCAAAACATGGTTTGCAGCGAAAAACTTGAACGCAAATCAAAGTCACAACTCACACAAAGTGGGTCTAGGCCCACATAGTGATTACAAGAAATAATAACAAAAATACAGTAAATACTTTGCATCAAATCCAAAGCCCAACCAATATCCAATCATTCTTTTACAATCCCAAATTTAATATAAAAGTCCTCACCATGGACAAAGATAAACACTCAAAGAAATAAGAAAAATTGGGGAAATCCACCGCTGAACTGCTACTCCTAATTAACCTTGTCTTTGCTTGAGATGGATGGAGTCGTTGGGGTGAATGACTAACTCAGTAATAAACTTATACTAAATACAATACATGTAAAACTGATTTTATCTTTTCTCGTCAAAACTATGATCAAAGACAATGTCGTGCATAGATTTAAAATCATTTAAAATTATTTTTGACGTTTTAAGAAATCGGCCCCACTGGCCACCGATGAGCTGTCAGAAAACGTGACTGTATACATAGAGAACTAATATCAACATAGCTCCATCGCGATTTCACAATAAATCAAGTCTCAGTGAAAAGGGAAAATTACTCAAGGACTCTTTGAAAAAACTCACAGAAAGGCAACGACCGTTTTCGGACAGCTCCTCATGAGCCAGGAAAGGAAAAAATGACAGTGATTTGAAAAATCCGGAAGCATCACCCAGGTTGCAGATGAGCAAGGCTTCGCAACAAAACAACCCGTAATATCAATAACCAAATACACCCTGATCAGGTTTAGGGATTTGAAAACCAAGGAGTGTGTCATCATCGTCATATTACCCATTTTCACACAGCAGACAAACAAAACATCTTCACGCAGTAGAAGATGTGCTGGGATAGCCTCATGATACTTTGACATTGTGACTGTCCAAAGTATCAAGAGGATTCATCCTTCCATATTAGTAATAGAGCAATCAATGAAGTACCATACACGTAAAGATAAAAATACATATGTAATATAAAACATTTTGTATAAAAACTGACATGCTGCTGAACAGTTCTCGTCACATATTGAATTTTGTATAAAACTCACATATACATATGTAATATAAAAACTGACGTGCTGCTGAACAGTTCCCGTCATGTTTTCATATGTGGCAACCCACAAAATAAGTTTTGAAAACCATGATGTGATGCCGTACGATAAAGTATATAATCTCTACCTCGCTGATAGTCTCTGTAACGACCTGGTTATTCGTTTGCTTTTAAAAATGCGTTAAATTTAAAACTTTGTAAAATGACTGTAAATCTTTATTAAAACATTTTAAATTTAAAATCAGAGTGCTCTTCCTATAACCGAACCATTAAAACTCTTTTTATTTGACTCGTTACCAAAATCATTATAAATAGTAGAAAATGATATTTATAAAATCTTTTCTCAAAATATAGCGGAAGAGTAAATTACTTTTTCTTTAAAAACGTAGCGGAAGTGTAATTAATTCATTTAAAGACAATTAATTAAAATGTTACTTTATGTTTTACAAACTTATTCCTCTTTACATTAATTAGTTTGACCAGCCGCAAGTCTCGTCTGTGCAAATCCTTCATCTGCTACTCCTAAATCTGTTCGTCATTTTCCTACATCGCAAGTCGTAAGCTATGAGCCTAATGCTCAGTAAGTGATAATATCTATCATACTATATGCTCATGTTGTGCTCTTTTAAAATATCGTATGCAGTTTATAAAACATCGTATGCAGTTTAAGTTCTCATCTGTTTCTTCTTATCTTTTGTCTTTTTGCGTCTTAATTATTATCTTTAATTTTTGTTATGACCTCTGGTATAGCAGCGATGGCGTAATCCGAAGCCTGCTAACCATTGGCCATTCTTTTCATCGTTTACCTCTGATATAACAGCAATGACATAATCCAAAAGACTGCTAATCATTGGCCGTTAGGTCCCGGCATAATCCAAGGACATTGCAACAGATACGAGCAACAATGGCATAATCCAAAAGTTTGCTAGCAACAATGGCATAATCTGAAAGTCGCTAGCGACCGTGCAACAAAGGCTTAAATGACCTCACATCATATCGTTGTCTTTTTCTTTTCTTTACTTTTTGTTATTTATTAATTCTTTTTTTTTTACTTTTTATATCTTATTATTCATTCGTTATCTGTTTCTAAAATCGTGCATAAAACTCATTTTCGTATGCTTTTAAATATCGTGATGCATGATGCTCGTGAATCCATACAGTTTCTGAAAGCATAAATAAACAATGAAACGTGCGATTCACAAAACGTACTGTAAAACTGTAGACATGCTGTAAAAGCAGTAAACAACGAAACATGTGATTAATGATTGTAGGCATGCTATAAAAACGATAAACAACGAAGCATGCATCTCCTATTCTTGCGATGTAGGGTCCGAAGACCAAGACACATGCATATCACTTACCTCTACTGCTTATGGCATTCACACTTAATTGCTATCTTCTTCTTTTTAGTACCTTCACAATAAGAAATATTTATTCATTAATTATAAATCTCATTTTCACAATCCATTATCTTCAATAATTTGATAACATAAATCCTAAATCGTCAGGTGATAGAATTGCTTAATCTGATTTCATACTCCATCACTTTAATAGTTTCCCAAAATTAAAGTTTACTAAACTAGTATCCAAATAGTTGACAGAACCCAAATTAACATACCATAAATATACCACAATGTCCAGCAAATTGTAACCGAGATACAGAATATGAACTCCAACCAACAGAGCACCAATAAACAACTCTTTAATCCAATCCAATTTAACAACTTATACCAAACATAGTTAATAATCCATTCAACTGAATATAAACCTCTGTATCCATTAACCAATATTCAAGAGCAGGATATAACCCAATTGACAAGTCAAGAACTTCAACGGAGTCCATAAATTCATAAATTAATATACTTAACAATAATTACTCAAATCAGTAATAGGACAGAAAGTCAATTCATCCAAAGAGCACCATCCTCCAAAACATAAACATATTTCTTGAATGAATTAAACAAAGCATTACTAGCAAGGTGACATTCTTTCCAACAGACAAAATACAACCTAACACAACTAACAGAACCTACAGAGAAAGATCATCACAAAACCAGCCAACACAACAACAACCAATATTATTTCCAACAGATTATCCCTCATCAGAAACCCAACATGAACAAAACCAATTTCGACAGAATATTTATCCAATCCACAAGGCATTAATTATGAACAGAACATCAACCAGATTTCATCAACAGAGACTAAATCAAAGAACAGAGAAGTCCATTACCTGCAGACTTCTCTCCCTCAACATTCACAGCCTTCAGCTCCTACCATTTCACCAAGGCACTCGGCCCACCCCAGCTCCAGAGAGTACCCTCGGCTCACACAAGGGAAACGACAGACACATCTCCTCTCCTTTTATCATCTTTTAATCCCACCATTCTGCCTTTCCAAAACAACCCGAGCCATACCCCTACACAAGCCATGCCCTGTCTTCTCCGTACCTCGCACGTTCTATTGTCAAATCCTTCAGTTACGTGTGGACTGAACCGCAACTGGACCACAGGCCTTTGGCCGGTCCAGCCCGAACTGCCAACTCCAACCCCCTTCGACACATCGTCCTTGCCCTAGCCGTTCCAGACACCGACGACGCCAATCCTCGCCTACCGATCACCACACCGTCGCCAATCTGCCATCGCTGAGCACCAGAAACCCGATGCAGCACCGACGACCCAAAGCCCGCACTGAATCAACTCGCGAAGCCGCACCTCCCAAGCCCTAGCCACGTCCTGCGCTCCGCTTCATCTGAAAATGCCTGTCAGGACGTCGCCCCGCCGCGAGAAAACCTGGTCTTAGCCCGCCACCGCGTCGTCACCGTCGCTCGGTCTCCATCTCCCTCTTCGTCTCTCTCTCGATCTCACCCTCTCTCCCTCTTCTCTTCTCTCTCGTCCTATCTGCACGAATGGCCAAAGGCCAAATTGTAAATCCCACTTGATTTTCTGAACCGAACCGGTTCTCCTGCTGAACCGGTTCACTCCTCCAAGCCCCATTCAATTTTCTTTATTTCTATCTTTCAATTAAATCCCTAATTAATTATTTACATAATCCTCAATTCAAACAAATCCAATAAATCTCATTTTATTTTTCTTCATTTGACTAAAAATCGAACCACCTAATTGTTCATGGACCGAGCCGAACCAAACCGGTTCAGTCCATAAATCTCCATTTTAATTTCCTTTAATTCAATCTTTCACTTAATATCCAATTATATACTCTTTCCAAATTAATCCTCAATTATTATCCAATAAATTGGAATATAAGGATTATGTCATTGGTAATACCCCGATAATTATCCAATTACTCCAAATACCCCAATTTTCTTTCGAATTATTCTTATTGAATTAAGACATAAAAATTCGGGGTATTACAGTCTCTCCTCTTACTAGTAGGAACAACAATCTCGGAAATAGGCTCGTAGTTTGTAAACTCTTCTAAACCTATAACAAATCCAACCATAATGAATCCTTATCAAAACTCAAGGGAAAAATAAGGAATGAGTGTTATACCAGGACTAGAAACCCAAATTAGAAGAAAATGACCCATGGCTGAGAACTTTGCCGAGGCGAGTGCTTTGGCGACAAAAATTTGACCTAAAAGGCTACCACGAATTGGTCGTCTAGTCCAGAAGTAAAAATCCAGTGTGGACGTCAGTCCATGTGCAAACCCCCCACGCAAACATCTCGCACTTTCGCGAACTCCTTGCGTAGACTTTCTACGCTCCCGCAAACGTTGGTGCCACAATGAAAGTCTCGCGTTGCTGCGGATGTCTGAACTGTACCGTGAATGTCCCACCCTGCATCTCAATGCAGATGCTTCAAGATATTCTCGCGGTCGACTAGACCCACAGTAGCAATTGACTGGGGACGACGCTTCTAGCGCAAAATCACGAGGAAGACGCACCTCTTTCACCGATTCTCACCTCAAATCAGCTCTAACTCTTGCAAAAACTCTAAATCTACCCAAATATTGGAGTAATAACTCATGGATTCGAGTTTCCTAATTTGAATATAAAAAAAACAAAAAACCTAAACTTTTAACATGAGAATGAGATCAAAACTTAGTTTACTTGCAAAATCTCTTCATAAAAGTCTGAGTTAAGGTAATTGGGAACACAAATAAAGTGTCAGATTGTCCTATTTTCTCAATTTGATCTCTCTCTCTCTCTCTCTCTCTCTCTCTCTCTCTCTCTCTCTCTATATATATATATATATATATATATATATATATATATTTAATGCGGTGATAACCAATTTCACTAATTTGACAATTTGATCGATAATTCACATGTAATTGCTACACGACATAACAAATCAACTGCAAACACCTTAATCGAATATTATGCGAAAAATTTATAAGTGAAAATTTATTATTAATAAAAATAACAATTTTTACGAACCTCATGTGTTTTACTTTCTCAAGATGATGATTTCTCGAACATCTCTTTTACACATTTGAAGCAATGTTTTTAGATTCCACCAAAGAACAGAACACATAGTTTTCTATCGAATATAGAAGTGAGTTAAAATTAAAAAATAGTTTATCATGTGTATTTTATGTGATTAATTTAATAGATTAAATAATGACAATGATATATTTAGTCAAAAGATTAAAGTTTATTTTGATAAAAAAAAATTGAGATGTATGCTATGAATAATCCCAAATGTCATAGTTTGGGAAATTAACAAAACAACCATTGTACTATGGAATCAATGACAAGTCAATCACTGAACAATTTTTGCTAACAACTTAAACAATGAACTATAGGAAATGGATGACATAAACATCACCGTTATCTGTTGAAAGAAACATTATTGCGAAGACAATACCGAAACATTACTCTTTGCAAATTCTAATTTTACTTCAGTTTTATGCTATAATTGCAATAATTGAATCAATATTACCACGAAAACAATTCAGAGAAGCTCCAACATGGTTTTCTCGTAGTCGAAAACAATTCCCTCCTCTTGATTTCACTGTCCAGTTCTTATCACCATCTTCTGTTTCCTCTTTCTGGTTCATCGTCGTCGTCCAATACTTATCACCAATGTCTCGTTGTTCTGCCACAGAATGTAATCTTTCCGCTGGTGGAACGTTGTCATTTTGTGCTGAAAGTAATCTTTTAAAACTGTTTAGTGGAAAGACAAGGTTCCGCCACAGAACGACAAGATTCCGCCGCAGAACGAAAATATTTTTTTAACAAAAAACATAATTTTGATGTTGGCTCCGTCCATTTCTCATAGTTCAATGTTTAAGTTGTAAGTAAAAATTGTTTAATAGTTGACTTGTTGTTGATCACATAGTACAATGGTTGTTTTGTTAAATTATATTTTATCTTAAATAAAAATAAATTATCATTGTGAAATAAGGAAGGTTTACCAATTATAAAAGACAAATCATAACAGTAAAAGAATAATTTATGGAAAATGACAAATCAACCATCATCCTTTACTATTAGTGACAAAACAACCATCATCATTTTTTCACTAACAACTTAATCACTGAACTATTGAAAAACATTGCGGCAACCATCGCTGTTACGTTTATCGTCAATGTCCGTTGACAATCTCGCAGTCACGTTTCCCGATAATAGTATCTTCACAGTCATCTTCGTAGTCACGTTTCCCAGCGACATTATTGGTGAACTTTTGATTCTAATTATGATTTTGTCGACGGACATTGACGGTAACCAAGAAGATGATGTCGGGAAGCTCTGTCATAGTTCGGTCCACAATTTTCACATTTTTAGTTTTCTGATCATCTTCTCATCGTCGAAAGCAGTTTTCATCGCTGTCGTCGTCGTCCAGTATCTCAATTCTGCCGCGGAACACTCATCCCTGTGACTACGTCGTTATGGGCAGAACGACGTACTTGCAACACCGCCGCGGTCTGTGAAAGATCGTCCGGTCTGAGAAAGACCGCCGAGATCTGAGAAAGACCGCCACGGCCTGAGGATGATCCACCGTTGATCATCATGCGTCGGTCTACCTATATAAGAATCGACTGTACGCTCTTGCGAGTACCGCAAAATAAGCAATCCGCGGCGAACTAAGTTCAATAAATTATAGGGACGTTCGTTTTATGTTTGAGGGGCGTCCTTCGCGATTATAGGCAGATTTAATGTTCAGAGAAGTCCGGTGAACATACAACGGACGTCCATCGACTAAAGACAGATGTCCGTTGCAGCTTAAAGGACGTAATCTTAAGTCGAGAGACGTCCGTTGTGAGACTAGGGACATCCATCATCGCCATTTAGAAAATGACAAGCTCCATCCTAGCCGTCCATTCTGATCGAGGGACGTCCGTTCTCGATCCAACGACCATGAATCATTGTTCCAACGGGCACGATGGACGTCCCTCGATAATTGATGTCCTTTGTCAGTCTGTTGACTTATTGTTCGACGGTTCTTGGCCGATGAATTTTGACGGACGTCTCCCGTTGTTGCTGCCTTGGACGTCTCCGTTCGACGGTCCTTGGTTGACGAATTTTAATGGACGTCACCCGTTGTTGCTGCCTTGAACGTCTTCATTCCTCGTCATCAAGCCTACGCAGTTCGTCATCATCAAGCCATCGCAATTCGTCGTTATCAAGCCTCTGCGGTTTGTCGTCAAGTTGCCGCGGTTCTTTATCATTAATAGTAAACATAATAACAATAGTTGTCACAATATTTTTTTATAGTTTAGTGATTAAGTTGATAGAAAAAAGAAGATAATGGTAGTTTTGTCAACTGTTGATAGTTGTTTTGTTATTTTTTCAATAATTTAATAACTTAAGAGTAGTGAGAAAAGTAATATGCACGAGGCTGACAAAAATTATAAACCTAGGCCGACACAGAAAGCTTCAAAAACTCATGATGACTAGACAATAAATCATTATTGAATTGTTCAATGTTCATTGAAAGTCTATTTTATTTTTCTTATTGTATTTCTCTCTACTCTGTTCTATTATTTCAAAAATTTCCCCGCTAATTCATATCTTCATGTGAGATGTTTTTTAACCTTAAAATAGCATTTATTGAAATTTACTAATTAGAATAAAATTAGCTCTACTTCTTTAAATTAAACCACCCTTACCCATGGAAAGAAGAGAAAAAGATAAAATGATCACATTAAAATCTAAAGTATAAAAAATGATAATATTATATTTATCCTTGAATTTTATATTTTAATTTTATTTTATTAGTGATGCTCCTTAATTGGTGTAATTAATATATTATTTTAATTATGTATAGTTTATCTTAATTATTACTTCAATTAATTAGTTACACATTAGTGTCATGTAAGGTAAGTTTAAGAGGTAGAACTAAAAAATAAATTTAAGAAGACAACAATCATAAATATAAAATATAATGAATAGAGAGATGATGTAAAACTCTTGAAATTTTTAATTATAAATTTCTCGTGTAAATTTTTTGCGTAATAATTGGTTATTATGCTAAAAAATTGACTCGATTTGTTACATAACGGCCACGTGTGAATTTTCGGTCAAACAGACAAAATTAATAAAATTGGGTATTACCGACTGGTAAATTAATTACGGAAATAAATTTGGTAAATTATTTTGGTCAAAGAAACGTTATCGGTTAGATTTTGGAAATAATCGATATTTGAGACGGGAACTGGATTGAATTTATTTAATGTATAAAATATATTTATATACATTAAAATTAATAAAATTGGGTACTACCAACCGGTAAATTAATTAAGAAAATAAATTTGGTAAATTATTTTGGTTAAAGAAACGTTATCGGTTAGATTTTAGAAATAAATCGATATTCGAGATGGGAATTGGATTGAATTAATTTAATGTATAAAATATATTTATATATATTTTATTATTAAATAAATTAATTAAATAAATAATAATAATAATAATAATAAGGCTTCTTCTTCTCCGTGAACGTTGCGACTGTGAGAGAGGATAATAGAGGAGAATCAATCGTCTGACAAATCCAACGGAGGGAAAATGTTCACAACGTCAAGGCAAACGACTTTCATGAAGGCAAAAAAAAAACTAGTGGTCGACTTTCGTGAATCGGTAAGATTTTCTCTCCGATTTTAGGGTTTGAATGTATGGAAATTTTTAGTCTCAGATTTGAGCTTAAAAACTCAAATCCAAGGGATCTTGATGATTAATATTGGTGTATTAGAAGTTTATGTAAGAGTATTAGTTGATTAGAGGTGAAAAAAAAGAGAAAACGACGTGTTTCTAGTGAAAAAATCACGTCGGAGACGAATATGGTCGACCACTAGTCGACCAAAAGCCAATTGGTTGACCAGTTCTGGTCGACCAACGTGAAACTAGTCAACCAAAAATTGGGTAGATTGCCCTGGTCGACCAGAACACTGTTCTTGGTCGACCACACTGTGCAGAAACACATGTATTTAAGTCGTTTACATGTCGATTAAGTTCCTAGTCTCGGTATAGGACCCTTCCACCTATTTCTTGAGATCCATGGGTGAGAATTCTTGTATTTTGATATGTTTGTAGGCTCCGACAACTTCGAGGACTGTGAGATCCTTCTTGAGGAGACTGTTGCCCCGACCGTTAAGAAAGAACACCGAAGAGGTAGGGGTTTTATACTTATCGCTTTGCATTTGTATGCATGGTTTTATAAAAAGTTATTTTGTAGGTTACCACATGCAAAACCGATGGGGATTATTCGACAGCACATCAGATTTTACTATACTAGCGTACGAGAGTTTTACATGTTTACTTTCATGCATGATGTTTTCATGGTTTGTCGTGGTATTTGATTTAGGAATGATGAACCCTCTTGATACTTTGGACGATCCCGATACCAAAGTATCATGAGGCTATCCCTAGTACGTCTTCTATTGCGTGGAGATGTTTGTTTGCACGCTGTGTGAAAAATGGGCATAAGGCAGTGATGACGCGTCCCATGGGTTTTGACTCCCTAAACTTGATCAAGGTGTTCTATATTATGAGTTTGTCGGTGATGAGCCTAGTTCATCGTCAAACTCGGGTGATGATACGAGTTGTGTTGGCGCTGAGTTTAGCTCATCGAAAAACTTGGGGGTGACGAGCAGGGTCTACGAATCATTGTTGCTTTCTTTCAGACTCAAGAGGTGTTACTTGAGATGGTGGCCATCTTTCTGTGTGTTTGATTGGAGGAGTCATTGAGTGACTGTAACACCCCGACTTTTTATATCGGGGTATTACCAAGGACGTAGTCGGAGCATTAAGTCAAGGGAGTATTTCTGATAACGTTTTCTCCGTATACGCGATGTAAATTAAGGATGGAGTGACTAGGACATTACGTTGCATATTTATACGTGTCATTTTATGACGTGTATTTATGGGGTAAGTGTTATGGGATGAGAGCTAAGTAGGGAAAAAGGTGAGGAAAGGTTGTTCTGGGTGTTTTCGGACTCCTGCAAACGAGTTATATTGTCCGCAAGTGCATTACGTGGCGTCCCCGATGCTTGGGACGCACAAGGATGGGAATTTGCGTCCTGATGTATCTGGAAGTCGACTTTCAGACGCATGGGGACGACTTACGGATGAGACATGTCGTCTGCAGGTGCATTGCACGTCGCCCCTTAGCCTTGGGACAACTTAGGACGTGGTTTCACGTCTTGACTTCACTGTTGTCTTAGAGTTTTGGACGCATGCGGACGTGGATTAGCGTCGTCTGATTTGAATCTGTCCAATTCCTAGACATTATCGGATGCATGCGGACGGGTGCGGACGTGGCTTGGCCTCGTCCGAATTGAATCTGTCCAATTTGTGGACAGATTCGGACGCATGCGGACGCTTCATGCGGACTCCAAATCTCGTTTGAATGCCGGTTGCGAACGGTACGGAATGGGTGAGGACGCGATTTCTCGTCCGTGGCCACAATTTTTGCCTTGGGAATTTTACTCATGCGGACGAATGTGGACGAGACTAGAGCGTCCGTACCTGTCCGAATGTCTCCAGTTCAGCGTAAATTTAGGGATTTAAAATCTGTTTCCTTGTCGTTTAGTCCATAAATGGGAAACACGAATGACTCTCCCCCACCCTCCAATGTAGGTGCCAACCTCCCCGTACCTGGAGCTGCCTCCTCTCTACCTCCCTATGTGTACGTTGTCCCCTCCTCCTTTTGGGTAAATTCCTCCCTTCTCTGCCATTTCTTTAGTCTTGAGTTTCCTTTCCCTTGTGGTGAGAGAAGTGGGTTCCAGAGAGAAAGAGAGTGATCGTGAGAGTGAGGGTCCAAGAGAGCTTCTGAGTGAGAGGAATTGTGTTCTAAGTGTGAACGTGAGTGTAGTGAAGTGAATGTTGAGAGAGAGCTGAAGTAGAGTGTGAGCTGGAAGCTAGGTGTGGTGCTGATCGTGTGAGCTTGAGCTACTATGAGCTAGAGTGCCGCCTGTAAGCTGAGGAGCCGTGAGTTGGAGTGCTATCTTTGATTTAGTTCATCAAATTAGGTAAAAAAAATAGGGGTGTCTTGGCCTGTGGAGGCCCTACACCATAAGTAGGTGTGCGTGAGTTTTATGTTAGTTCCTTGAATTGCTTACTGTTAGTTCCTTGGATGATTTCCTGCTATATTTTCCTTGTTGATATTGCGTAGATACTCTGTAGGTAATTCCCTTGTTTTTAGTACCATGACTAACTGCTTCCCTTCATTTATAGTATAGATTTATTAGCACTCCGTAGCATATTGATAGTTCTATGTTATTTCCTTGTTGATTGTTGGTTGTTCTCTTTACTGGTGTTGCTTCCCTTTGTGTGATTGGTCCTACCATTTTATATATGCTGCTGTAATATCCTATAAATGATTCCTTGATTCCTTGACTGCATATGAGTTCCGTAATTGATAGTGATGATGGTGATGAAAGTTGAATGCGTAAACGGTAAATGGTTACATGAAGTCTGGAAATGAGCTAAGGGTTTCATCTTGTTAATGGATGTTTACTTGTTGTTTCGTTATTAACTATAATGCTATTATTTCCTTCGTTATTGTTCTGTCATCATCTGTTCGTTTTACTTTCTTAATCTAGTATGCTTACTTGTTAACCAATTTAGTTAAATGTTAATCGATAAATGCTAATCCATTGAGTATGCTAATTACTTTAGTTAAATGATAATCAATTGAGTATGTTAACCCATTTAGTAGTCCAAGTATGTAAACAATTTGATTAATCTAACCATGCAAACAATTTGATTAGTCTAAACACGTGAACTAACCAACTTGTCTAATTAACTAATTAGCGATAATTAATTAGAATATGCTTAGGTAAGTGTTGTTATTTCTTGAGCATATAAATTGACTAATAAGTAACTACTAGCATGTTTAATTAATTAACTAACATGTTTAGATTGATTAACTAGCATGTAATTAACTGACTAGCTTAATAATTGTAATCGGTAATCTTTTGATTGAACCTGTATTTAGTTAGGATAACTAACTGACTTAATAGCTGTAATTGTCTTGGAGCATGTTAATTAATCTAATCAATTAACTCGTTGTTAATTAACTTATTCAAGCATATTTAACTAATTGCTTAATTAATAACTAATCCTTGAACATGTTAATTAACTAACTAGCGAGCCTGTTAATTAACTAGTTGAATATGTTTACTTAACTTGATGCATGTAAATTAAGTAGAGCAATTAACTGACTAGAATAATTAACTAGACAAGCGTGTTAATTAACTAAACTTGAACACGACTAGTCAAGTATGTTTAATCAACTAGTTATGCATGTTTAATCCTTTAAACTATTAAAAGTATGTTTAACTTACTAGCATGTTTAATTAACTAACTAGCATGTTTGTTAATTACCTAGGTTATGCCATGTAATTGTAATTAGTATGTAATTAGTATGTTTAATTTAATTAGCATGTTTAATTAATTAGTAGCATATTAATTAACTAAGTTATATTAGCATGTTTAATTAATTAACGAAAATAACGTTAGCATGTTAACTAACTAAGTTATGCCATGTTTAAGCAACTAATTAACTATAATCAATCTGAGTATGTTTAACCAAGTAATCAACTAATCTGAGTAGTGTTGAATGCCTTTATCAATATTATGCACATTGTCTTTTCTGCAATTTCATTAACTGTAATTTCTACAATTGATGCTTTACCTTATTAGAGAATAAAAGAGAAGATGAAGGAAAAAGGAACTAAGCATGAGTGAACTAAGAATATCATTGACTATGTGAATAGAAGTTTTATATTCCTTTGTTATTGTCTTCTTGGTATTGTTTATAATCTTGCTTATAATTATGTTATTTTCTACTAAACCTACGCATGATTAGTGAACTAGGATAACAACATGTAATTAATTCGTGAGCATGTTGAATTACTAGGATGACTAATAATGGTAATCCCCTTTGAGCATGTTAATTTCTGTATTCCCTCGCTGTTTGATCTCCTTATGTGCTTCGTTGTTTCCAATTCAATATTATAATTATTCTTTGTGGTGCGTTTTCCATTATTGTTATTCATTGTATGCGCAATTTTAATTATAGTTTGTTTTGAATTACTTTCTTTTATATGCGCACTTCAATTATTGTTAATGATACGTTATAAAGCATCATGCATCATGTTAGGATGATAATGTATGGTCATGCATCATGTTAATAGAACCTAGTAGGGAGTGCCACCTTGGTGGGGGTACTCACACATGCATAAGTGAGGTAAAATGTTAAAGAAAATGAAGAAAATGGGAAGTTAGAGGGCGGATGGGTAGCGGGTCTAGTCTATAACTAGCCGAAGCCCCTCCTTTGTCGGATACTAGAGTTCTAGTTGCAAGTAAAAGGTTAGATCCGATCACTATTGCATTGCACAAGAAAATCCTCTAATCTCTCGCTTGAAGTACGAGTAACGAGCGAATGGATTAAAGTAAAGTAATGAACGAACGAACGAATGACTTAATGAAAGGATTGGTTCGGGTTGGCCCATTCCAAAAGGAATAAAGAGAGGCATATCACGTTGCATCAAACCCTTTTCCTTACTAAGCCTTTGGGCTTACAGTTTACTTGTGGTGTAGGTGTAGGTACTTGTAAGTGTGAATCAAATGCACAGAATTAGGAGTCAATGCAAAAGACGATAATCAGATATTAAAGCAGAGATGAAGGATTTGCATGTGAAGGAGCTTGTGGTTGGCCAGGCAAAGTGAGTAAAAGAGAAAATGGTTTGTAATTAAAGTATATTTAATTGTTTAGTGTCAGTAGAGCAAAACAAAAGATTTTATAAACGATTTACGCTTCCGCAATGCTTTAAATAAAAGATTTTATAACGCTTCCGCTATGTTTTACAAATGATTTTATAGCTGTGACATTTCACAGTATACCACAGTTTGCGAAAGGTTAGTAGCAGTCCCGTTTAGACGCACTCTGATAATTGTTTTAAAAGAGATTTCAATGATCTTTTAAAAGTTTTAAATTTCACACATTTTAAAGGATTTACGAAAAACCAGGTCGTTACAGTGACCCTCCATTTTCACTAGTGATGGTTTTCAGTGTAAAATTGACGACAATATTTTGAGTATAGTTGCTATGTATACAACCATGATTTCTTCGATATCTCATCGGGCTTTTGAGACCGGTTTTTCCTTAAAAGGTTGAAAACTGTTTTGGAAATGTTTTGACAAATATGCATAATTCCTTAAATCATGGTTTTCAATAAAAAGAGGTAAAACAAGTTTTACACGCGTATCGCAATTAGTATAAGTTTCCTACTGAGTTAGTTATTCACGCCAACGACCCCTCCCCTCCAGGTAAAGACATGATTGCTTAGGACGTGGACATTCAACTCGAGGAGTTCCCTTGACTATTTCTTTTCTATTTAGTTATATTTTCCTCTGGTAAGGACTATTCACTTCTGTAATATTACTTTGGTTATATTTCTGGATGTATGGACATAGATACACAGTTTAGTTTGGATTTAAATTTATATCACCGTACTATTAACTCTTGCGATCACTATGTGGATTGTGGACCATTACAAATGGGTTACGGCTGAGAATTTTATACAAGTCTTCTTCAAAATTTCAACTAACATTGGGTTGGGCGAGCGGGTCCTCTCCAAGGGTCAAGTCGTTTGGTTTGGCATTTTTGTCGGGCCCACCTCTGAGTTGTGATAGATGAAAAGTTGGAGAAATAAAATACATTTAATGATGGTGAGAAAATACACTATAAAAAATGAAAAATGCTACAACAAATGGAAGAAAACTAAAAACAAAAAAGTTCTAACAAATTCAATTAAAATGAATGGGGTGACATCCATCTTAAATTAGACAAAAAAATGTAATAGCTAAAATAATATATTAATTTGACTAATTAATAAATATTATATAAGAAGGTAAAATTAAAGTGTAAAAGTAAAGAGTAGATCGTAACATTATACTATTGTGGTAATTATTTCTTTCACATTGCTTTTAATACTTAAATAAGATGCTAGTTGTTTAATTTTAAGAAAAATGACAAATTAATCATCGTGGCTTGCGGTCAATGACAAGTCAACTACTATAATTTATTTTCTAACAAATTAACCACTTACGTATGGGAAAATGACAAAGCCAACATCGCTGTCACATTTGGCGTTAACAAACTGATCTGGAGCCTCGGCGGTTCGTAGACAAAACACCGCGGCTCTGTGGTTTTCCAAGAAAAGAATGCCAAATTTGGCTTGCATGCCGCGGTATCTTGGGACGCCGCCGTGGCGTTTCAGGATGCCGCCGTGGTTTGCTGGACTCGGGTTTGAATTGTATAAGTACACAGTGAACTTCCCGTGATATTCTCAGACATTTTGTAATCGATTAGCGAACCCTAGAGAATTAGGAGAGCTGAAGAGAACGATATTTTGGCAAAGTTGAAGAATTTGTTGAAAAGCAAATGGCGTCTTTGAGTGTTGAAGAATCTGTTATTAATCGTCAAATTGGAGTGGGGCCCATAACCACATTTTTGGCCAATGAGAATGAGATACATGGAATTGGAAATGAAGCTGCAATTGTGTTGCATTCTAACTCAGCAACTCTACACGAGGAGGACGATGAGGACCTCTGTTCATTATGTCAATTCACGGGTGACGAAGACATTAACATGGCCGAGAGTAGACCTAGACGCCCACCACAAGCACAATGCACCTTCACTGGTATGGGCCTTGGCAAAAAGCATAGTTCATTGAAAAAATTTAAAGAAGAAATTGTCGATCATGCATTGAAGAATGGGTACGGGATCAAATTCACTCACAGTGATGCTCATCGGTTGAGGGCTGCCTACCAGGAAAAATGCTCATGGCGGCTGCATGCCTAAAAAATGCAAGGTGAAATGACGTTTCTAATAAGGTTCAACGACGTTCACACTTGCTCGAGAAAGATGGAAAGCCGTCATGACAATGCCAAATGGGTGGCAACACATTACTTAGACAGATTTAAAAGTCAGGCCGACTGGGACCTTTCTTCCATAATTGAGACAGTCAGGAAGGACTTCAACATCAACATCACACCCAGCCTTGTTAGAAGGGCAAGGAATACGGCCAAAAAAATTAACGAAGGGGATGGCAATGAGTAATACAAGATCATATGGTCCTATGCCGAGGAGATTCGGAGATCTAATCTTGGAAGCTTGGTAAGCGTTGACCTGGACATGAGTGCATTTAAAAGGATGTACATGTGTTTGGCTGCATGCAAGATGGCCATGCAGAACTGTGGTAGACCGATTATTTGTTTAGACGGTTGCCACTTGAAGGGAGCGGCTCCAGGCCAGCTGCTCACTGCTGTCACCATCGACGGGAATGATGGAATGTATCCGATTGTTGTAGTAGTGGTTGAAGCAGAAAATAGGACTTCATGGAGCTGGTTTCTGGAATTGTTGCTCGACGATCTAAACACCCCATCTGGCAATGGATGGACAATCATTTCTGACCGACAAAAAGTACGGTTGATTGCTTTTGCCTTTTGCTTTTATGTTATGCATTTTGTACCAATGTCTGACTCATATTATGAATCTTTGCAGGGGCTAATGTCAGCTGTTTGAGAGGTGGCAGGAAAGCGGACCATCGGTTTTGCATCCGACACCTGTATGACAATTTTCAAAAATAATTTAAAGGCAGGTTGTTAAAGGATGCGATGTGGGCCGCATTTAGAGCCACAACAGTGAGGCAGTTTGAGAGAGAGATGGCCAAGTTATTTTTGCTTGACCCGGCGGCCCACAACTATCTACAAGGAATAGATGTGACATGCTGGGCCAAACATGCCTTCTACTCCATCCCCAAATGCGACTTAAGCCTCAACAACCTCAGCGAGTCCTTCAACGCCTGCATCTTACAGCCCGGGACAAACCGATTCTAAGTATGTTTGAGATCATTCGAAAGGGTATTATAGGTAGGATCGTGAAAAAAAATGAAAAGATGGCTCGCTTGACGGACCCTTTGTGTCCAATGATCAGCAACCGGATCACCAACTACAATTTGCCGGTCGAAATTAGAGCTCCCAGTTTTCAGGAGCTGCCTAGTTTGAGGTCAGCAACGGTAATGAACAGTACTATGTCGATTTGGACAGGAGTACTTGTACCTGTTACCGGTGGGAGTTGACCGGCATCCCATGTGTCCATGTAGTCCCATGCATTCACTTCACGAGGAGATCTCCTGAGGAATTTGTGCATGCGTGCTATCGCCGGGAAACATACATGGTAATGTACTCTCACTTTGTCCGCCCCATCAATGGACCAATTAAGTGGCCTCCTGTGACTAATCTTGATCGAATTATCCCACCGCCATTTAAAAGGCTTCCAAAAAGGCCGCACAAATGTAGAATACGTGATGTGGACGAGGCTCCAAGCTGGACAGTGCTGCCCAGAAGACATCTGTATGTCACTTGTGGCCAGTGTGGGGGTGTAGGGCACAATTCCCGCACGTTCGAAGGTGGAGGCGAGTTCAGTGTAGGGGCCGGCAGAGGCGACAGAGGGAGAGGTAGAGCCAGAGATAGAGGTAGCAGAGGAAGGTCAGAGGGCACATTTATGGGTTTCAGAGTTCTCGAGATAGCCCCCGAGACAATTCCTTCCATAGTCCCTAAGATAGTCCCCGAGCGAGTATCTAAGACAGTTCCCGATAGAGTTCCTGAGACGCAGGTGAGCCCATTATCACGTTTACGTTTTCAAGTGTTATTTGAACTATGCTAATTTCATTTGCAATATGTTCTGCAGGAGTCTGATGCGCAAGGTCCACAAGCACAAACGTACACAAATGTAGACCTTAACCTTCCGTGATACATTCGTTTGATAGATTAGGTTTGATATATATGTGATTGTACTGTACACTATATTTGTAAATTTTGAATTGATAAATATGAATTAATTTCATTAATTTGAGTTGATAAATTTGAATTTGTTTCGTTTCAGCAATTTGAATTCATATATTGGTTTCATACATTTGGTTGTGGAGTGTGCATGGAATTTGATTACAGGTACCATGACATAACAAGCCGCCACAAGCTGCCGCGGTTTGTGATGCAAGCCGCTGCGGCTTGCTTACAAATTGTCGTGCTTTGTGATGCAAGCCATTGCGGCTTGCTTACAAAGCGCCGCAGTTTGTGATGCAAGCCGCTGCGGCTTGCTGAAATTGTTGCACTGAATTCACCCAAGCTTGTCCATACACTTTTCTTTAATTATGTACTTGATTTAGGTCATACATGATTTACTTTTCACTTATCCTCACCCCAATTTATAAAAATTTTGCCAGAGTCTCCCTTGTTTTTTCACTCCCCCAAAGCTATTCTCATACATTCTGCACAAAATCCCAAGCATTTCCAGTATCATCCAAACATATTATTCATCCAGTAAATGTAAACTACACATATCATCCAAACATATCATTCGCAAAGTAAATGTAAACTACACATAAATTACAACGTAAATGTAAAAAATTTCAACTAAACATAAATTACAATGTAAATCCTTGAACTAAACTACAACGTAAATCCTTGAACTAAACTACACTGCCTTCTTCTTGGTTTGTTTCGGCCGCAAATCCTTGATTGCAAAAGATAAGTGCGGATCAAGGAATACTTTATCTGCTGTGTCGAACAACTGACCCTCATACTCAAAGGTTGTAGCGTTGTGCTCGTGGAATTGTTATGGAATAGTGCACTGTTGCATTACCCTCATCCCCGCACTCGTACACCGAAAGACACCATACGGGCTGCAATGCAAAGGGAACAATTGCCGGTAAAATAAGCGAAAAGCAATATTAAGAATTTATACAAGGGAAAATACATACCGCTCTTTACTAAGTACTGCTCTAATTAATTCTAACTTTATCTGGATAATTAAAATTTTGATTTTTGGAAACTTAAATAAAATAAATAACAAAATAAAGCAAATCACTAATGGAAAGCCTTTAATTTATAAAAGATCTAGAAGATTGATTTCACGAATATTTGTCATATTATTTATCAGATTCAATATTTCGTAATTGAACAATTATTTATAAATAAAAAATCCTAATTTATTAAACTCCTCTCTTTCAAGTGTCGAGATAACCTTAATTCCTAAAATCATAATTTCAATATCTCTATAAAAATCATTCTTTTAGTCATTCAATAAAGTTTCATGGTTTTCTAATTGATTTCGTAAAACTCTATCACTCTCTCAAGCTATTAAATCTTTACATTGTAATATTCAAATCGTATTTGGAATTACCTCTCTCGAGTGTCAAACCCTAAATATAAAAATCATTCAATAAGTGGCTAGCAAATTGAAAGCATGAAGAACATAATATCACAAATTAATAATTAATCCAACCAATAGAATATTCAATCAGTCAAAATAACACTTCCAATAAATGAGCCTTCACTCCTCTAGAAAGAGAGAGTTAGTTCAGCATAATTGAAGTAAAAACAATGAAAAATATGTTTAACATAAAAAAATTAAAGATAAGAAATAGGTAGAACAGAAAATTCATCTCTAGATGTCATTGTAATGGTGTAACCCGTGTGCTGGTCTCCTCGTCCAATATCAAAAATTCTCTTCGATCACTCTCCAAAACTTGTTTTGAGGCTGCCGAATGTCTCCCATTGCGTTAGGTTATTTTGTATTTATAGAGCCGCCATTAGGGTTTCCAAAATCTCTGAAAGAGTCTTTCAAAACATGTGGGATTTCGTAATTTTGGAAAGTGAATCTGGTCTTGGGCCATAGATTAAAAAAAAACTTGAGCCGCGGCTCAGGGTCAACTTGTGTCGCTGGGCCGCAGCCCAACATTCTTGAGCCACAGCCATCCTGCTTGACACCCATTTTTTCCTTTTTTTTTATAGACTTAAACATCCAAATTTTGTTGTTTTCCATCTTCATTTCACATATTTGATTATTTATTTGTATCATAACTTAAAATATGTTAAAATTACCAAAAACTCGAGAATAAGCATCAAACTTTGCTTAGAATTATGATAATAACTCTAATTTTTATGAGTTATCAACTGTAAAGTGAAGGAAAAGAAAGACAGAAAATTGACCATGACATGATTTCTTTATGAACTACATTATATGTTTATATATATTATGCATATTTTGTTGAGCTTTAGGCTTATTAGTTGAACCATGTGGTGTAGGAGAGGATGAAATCTTTGATGAACCCAATGGGACAAAGGAATAATGTGGCAGTTGAAGGAGTATACTCATAGGAAGCTAGCGCGTTGTTTGGAGCGTGACCATGGGTATCAAAAACATAAATGAATAAATTTTCTAAAAGGATTTTTATTATTAGGTTTTCTTTATATTTAGTTTTATCATAGATATTGTGGTTCATTTTGTTGGATTTTAGCGCGTTGATTTTGTTGGATTTTAGCACATTGATTTTGTTGGGTTTTAGCACGTTAATTTTAAATGGTTTCTATTTTTATAGTCTTCCACTACAAAAGTTTTAAAATTAAGAATTTTATAAATGACACGTTATATTAAAAAAATTGCAAGAAAATGTTTTAACGCTTCAGGGTGTTACAATCAGGCAGTTGCAATAGCCACAATGACCTTGTTCAAGTTTATGGTTTTGTGCCCATGGACATGATACATTTAGCTGTCTCATTACTCTAGTTAACAACAATACAACAAACATATCTTCCAATGGTCAAATGTGCGTAACGAAAATAAGACCCCAACATGGGTCTATCAAGTTTGGTTCAAACGACCAAGATGATCAACAAAATAAATGTTATGTATACTAAAAGTTAATATATATATCCTATGAAAATACATATACAATATGAAAACTGATGAGTCATCAAAATGAATACATCATTTTATATGAGAACGCTTCTTAAATTTGTCGGCTAGAACCAAAGCTATCAAAAGATTCAATCTTTCAAGAATCCACTTGAAGAGATCAAGTTCTTTGCAAAAAACTCGAGAAGAAAATCTCCCCAAAAAGCAAAAGCTCCCAATTAAATTTTGTCAAAAGGTTTCAATGTATTGTTTCTCATGTGTTTTTATAGGCTAAAATAAACTAAACTTAACTCTAATAAAATAAGGAAACCTAATTTAAATATCAATTAAAGTAATATACTAAAATAAATCAAATTTGGTAGGTGATGGCTGCTGGTATGTGTAGACATGGAAGGTGGGCCGCTGGGTGTGTGTGCTGGTGGGCCGCTG
Organism: Begonia loranthoides; assembly: GCA_022433065.1. Lineage (NCBI taxonomy): Eukaryota > Viridiplantae > Streptophyta > Magnoliopsida > Cucurbitales > Begoniaceae > Begonia > Begonia loranthoides. Next base: position 8,325,865 of record CM039478.1, read on the forward strand.
GAAGTGTGTGCTGGTGGGTTGGTGGGCACAAATAGGCTGCAGGCGCGCACGGGCTTCGCACAAGGCTGCTGGACTGGGCGCAATGCGCTGCAGGCTGTCGGATGGTGAGGCACGCTGTCGAAAATGGCTACTGGGCTGCAGAAGGTGGGCTGTCAGAAAATAATGCTGGGCCGCACGGGTTGGATGAGGCTAGGCCGTGAAGAGGCGCGCTGGAATGGCTGGGCCGCGCGGAGTGCGCACATTGTCGGAAAGAGGAGTGGGTTCACGGGCGGGCTGGCCTAGCGTGGGAGCACGGGTGCGCGGGTGGGTTGACCCGTGAAGAACGCACAACGCTGTCGGAACGAGACGATGGGCTGCGTGCACTGTTGGAATGAGAAGTTAGGCCGAGCGTGCACTGTCAAAATGAAATATTGGGTTGGGCTACTGATGGACGCACTGTGCTGGCCGCATTGTCTGAATGCGAGCGTTGTGCGCACTACAGGTGGACCTTCAGGCTTTTGGAAAAATGACCTCCTTTTGCATCATTTGACTTGGGTCTCCTCTACTATCCCCTCTCCAATGTTTAACAAGTTCTCCAAGGCTTTTGGATCATGGCTTTTGGGTCCCCTCTCTTGGACTTCTTCCTAAAAAAGTTGTGATTTTTCCTTCACCTCCTTTATTCTTGTCTTTGTCTTTGGGCCTCTAATGCCTCTTAATGGATCTTGGACTTTGTAGCTTTTCCAGATCACATCATTCCTCCTTTCTTTGAGAATATTTGTCCTCAAATCGCCTACATCATACAAAGGCAAGTCAATAATATTTAAAGAATTTAACCTTACCGTTTAAGCTTGGTAGGAATATTTGATATTCATTATTATGGATGTGTCCCAAGGCTCGGAAGTATCCATCTCCTTGTGGTGGCAACCTATGCTTCGATGAATGACTAGTTTTTCTTTATCTCCAATAATATTAGCAAACAGTGAGCAATATATAAAATAATGAACATTCACAATATATATAAACTCAACACTTGTTTCAACGAATCGGTTATAATCCACATCATCATCAAAGCATTCAACAACAATTTTCCCAATACAATATTTAAGCACACAATCCATAATAATCATGGGAAAACTAGAAATATGAAATAATCCATAAAACATATTCATCCGTTCATATTTAAGTATAATCGCAAATTCCCAATAACTATTCTTAAAAATCATATATGTTCCATAAAATGCATCTAAGATCTAAAAAATATCAATTAACAATTCATAAGGTTGATTCTTAGGAACAAAACATGTATGCTTCTCAATAGACATCCTTTAAACCCATAAAAATCAACACATACATCCTTTTCACAAATATTCAAAAATCTTTCAAAATCTAAGTCACTATCATACAAATTACTAGAAGCATTGAATGATCCATATAACAAGATTAATCATTCATATAATCCATGTATATTTTTAAACACAATTTTTCAACATCCATTCTTCAAATAAATTTTAAAAATCATGCATGCTACATAAAGTTTATCTAAGGTCTTAAAGATACCAAATAATAATTCATAAAGATGATGTATGAGCACATAATGTATTTTTCTTGAAAAATAATTCTCTATAACCATAAAAATCAAAACATGCTTTTTTTTCAAAAACAATCCATAATCTCCCAAAACCTAAGTCTCTATCACGTAAATTTTTATAATTTTCAGATTGTAATAACTTAGTTTGAAGATTAAAAACATACATGATCGACAATGGGTTGGAAACCACAATGTCCTTACCTTTCTCATATGGAAACTTCTTGTTGAACTCCATCCACGGATGTTCAATCCTCCTTTGTGGTGTTCCTCCCTTTGGTAATTCCTTCAGATGTATGTCTTTATATCCCTGTAAATTTGTTGTAACATCCACTAGAAAAGAACTAGTTAGTTCATGGGAGGTAAAAGAAATATTTTTGCATACAAGTGAAAACACCTCACTATTTTTCTCACTCTTTTTAAACACTCCAATCCTTTTCGTTCCTTTTCTCCCTTGGATTTTACCTCATCTCCCACTATTTTTTTTCTCCTTCGCTCTCTCAGTTTTTCTTTTCTCATCGCCATTTTCACTCACTTTAATTTCAGCTTTTTTCTCTATGGCTCTTTTTACTCCTTTTTCATCTTCTCCTTTTTCCTTTTCAATTCTATTTATTTCTCAAACTTCCAAATCTTTTTCAACTACTCCACAATCATATTTTTCTTCTCTTGCTTTTGATTTGGGGCAATTTTGGGACTCTTTGGCAATCTCTTCTTGATCTTTGCTTACTTCCTCGACTTGCACATTTAAAACTTTCTTTGTGACCAACAAATCTTCTTTTATTGAGTCTTCCACTTCCATATTGCTAGATTCCTCAAGTGGTGGTAATTCATCAATGCTCACACTTTTTTCATCTCCAATTTCAAACTTTTCCACTTGTGTACCTCTTTCAATTTGTTGCTCCACTTTATTGTTCTCTTTTCCTTTTTCATCATTAACACCTAGTGTTTCCTCATCCTTTATCTTTTCGGTCATCTTGCCTCCTTGTTGTAATTGTTCCCTTGGTTTTCTTCATTTGGATCATCATTCACCTCTTTAGAATTCATTGGGGCCGTGGTGATTGGTTTCTTCTCCAAGCAAGATTTATAAAGTTCCTCAAAATCGAATGGCACAACCTTATGCTCCTTTTTTTCAAACTCAGATTTCCAATAATAGTGTGAAATGACAAATTTTTCTCTCATGATGTCCTTCATGTCTTTCCAAATTTGAATTGGTGGTTCTCCATATCTCCTTTGATTCCTTAATGATTGTTCCCACCAATCGCTTGCGTAATCTGTGAATTTTAAAGTGACCAACTTGACTTTCCTTTCTTCCGAGAACCTTCGATGTTCAAATATGATATCCACTTTTTGCTCCCACTCTACGTACGCCTCTGTATCATTTTTCCCTTAGAAAGGTGGTATTTTTACCTTTATGTTGCTCAAACCACCATCTTCCTTATCCATACGGGAATTTCTTTCAAAACCTCTCCTTTGGTTATTACCTTTTTCTCCTCAAACTCAAAAGTTTCAAAACTCTTCTTTTCTCGACCATTGGTAGCAGTTGGTGTTTCTAATCGATCCATCCTCGAATTTAGAGCTTGGAATTGGTCTTGCATAGCCCTCATACACGTCCTCAAATCCATGTTCGCTTCTTTTCCACTTCTCCTCGGCTTAAGAACAAAGCAAATAAATAAATGTTAGTAATGGACCTTTCCAGTCGCTCATGTGTTTCACTCAATTGATGGATCACTTCACTCGTGTTTGCACTCAAAAGACTTTTATAAGATGATCTCACACTCTGCCTTTTTCTACTCTTTCTTCCATTTTAAGTTTTTTACTCATAACTCAATTAAAGAAAAGAAAGAATTTTCAATCAAGCACAAACTATGAAAAATCAAACTTTTTTTTCAAACTTTAAATTTAAATTTTCTTCAAGTTTGATCAAAACCAAGCTACTCAAACTACTTATTGTGATTAAGTACCCTAAGAAGCAAATACCTTGAATTTTGAATAAGGTATTATGGAACTTTCCCAAAAAGGAATTTTTTTCCCAAAAATTTCTAAAAACTGACAGAAATAAGCCAGAGATTGGATATTTGAAATGTACTCTTTGACATGAATCCAATGATGATTTTCAAATTTCATTATGCTTTTTGTAGAATAAAAAGCTCACATTTTTTTTAGAATAAAAATCACACTTTTTTTTTTATTTTGTAGAAGATTGATAAGCAAAGGAATAACTTTTTTATGTTTGATCGTAAGGGACAAACTTTTTTTTTATAGATGAAGAGAAAGCAAATATTTTTTTGATATTTTTGAAGGTTGATTGTAAGGATCAACAAAAGAAGAAAATTGATGCGAAAAAGTAAAGATAACACTTTGATTCCATTCGAGCCAACGCCCTGATACCAACTGATGTGAACTTAGGGTATACGAACCCTAGACCCTACAACGTACGCGGAAAAACAACGAATCGTCTCATGAAACAAGGTCAAAGGGGTGGAACTTCGTCCCTAGCCAAACCTGTCGACTAGAACTGAAGTATTCCGATGAGGAGCTTGACCCTAATCAAAAATGTCGGCTAGAACCAAAGCTATCAAAAGGTTTGACCTTTTAAGAATCCATTTGAAAAGATAAAGTTCTTCACAAAGAACTCAAGAGAAGAAAATCTCCCCAAAAAGTAAAAACTCTCAATTCAATTTTTGACAAAAGGTTTCAGCGTATTGTTTCTCATGTGTTTTTATAGGCTAAAATAAATTAAACCTAACCCTAATAAAATAAGGAAACATAATTTAAAGATAAATTAAAGTAATATACTAAAATAAATTAAATTTGGTAGGTGATACCTGCTGGTGGGCCGCTGGGCAAACATGGGCTGCAGGCACGCGTGGGCTTTAGACAAGGCAACTGGACTAGGCGTAATGGGCTGCAGGCTGTTGGATGGTGAGGCATGCTGTTGGAAATGGCTACGGGGCTGTGTACGATGGGCTGCAGAAGGCGCGCTATCGAAAAATAATGCTGGACCGTGAGGGTCGAATGAGGTTGGGCTGCGAAGAGGTGCGCTGGAACAGCTGGGTTGCATGTAGTGTACGCGCTGTTGGAAAGAGGCGCAAGGTCCACGGGCGGGCTACTTGAGCGTGGGCGCACGGGTGCTCGGGCAGGTTGACCCGTGAAGAACGTGTGGCACTGTCGGAATAAGACGTTGGGCCGTGCGCACTGTCAAAATGAAAAGCTGGGCCACGCGCACGCTGTTGGAATGAAATATTGGTCGGGCTTCTGCTGGGCGCGCTGTGCAAGCCACACTGACTGAATGCGCGCATTGCACGCACTATAGGTGGGCCTTCGGGCTTTTGGAAAAATGACCTCATTTTGCATCATTTGACTTGGGTCTCCTCTGCTATCCCCTCTCCAATGTTTAACAAGCTCTTCAAGGCTTTTGGATCATGGCTTTTGGGTCCCCTCTCTTGGACTTCTTCCTAAAAAAGTAGTAATTTTTCCTTCACCTCCTTTATTCTTGTCTTTCTCTTTGGGCCTCCTAATGGATCTTGGACTTTGTAGTTTTTCTGGATTACATCACACAATCAAATCAATTCACTTTATTGAACCTTTAGAAGTTTGTTGGATCCCATAACTGAGATAGGAACTGGGAACTTACAATACAATTCCTTGAAAAATTCAACTTTAAAAACCCATTTCGGACGACCTTAGAGATATCCGGTTGACCAGACTGATCGTCCTCCAAATCAGGCGCGGTCGACCAGGAAATTTCCCAGTCAACTGCTCTTCAAGCATCGACCTCACGGTTATCCTCCGGTCGATCGGTTTCCAACCTCAGTCGATCGCTGTGATCCTGGTTCGTCCAAAAACTTTGAAATTCACAACTTTTTTTTATCAAAAAATCTAATTTTATCAATCGAACACAAACCAAAGCATAGCAAACTCACATTCGTGCATAAATCAAATCCCATTTTCATACATCCAACCAAAATTCAATCTTTTTCCTTTATATCAAAAAATTTGCAAAACTGGAAGGAATTATGTTATATCTAGCCCATGACCCATGCCCCATATATAAAAAAATAATAATATTTATTTTCTTTACAACCCCATTTTGGGGGGATGCCGAAATAGGGGGAAGGACTCCCCCTATTTTAGAAACTGTGGGGAAGGTTGGTTTTCCCACGGTTTCTCAGCTTTCTCCTGCATTCCAGTTTTCTCCAGTGAAACGGCGGTACAAACAGAGTGGATTCGCAATGGTAACTCGCGCATCGCCATGGTAACGTCAACCTCCCCTGTATTTTGTTTATTTCCTTTTGGAGAAGTTCCTAATGGACAGATTGATCTCTTAAGGTTGGAGAGTTGGTGTCGGCATGGCAAAGTTATTTCCGGCAAGGTGTTGGTCTGTGAAATTCGTTGTTGATAAGGATTGAAGTTTCAATTTTTATAGAGTTTCATCAATGGATGTTCTGGATTTTTTTGGTTGGGTATTGGAAATTTGAATAGAACGTTTTTGGATGGATTATGAATTGTTGTGTTTTGCCAGTGGTCGGGATGGATTCCGACCGGAAGTTTTAGCCTCTCGGCCAACAACTATTCGGTAGAATCACTGAAGGCATTCTGGGCGACAGTGATTTTCGGTGAATCGCTAAAGGTTTAATTTAGGGCTCGGAATCTTTGGAAATTTATCCTTGTATGATGTAACGCTCCGATTATTTAAAACTGTTTTTCTCTTATTTAAAATTTGTGAGATAAAATTTTTTGCTTATTTTATTCAAAACGTGTGAATTAATTTCATTTGAAAACATATCAGAGTTATTTAAGTGGAAATAGATAATAAAACATAGTTTAGGTTTTACAATGATTACAACCATTTATTAAATCCCAAATACCCAACATGTTGTGAGCCACAATCATCAGGTCAAACCCGGTTGATAACCCAAGGGATCATCCTGAAATATCTCTTCATTAACTGGTATGTTACAATCATCATTACCTACATTCACGGGGAAAACAATGAGTCTAATGTCTAACAAGAATTAGAATGAAATGCAGATGCTATGCATGACAATGCGATGCATTACAAAAAAGAACCGTATCTTTTTCTGTTAAGCCGAGAGTCGGGTACATCATAGGGTTATGTAGCTTAACCGTAACTCCGATGAGGAGCCACACCAATAGGGGTGTCACTACATACCGTCACCGTATTCTTTTGTTAAAGACATTGGGGATTTCAGTACAAGAGAAATGATGAACCCTAAAATTCATGTGGCTTAACCGTAACTCAGCTCCCTACGTGGGAGTAGTTACACCAATAGGGGTGTCACTACCGTGGGACAGCTATCGATTCTCGCAAACCCCCACATGTCTATTTATATAAATTATGCATGTCATAATATGTCAACAATTTCATAAGTCCTAGATATGATGCATGAATGCCAATTATAGTTCACAAAATATCAAAGAATCATACAACTAACAAATTATGGAAAGTAAATTAGAAGTCTATTATTTTATTGATCTCATTATCCACTTTAACTAAGTTTAGAGAATTTAAATAACAGTCAAAACTTTGCAGCCATATTCAAAGCAGTAGAAAATACAACAACCAACCCGTGATGTAGGGCCTCCTCTGACCAACTACACTCTAATTCTTACCTTTGTAGAGTATTTCTTTGTTCCTTAGTGTTTTTAGCTCTTATCCTTTCCTTTTTTTATCGTTAATATCTTCACAATAATATTTACCAATTAAAATCTATTATTTATTATTTTATTCCTTTCGTTAATCATGGACAGTACTCATCAGGAATATTCTCATGAAAGAATGCCCTTAGCGATTCTTCTTAGACAGAATATTCTTTCTAAGTAAGTTCTTAGGAAAGACTGGAGGGTCACAACGGTTCTCATTAAATATCAGTCTCCTTAGACAAAATTTACTTACATAGTACGATTACACCACTAATATTATATAATATTACGATAATAACGATAATATATATCAAATTAATATTTCTAAAATAACATTGTGATAATAATGATAATATATTTGTAATTAATATTTCTAAAATAATATTGCGATAATAACGATGGTATATTTTCAATTAATTTTTCTAAAATAATATTGCGATAATAACGATAATATTTGACTAATATTTATCAACTAAATTACCCAATAAACCCAAAAGGGAAAAGATAGTTACCGAAATCCAAGAGACGATCCCGTAAATTCCTCTCGTTGAGGCTTCCGAATTTTCCAGAGTAACTTCCTTTTCCACAATCTCTCACTCAAATTTTCCTCCCAAATATTTCCCCACACTCTCTTTCTCCCTCTTCTTTCATTTCTCTTCGCTCGTTGGTGTGGTTTTTCATCAGCGAAGAACGCTCAATTTATAGGCGTTCTTCTCCCTTCAGAAGTTGCCACGCAAGAGAGAAATTAGGTGAAAGTTAGGAGAGCATTGAGTGCAGCAAAACTGTGTCGGCATGCAGTGAGTCTAGTCGCATTCCTGGGATGCCAACCTCGACCACTTATTTTCTTCGTGTCCAGAGCTTCAAGAAAAACTCATTTCTCACAAAATTTAGTGGGTCCGGTCGCATGCTGTGCTAACCAAAGTCGATGTTCCGATTGGAACCACGCCAACATGACGCGACTGGACCAACGTGCGCAGCAGCCCTTCGTTTTCTCCAAAACATTATTGTTTCCCAATCCAATTCTTCCTCCTTTTATTTAATTTCCTTATATATAAATTCTCCAAATAACTTCTCAATCCATTTTTCCACTTAACCACTTCCAATTAATTTCCATAACTTCCCCACTTAACCAATTCTAATCATTTTTATGTTATGAATCTTAAATAAATATCCTAAAATCCTTTCTCCAAATTATACCCAATTATACTCCAATTAATCCAAAAAGCTCTATTTATCAAATTCTAATTTTCATCAATGAATTCTTCAATAAATATCCAAAACTCCAATTTTCTTTACTTAATTTCGTTTACGGAAAATCAAATAATATATCTAAACTAAAATCATCCAAATTTCCCAAAATATTAATATTCTTAAGTCCGATAAAATTTCGGGGTATTACATATGATGTTGTTGCTTGTCATGGAGAGGTCGTGTTGAATGCGATTGAACTTCATCCTTCGATGGAGCATTTCCAAACTCTGTCCATGGACAGTGTGTTCTTTGGGCAAAGATGAATCTGTCTGCGGGTAGAGCACTCTCCCCGCAGACCAATTTGTTAGGCTGTGCCCAAACTTTTGTTTTGGATCAGCCCAATCCTGCTAAATTTTTTTATGAGCTTAGGCCCAAATTCTAAATGGGCTTGAGCCTAGATTCTATTGGGCTTGGTCCCTATATTTACATAGACTTTGAGCCATTGTATTTTGGCCCGATTGTTTTGGGTCGTTCTGGAGAAGTTTTGAATCGTGTTGGGTTCTCAACCCTAATGTCCTTATAATAGTCTCGTTTAGCCTTCAAATTTAAATAAATAAAATTTAAATTTTGAATCTTAATGTTTAGTAAAATTATTATGATTAGGTTAAAAAACTTACAAGTTATCGGGCTTGTTGCTATCGGGCTTCAGTGGGCCATTTTCATTTGGACTTGGTATTGGTTGACCAAAATTTGAGGTAGAAGTTATTTTATATTTAACGTTCACTAATTTATAAATGTCTAATATTGCTTTAAATTAGGCATATTTAGTTCAATATTCGGTTCAATTGTATAAAATTCTTTGTTTGTGCACTGTTATTGTTTAACTCTGCTTAAAGTTAAACATGTTTAATTTACCGTTCAGTTCAGTTACATTCATCGTTGTACTTATTTACTTTTAATGTTAAAATAGGTAATAAGACAGCTATACATGCCATGTTCTTGGCTTCGAATCGCTAAAGCTAATTAGGGTCTGTTTGTTAAAATGGGTAATGGAACAATTGTATGTGCCGTATCTTTGGGTTTCAAATCCCTAAACCTGATCAGGGTCTGTTTGACTGTTTGCGATCGCCTGAGTATCACCATTGTTTAAATGTTGTTATTTAATTTATTGCTCGTCGTAACTTCTTTTACATATTGTCATGTTAAAATAATTAACTAAAAAACACGTTAATTTATATGACTTAAAAGTTGAATATAAAATTAATTCCCTACTGAGTTTGATGACTAACCCCTGTAATTATTTTCACTTTTTATGAAATAGTTGGATAAATCCCTAATTGCCATCTCAAGAGTGAAAATTGGAAATTTTCCCGTATAGATTATTTCATTCCATTTTTAGAGAAACTTAGAATATATTAGGGAGGTTTGTACCCTAAATATTATTTTTAAGTTATTTCTGCCTGGTTTTAGAAATTGTTAATTTGTATTATATTATTGTCACTTCTAGACCTTTATTTTTGGGTCTGGTCTGTAATGTAAATTCTTAAGTCTTCCACTACTGATTATGGATTTAAGTGAGGGTCGGACGATTCATTCTTTTTGGGTCGGATTGTTTTCTGTTCTGTCTCGGGTCCTTTTTGGGGCGTGACAGAATTTTTGGTATCAGAGCATAGTTGACATCTTGAAGAAGTGACATTAATAAAATAGATATTGTAGTGTTATACAAGAAATGAAGTTACAATACCTTATGACTAAGCACAAAAAATTAAATTGAGTTAAGGTATTGTTTGAAAGACATCTTGAGATTATTCACTGGTGGATAGGGGTATTTCTCTAATTGGACATAAGTATTTAGAGTGGATCGGATTCAGTTAGAAATGATAAGGAGTATGTTTTATAAATAATTAGAATCAATTTTTTTGAACATGAGTCTGCAAACTTTTCTGGGTTATGTGTGTGAGCCTGTGAAATTTGAACTTAAGAAACTCATCTTAGATGGAAATCCAAAGTCTCAGTTTCCTTCAAAAATCCAATATTTGTCCTTTCCTGTTTGGAATTCGTTAGTCAAAATTGAAACCTTACAGTTGTAGATTTTGATTCGAAAACTATTAATAGAAGTTTTTGAATTGATCTTATTTGGAGCGCTTCAACAGTAGTAGAGATTTTGGCATAAGTTGTTGAGAATGTTGTTCTAAGGTCTAGAGTCGTGCAAGTGGGTCTTTCTTGAGGAACGACTGCAGCAAAAGTCTATCTAATTGGACGATTGTAGCAGAAGTCTATCTGATTGACGATTATCTTGATAGGCTTAGGATATGATAAAGAATTTAAAAGTCATTATTATATCCGTGGAATACATGATTAGTTTTGCTATAATTCATATTAAGGTAATGATGGAAAATTTTTTAGGATTAATTTATGGTCGAAGCGGTAAGGTTAATAAAAAATTAGGCAATGTTCAGTGTGTGAGATGATTTAAAGATATATCATAATTTGGAATAAAGTAAACTCTCAATTTTTGGAATATAAAGATTAGTTATGGAGTTGATATATTGCATTAGAATTCTAGATTTCAACTGATAAAGTGGTATGACTAAAAAACACTTCATGACCAAAATTATCCTTAGACTTACAAGTTCAGTTCTATTATTATAGGTTTAAGTATTATTTGAAATGTTGGAGCAATTTTTGTTAAGTATTTGAGTGAATATGATAAATAATTAGAATAGAGTGATGATATTAGAGGGGATGCAAATAATGAGTTTAATGGAAGTCTTTGAAACTTGTATGTGTAGTTGGATGATTTAATGTTTGTGATTGGATTGGCAACGCAATCCTTTTGAAGATTAATTGTAAGGGAATTTTAATCTCCACTTTTGTTGAAGTGCATTAAGAGTTGATAATGTAGTGTTTCACATTTAGTGCAATATGATACAATAAGATTTTGGACACAAGTAAACAGTGAGTGTTTGGTTTCTCTTATAGTTAGATAAGATGAAATTTTGAATTTCGATTGATTGAATGAGTTTAAGTTTAGACTTAATGATGGTGTGAAGAGTGCGACTCTTCAGTTATGAGCTAGCAAATTTTTGCTTTGCATGATATTTCTCGCATTAATGTTTGTTTATGCGGATGTGGAGATTAGAGCGATATGAGGGTATGTTTGTTGATAACGACAATTATGAATTAGTCAGTAGACTCTAGTTCTGTTGAGATAGTGTGTTATGGCGTTCTTTTGAGGATCTACTAGTGTTACGACACTACCGTAAATTTGAGTTATACATTAATTTTGTCCTAGTAATGCCTTGGTTTTTGTTGCTTTGTGCATGATGATTTAGGTGAGGTAAATAAACATTGATCACAGTAGTTTGATTTGTTGTAAAATGAGTTTTTCATGTATAGTACGTTATGAGGAGGGAAATCAGTTTTGATGTTTGCTTGAAATCAGAATGGGTTGTCTCCAATTTAGTTCATTTCTTGCCTGAAGCTCATTCAAGTGGCAATCAATATTAATGATCTATTAAAATGAAGGAATGCACTTATGGATTAGTTGGAACGATCAATATGTCTTGTCATAAATGATTTCAGGTTGGACTATGATTAGTAAGTTTGCTGATGAGATGTAGGTGCAATCAACCTTTTGAGTTCATTATGAATGATTCGGGTTTGAGATTTTGACGTTGGTTTAACATGTTAAGGTTATGATTATAGGAAAGTGAATTTTCAGGTCCTTGTGAATTATTTTGATTAAGTATTCCTTAAGTGGTTGGGTATTGAGATACTCGTGATAAGCTTATAGAACGTCTATGAACTTTGTTGTAAACTTTTAAAGAGAATCAGTAATAAGCTAGATACGCTTGGATACAACTATTGGATGATGAGTTAAATTTTTCAGGCATAATGATTCTAAGTCAGTAGCTCATTGATCTCTATCTGAACTGCAATTATGATAATATAGGAACCACTAAAGTGTATCACGAAAAGTTAGATTTTCTAGAATTTGGATTATTGCAATGTCATTTAATTGCAAGGATTTCGACTTTTATTAGTATCGTTAGGTAACCTTGTGAAAAGAAATGTTAAGTTTGATTGTAAAGGAAAGTTGTTGGTTGATTTCTGAAGAGTTGATGTTCAAGTTAACTATTGCGCTGTTATTAGTGGTAACATGTGTAAATTGACTATGTTAAAGCATCAAGAGTTGGGTTGGATGCAGGGAGAAGAATTTTTACTTCAAATACTCTGTTAATCAAGACTGATGAGCCTAACTCATAAGTTAAGTTAAAAAAAATTCTTCTTACTTTGGAAGCTAAATAAAATTGTTATATGGCGTGAAGTTCGATGTTCTCTTGGATTCTAAGAGTTTGAAATATTTAAAGTGAATGCCTTGATGTGCTGATAAGTGAGGAATGTGAAGAGTTATGATCATGTTCTATAGTTCAATTACGCTAAGCCACTTTTGTGGTTGACATTTTGACCCATTAATCTCAAACCTTTAATTCTATGTCTAATAGTAAAGAAATTTAAGACATGATTGACCATTGGTGATTTTCCAATAATTGAGGTATATAACTTGGTAACAACTTTTAATTTCTACAACGTATTTGGAAATTGTAGAATCTTAATGAAGAGCTTAAAAAGAGATTTGACAAGCTGAAGTAAGTTGAACAACATTACTATGTGGAAGTTAGTACTAACGAGATTATGACTTCTCATTGGGTTTATTCATAGAACCTAGAAATTTAGATTCAGACAAAAAAATTAGTAGATTTTTTTAAAAGCAAATTTTGTTATTCGTACAGATAGTATCAAATATTTGAAGTATTGAACTATTAGTGTAAGTGGCCTAAATTGGAGTTAAGTGTGGATGATGTGTGATTATAGTTTGATTAATCAGCAAGTCAAGAATTGAACACTTGAAACCTCCATGGTTAGTACGCCCTTATTTCTGAAGGTGTGAAAGACAAGGTATGAAAAGTTTTGGTCTTATGATCCAGTTATCGAGGATATTTTATAGGTTTGGTGATGTTGAGTTGTCGCAAAACGAATGGTCTTTCTATTCATATCTTTTATTTTTAGTTAAATGGACTATTATGGTTTTTGGTCGATTAAAATGATTATAAAAGTTATTGTTCGATCTTACTTCTTCTTTCATTATTATGTCTAATTAAGACCTAAATGTATAGATTAAATTTAACTCTCGAGAGATCCCTGAGCAGAGTTAAACTTGAGTGATATGTGATTCCCAACAAAAAGATGGTTAAAGTTTCAGACTTATGGGGTGGGAGTGTGAGCTATCTTACCCCGAATGTAATAAAATCCTCTAATTGTTATTAGAATTTAAACCTATGAAACTCTTTATGGGAGACAGTGTAAACTACTATTATGTTGAGTTGAGGGCGAGGTGTAGGTAAACTTTGGCCTTGTTTTGGTTCATATAATGATTGAGAAAGTTCAGGTAACTATGGAATGATTGTTAAACTGTTTAAAGTTGTTCGAGGAGTGTCAAGGAGACGATTTTGCAATTTTGAAAGTTCAATCGTGTTGCGGTATTGGTTGTTTTGAGGTGATGAGCAAGTTAGTTCCCATATGTATATTTGGGTCATTTGGATTATTAAACGTGTTGATGCAATGACTTACCAATAGAACTTACCACTACGATTAAATTATGTTCATGATGTTTACACACTAGGAAGTATGTATCTGACCCATTACTTACGAGCTCCTATACCAAGGTATCTATCCAGGAGGATTTTTTTTTTTTTTTATATATATATCAGGTAGAATGTGATAGAATCATTGGTCGTGAAATAAGAATTCTTCGTCATCATGAAATACTGTTAGTTTGGGTACAGTGGAAGAACAATAATAAAAGAGAAGCCACTTGAGAGATTGAATCAGAAATTATGGCAAAGTATCATCACTTATTCAATAGTACGATTGAAGGTGCTCTAAATTTTGGGGACAAAATTTTTTAAGTAGGGAAGAATATTATATCTGGCCCATAGCCCATGCCCCATATATAAAAAAAAATATATTTATTTTCTTTACAACCCCATTGCAGGGGCTTGCCGATATAGGGGGAAAGACTCCCCCTATTTCAGAAACTGTGGGGATGGTTGGTTTCCCCACAGTTTCTCACCTTTCTCCTGCGTTCCAGTTTTCTCTGGTGAAACGACAATACGAAGGGAGTGGATTCGCGTTGGTAACCCGTGCGTCATCGTGATAACGTCGACCTCCATTGTATTTTGTTTATTTTCTTGTGGAGAAGTTTCTAATGGACTGATTGATCTCTTAAGGTTGGAGAGTTGGTGTCGGCATGGTGAAGTTATTTCAGGCAAGGTGTTGGTCTGTGAAATTCGTTGCTAGTAAGGATTGAAGTTTCAATTTTTATAGAGTTTCATCCATTTCTGAATTATTGTGGATGTTCTGGATTTTTTTGGTTGGGTATTGGAAATTTGAATAGAATGTTTTTGGATGGATTATGAATTTCTGTGCTATGCTAGTGGTCGGGATGGAATTCCGACCAAAAGTTTCAGACTCTCGGCCAACAACTATTCGGCAAAATCACTAAAAGCATTCTGGTCGACAATGTGCCCATAATTCATGAGTGCCTCCATTTTTCTTAAGATTTTTATTTGGTATAGCAAGGATCTGTTTTTAATTATGTATCACATTATAGTGAGTTGTTTAAATGCGTACCGATTTGTACAATTTTCTAAAATGAATTTATAAAACATTATTTTTATGACAAATATGTTTAATCATTATATTAATTTAACTGCTGAATATAAAATTATATCCCTATAGAGTTTAGTTGACTCACCCAAAACAACTAATTCATTTCAGAGTTTTATCAACCGGATTTTCAGCTGCAGACTCATGAGTAATTTCAGTGGACATTTTTTCTTGAATTTTTAATAATTTTTATTTGAGAGTTATTTTTGTAAAGTTAAATTTTGTTAAAGATATTTGTAATCTCTTATTTTTATTATTTATTTAGCACAAATATTTTTGAAATTATATTACCATACTATTTCAATATCGCTTATTAGATCTATTTAACTCATTTGTTATTGGGTCCTAACACTAAATGAAATTTTAAAACTTCCGCTGCTAATTAAGATAATTAAATAAAAGAGTCGAGCGATCAGATTTTTTTGAATCGAGGAGTTCCATATTCTATAACGGCCCCTTGCTGGTTAAGACAACACTCAACGCTGTCAGGACACTAGACTTAGGGTTGGTGGAAGCAATAGTGAAGTTCAGTTGGGTGGTGATGCAAGCGCGGAAAGGATAGTAGTTGGGTTCCTTGGGGATGCTCCTAGTACAACCAAACAAAGAGGTATTGAAGATTGGAAAGAAATATGGTTTGTGGTGTAGAATTAAATAGGAGGATCTTTACTTGGGGTAGAACAAGGAAGGAATGAGTTTATTAAAAATCCTGACTTCTAATGAAATAGTCAGATTTGAGCTAATCTCAAGAAATAAGGATCCAAGTAACGTTGGCATTTTTGTTAATTCCATTCTTCCTCCTTTAAGATTATCCTATAAATTTCTCCCTCTAATAGTGTCACATCTCGACGGAAATGAGAACTTTTAGGAGGATTGGATTTGACTATTCAATTCTATATAGATTAAATGACTTGCCACCAAAGACTTAAAAACCAAATAAAATTTCAAATTATCCTTAGTTCCAAATTTGAATGGGTTTTTATAACCAAAGACCATTTTGGAATGTTAGAGCATTGATCAACAGAGTGATATTATTGCACATAGAAAATGGAGTTTCAATGGACTTTACACTCAAAGCATCCACCTTTTTTGACTATATATATCCAACTAATGAATTTTGTAGAAAGTTTAGACCATGAAGCACTTTGCTAATCCATGATTAGGGCAGGGCACCTTCTGTCTCAAACAGTGATTCATAAATCACACAAATATTTGTATAAATGGAATGACATAATCACACAAATAGTTGCGGTCTTGTTGTTTAGCCTCAGCGGCAATACCAAAAATTTGTTAGGTTTTCTCGAATTCACACACAAGTTTCTCTCTGGGTGCTGTAACGCCTGGATTTTCTACAATTCTCACAGTGCCCAGCGCTCCGCCTGGTGTGTTCTTCCCTCACCTTTTGTGCATCACTAACATGCCTAACCCACCATAGTTTCGAGCTGGATTTTCTCTTTTTCCATCTCTAAAGTTGTCGTCTACAAAACTAAAGTTAAACAATATAAGCCTCATAAGAATAACTGAGTCATTACATGGGTCAGTTGGGCACGCAATTACAAGGGCCGGAGCTAAGAGATTTACAAAGTGATTTATAGGTACTACAACTAGTTGTACAAGGAGAGTGATTTCTTCTGGTCACGGTCCTCTTCTTGCCCTCGCCCAATTTGAGAAGCTATGGGCCTTCCCCGAAGATATCCATTGTCCATGTTTTATCTCAGGACAATCACTCATTTGAAAACCATGCAAGGCAGTGGTTGGATTCCACATGACTTGTCAGAAACCCATTGGTCTCTGAGCCTGTGGTTAATTAAATAATCATGAGTTTAATGCATTGGTAATGGTTGTTGTTGACAAATGGAAATTTGCTCTAAAAATTTATTCATTTCTCATTTTAAATTATTTCATTATAAAAGGGAAATAGTAAAACTATATTTTAAATTTCATATAATAAAGAATTTATTTTTATTTTCCTACCTAAAACTTTAGGGTGTCACATTCTAATTGGGTCGCTTTCTCTCATTGTGGAAGGTACCTAACCATGGATTCTAATTTCATTGAGGGAAAATGATAAATTAACAATCATATTTTGAAGTCAATGATAAGTCAATCATTAAAATATTTTTACTAACAAATTAACCATTGAACTATAAAAAAAGTCACAATAAATATTGTTGTCATGTTTGCCGTTAAACGTATTTATTTCATTCCACGGCAGATCAGGACACGTTCCGCGACAAATTGACCACGATCTACGAAGGATTGATAATGATCCGTCACGGATCATCGTGCATCGTCTGCCGTGTATAAATTCACACTACACTCATCGCGATTTTCTCAATGATTTTGTCAGCGATTAGCGAACTCTAGAAATTTCTGAGAATTGAAGTGTATTGCATTTTTCGCAAAGTTGAATATCAAATGGCATCTGGGAGTAGGGGTGTGCAAAACCGAATCGAACCGAAATCGGTCATTTCGGTTCGGATCGGTTTTGACCTTTGGAAAACCAAAAATCAGTTCATATTTTCAAAACCCGGAAAAGTCTGTTAAATTGTCAGTTTGTCTTTCTCAAAACCGACAAAACCAAAATGAACCGCATAGGGCTCGCTCGTTAGTCGTTTTGTTTCATCTTCTTGTTGCGTTGTGCATGCAAGGAAAGCCCAGTTGGCGGTTGCGATTCGCAATGAGACGGCAGACATCCAGAGACTTCTTAAATCGACAACAATGCAGTGCAGAAGCATAAACTTCAACTCGTTGCTCTATGCTGTGCTTCAATTTCGCTCGCGGCCCTCTTGGAAGTCGGAACCCCCCGTCGTTGTGCTCAATGAGAAAGACTCACGTCGCCAGATTCTTTTCAAATCCTATTTTGGTATATTGTTTAGCCTCCACTCTTTTGAATTCTTTTTTATTTATTTTAACACGCTTGGTGAGTGATTTTTTATTCTTTTGAATTTGGATGATGAGACGAGGTTGTAGTCAATTTTTTCTGTCAAGAGATTTGATATAAGTTGGGGGATTGGATAACAGTGAAAGTGTTGTTTCTGTCAAATTTTTTGGATTAGTGGTATTTTAACTTTGTGTTAGAGCCTAGCGATTCTAAGATCAAATCCTTGCTTCATCAGGTCTTTTATAAACTTGGATTTCTCACAGTTTCACCCATTTGAAACTTGAAATGTCCACTTGTATGGGCCATTAACATTAGACTTACACAAAAAAAATGAGGAGAAATATATTAAATGATTAATTAACCTGATTCTGAATTGAATGAATTGTCAATTTTCTTTCGTTTCAATGTGTTTAATTTTGTTGTTATGTTCATTTGTCCATAGCTTTGTCTTAATCTTACGGATTCATTCTCCTCTCTTCCATAATGCAGTTTCACTCTCACTGTATTGTCTTATATCCATTGTCTTCTACCCTGTTAATTGGTTTATTCATAGACCAGCACACTCAAATTTTTTGTACTTCCTCAAAGGACACTATATTAGTTCATTTATTTAGAATGTACTTCATATGCAATTTATTTAACTCAATTGACCTATACATTGTTAATGAATGTTTGAGAAGTTTTGTCTGTCATCGATGTTTAACAGTAATGTCAATTCATTATAATTTGCAATTGCTTATTTTCCTTTTTGTGTATTGTGTTTTTGAATACGCGGGTGCTTGATGTTTTGTGTCTGTCAATTGTGCATTAAGTTTGTCAATCTTCAAATTATGACATAGACTTTTCATCTATTGAAATAGTCCGATATCCACATTTTGTACTTAGTTTTTATAATTGTTTTCCACATACTTAACATCTCCAATGAACTTTCATTTACTAAAATTTGTCTATATTTTCCTATTTGGTTTTCCTTTTTTGCATTTTGTAAGAAAATATTTATAGTTATCTTTCTTTATTACTGTGTTATGTAATCTACCATAAACAAACTTTGTTTTTTGTTCTATAACTTTTTTTGTTATAACTAAGTTCGAGAGATTATTTTGATATTTGATATTTAAAAAAATAATAATAATAATAAATTAGGTGGAAAAAATTGAAACCGAACCGGAACCGGAATCAAAGTTTTGGTTCGGTTCCAGAACCATGAATACTAGGAAGGCCAAAGTTCTTTCATTCATTCATTCGTTACTCGTACATCGAGCATGAGATTAGAGGAACCCATATCGGTCGGCTTCTAACCACCTGGGGTAGCTGAAACCATTCCCGACGAGGGAGGGGCTTAGTCCAATCTACCTGATTAGACCCGAATCACCCGTCTTTCCCTTAACTCCTCATTTTCTTTTCTTTTCCTTTCATTCTTTTCATTTATCAGTTTTCCTTTCATAATGCATGTGAATACCACCCCAAAGGTGTCACTCCCTACTTGTTTCTATTATCATGATGCATATTTATACAGTATAAAAATCACGACAATTGAATAACGCATATAATTGAAAAACAATAATTAAAACGAACAATTATAATAGCAAATTAAAACAGTGAATAACATGTTTGAATTTACGGAACATGGCAGTAAAAGAAACGGCAAGGTGAGCATGCTAAAATTAAAACTGAGATTTAAACATTAATTTGCAGCGAGCTACTAAACATGCTTAACAATTAAACGGAACATGCTTAGTAAATTGCTTAGAGCTAATGGCATGAATCGATCCTAGACAAGTGTACATTCGATGGTAAAGCATGGTTTAAAAACATTGTTTTTGGCTAAAGTTAACGATCTTCTTTAAGGTTACCGAAGATTAAACGAGTCATATTAGAGATTTATTATACATAGTCTTATTAACGGAAGTTACAGCTCCTAACTTACCTTCAAAGGGTCGAGAAATGAACAATCTTCTTGAGAGCTTCGTGGTCCTCAATGGTTTTTTCACACTTTTGAAGTTCTTTTCTAAAAAGCAACCCTCCTCTGCTTTTAACTGACTTAAGTAGGAAGTGTTACACATATTAGATATCAATATGTTGTGTCAACACTTTCTTTCCAATTAAAACGTGATATGAAATCTTATTTTATGTGACTTTTCATATTCTCTGTCGACCATTCATTAACTTTGATCAACCACACCCTTATATTTCAAAGGAAATTTTATGCCGAATATTGAGCCACAAACGTTCATTCTTCCGTTGCGGATGCCTAGTTGTTCACTGCGTACGTCTAGCCTTCTGCAGAAATCCATTTTACACTATGGCGGACGACCGCAATTACACATTTGTTCGACCGCATATCTACCTATGGCTTAAGTATTACGATCTGACTTTGATCCGATTGACCACATATCCAGCTCTAGTCAGCCGCACTCCTTCATAATTGCCCAAATATTGAAACAATTCTCATCCTCTAAAATCCATAAAACACAATTCACAATACAATCATCCAATATAATTTCAATGATCAATAAAATTATATCATTATCAAATATAGTTAATACATAATTCATATTTAGCAAAATAAAATTTTTAGGTAATCCATTTAGAAATCTCTTTTTAGATAATTACATATTTATAATTAAAACAATAAATTGATGGTCAAATTAGTTTTAAATTTCAAAAGATTGATACAATCTGATGTTTTGATCATTGAGTCTTTCGCTGCGCGTAAACATCGAATAACCAACAAATGCTACCCTCCCATTAAATTCTTACTCTGTTTGTTCAACTTTGGTCTCGATTTATTAAGTTTTACAATCTTTTATTCTGATCATAAGTATGAAAATTATGAATTATGGACACGTATTGTCAAAATTTAATTTGGTCCCCCTCCTCAATCATCACTAAATAGTTGGCCCTAGCCCAACACATATTGACCCGTCATTGTTCATGTGTTATTCATTGATGGAGTGCTTGGGACCATTGCAATCTATGTGCCTCTGCGGTGGCCATCGTGGGTTAAAACCAATCCCCACAACAACAAAATTAAGAGAATTTTGGTCCACTACAAAAATAGCATGCTTAGTATATTGCTTATAACAATGCGGTGTGCAAATCTTTAACATATAAGAAGATGCAGATGCATGTAATGGTCATTTCGATTAGATTTGAATTTGGGGTTGAACTTGAGCTAGGTTGAAGAGACACACATATCTTGATATTGTTTTGTTATTTTAAATTTGTTAGAAATCGAACGATAACCAGAAAAAGAAAATATCATGTGGGATACCAAATTTACATGGAAAACCTCTTTCAAAAAAAAAAAATCAAGTGCAGAGGAATAATTCACTATGAATATCAAAATACAACCGCGAATTTTGCGACTCTAACTTACATTAATTTATAAAGAAAACAAAACCCTAAATGAAATCTACAGTGCGGACCCACCGACCAGACCCAATAGAATTCAGGTCACACCAAAGCCTAACAAAATTATTGTAGGAGAAGTAGGGACTGTAGTTGTGGACAAAACAATGAAATAGTCACAAACTTGATGTTGCATTAAAAACTCTGAATGGATGTATAATCACCGTGGGTTTTAATGAGTTACAAAATTATGTAACATAATTAAGTAATCAAATAGAGTTGGAATAAATTATTCATGGCATTGATTTAGGTGCATTAATCAACAAAAATAGAGTTGATCACCTACGAGTAGGAGTAGTAATAATAGAGATTAATTCAATTTTGAAATGGATTATTATGATAATAATGAAATTTGTAATCGTTGAAATTGATTATCTCAACAACCCAATAATAACATCCATTTTGCTATTCAATACTTATTGAAATTCTAACTAGTTTAATTTAATTACTGCTTTAGTGCTACTCAACGAACGGCAGGGATGATGAGAGCAAAATCATATGCTTATTGGCTGCTTCCAATAAGACAACAAGTACGGTGCGGATAATAATTAAAAAGGGCAAAACCCAATTACATACTCTTCTGGGCCCCACATGTTCTCCTCTTTTTCTTCTGCCTCCACCCCGACTCTCTCTCTCTCTCTCTCTCGTTTTTAAATCCCCTCCCCAGCAGGAGAGTCCTCGACCGTGTTCGGAGAGTCCAGCCGCCGGAGAAGAATAAGATTGAAAGATCCTCCCATGGGTCGCAAGTTTAAGCTCTCCAACATGATGCCCAATGCCTGGTTTTACAAGCTCAGGGATATGGCCGTCGTCCATGCCGACCAGAAAAAGCACCACGTTTCTCCTTATTCTTCTTCTACTGCTTCTTCTTCTTCTTCCTCCTCTGCAATAACTCACCTTTCTAGTTCCAGACCCAACCAACCTCTTCCCAGAAAGTCTTACCATTTTGGAAGACAACTCCCCGAACCGAATGGATACTACGATTTTCCTCCAAACGCTAAATTCTCCGACTCTTATCTGCCTGAACCACCGAGGAAGTCGTCAAAGCAGAGGCGCCGGAGAAGGACGGTTGCTGGATCTCCCCCCAAGCACGTCGGCTCCTCTGTTTCCGGCGGATGTAGCTGTGGACCCACGCTTGAGTCTGTTTGGAGCAAATCGGATTCCCCGCCGGGGTTTTCGTCATCGCCGTTTGACAGCTCCCCCGACGGTGATTTCAGAACCGACACCGTTTTAGCTACTGAATCTTTCCACGGCGTCGTTTCATGGACAGGATCGAAAGCAAACTCTTGCGCCTGTAAAACCAATCTTAACGACAACGACATAATCATCGACATCGACAAGGATTCTTTCATGACCAAAGCTCATATGGTGAATGATTTCAACTCTTTGCCGGAGCTCGAACTTGCTCCGATTATCACCAAGCCTGTAACATTTAGCGACATGGTCAGAGACATACAGAAGAAGGAGACTAAAAATCCCAGAAGCAGAAAGAGCTCGGCAAAAACAGAGGAAATCAATTCGCGAGGATCTCTATCAGTCAAGATCACGAAGGAGGAGAAGATTATTGTGAAAGAACAGAGAAGCAGCCCATCAAGAAAAAATTCAGGTAATTCTCTGGGAGTGAAGCTTCGGGTGAATTCTCCGAGAATCGGAAGCAGGAGAATCAACGGCGGAAGTGGTCGAAAAAGCGTATCTTCTTCGTCTACCACTGCAAGGTCCGGGTCTAATAAGAGCCTGTCCGACAGCTTAGCAATCGTGAAATCATCGTTCGATCCGCAAAGAGATTTCCGAGAATCCATGGTGGAGATGATAGTGGAGAACAACATAAGAGCGTCGAAGGATTTGGAGGATCTTCTTGCTTGCTATCTTTCGTTGAACGCAGACGAATACCATGATCTTATTATCAAGGTTTTCAAACAAATCTGGTTCGATTTTCCAAACTCCCAGATCAAGAAGTAATCCCTTCGTTACATATAATAATCAATCTTTTTTTGTGCATAATCAATCTGCTACTAAGGTAGTTGTGTTCTTGTCGGAGTAATACTTATCAATCAAACTCTTATCAAACCCAGCACTCATCCAGTCTCATTCATACCATTTTTAGTGAATCTCTTAAGCATTCATTTCTGATTTTGGAGTCATACCAATTTCTTTATTTGTTCGTTTGCATAAATCTATAAGAATTATTTGATTAGAAGCGGAGAAGAAAGTGCAATGAATGCTATGTTTGAATTCGAGCTGTGTTCTCTCACTAGAAAAACCAGCAAATAGGACAAATTTTGAAGGGTCTGAATTTTCAGTACTTCCTCTGACCCTTGAACAAATTTACTTAGAATAATAAGCAGATGCACGTCGACAAGAAAACGAAAAACACAGTGGCTTCCATCGGAGACAATCCAAGCTTTCTTGAAGCTTACCCTCTGGGTGATACGTTCAGAACCTCAGGTTTCAGAGTTGATAGAGAGAGCTCTTGACTGAAAATTCTATTTCTACAGAGCTTTTTACACTTCCCGTTTTTTCAACTGTTAAACGAATTTACAGAGAGATTGTCGTCGAATTTCTTCTGTGCAAACATTTAATAAGTAAAAGCTGCAAATACGAAACAGGTGTCTTCTTTTTTCGTTTTTATAAATTTTCCATCGTTTTTAAACAATTTAGATACCAGAATCTAATCGTCAGACAGCAAATAACAGATCCGTAGACGTAAATTTACTTGGAAAAAATGGAACTACTGCATGCTTATATGAGACATGGGCAAGGAAAATTCAAGTTTCTTTCCCGAAACCCTAGGAAGGTACGGAGACTGAGAAAAGAAGCTTTCAAATTTTGGGTAGTGGACACAGAGTTCAACCTTCCTATTTGATTATTAATGACAAGTATGTTAATGAACTTTTTTTACTAATAAATTAACAAAATACGAAAAAAGCCGCCATAAATAGATGAAGTTTTACCATAGATTGATAAGAAAGAAATTTATTTTTTTTATCTAGTGGGACGATGAATCTTTTTAGATCTATAATTCTCTCAATTTTTATTGATTTTGGATGATTGAAGACTTATTTTCTATCATTTTTTCGCGATGCATAATTAAGATAAATTTATTTTGTCATTCGGTGCATATTAGAGCAGATTCAAGCAGGAAAAAAATAAGATCGTTTACTTGAAATTTTTGAAAGGCCATAACTTTGTGCTCAGTCGATCGATTTGGATGAATTTTTTTTATTTCGCATAACTTTTCGAGATCTATGCGTTGGCAAATGTCAAAGGCAGCTTGTCCCACTTTCGATGGCTAAAAATGCTTCTAAGTCCTCCAATTTCCCTTACACAATTCGAAATCGTGAAACTCTGCACGCTTTCTTGTCCGAATCTGCTCTGATAAGCACCGAATAACAAAATAGGTGTTTTCTACTTGTGCATCGCAAAAAAAAAAAAAAAAAAACAATAGAAAATGAGTCCTCAAGCATTCAAAACTGTTGAAAATTGAGAGAATTATCAATCTGCAAAGATTCACCGTGTCACTAGGTGAAATAAAGAAATTTCCTTCTTATCAATATGTCGCGGATAGTGGTCAAGCCGCTTCGAATCATCATCAATCCACCGCGGTTCGTCGTCAAGCCGCCGCAGTTTGTCTTCAACCGTCACAGATTTCTACGCAATCCGCTGCGGATCGTCGTCGATCATTGTCTTCTTTGTAGAAAAATACAAATAATACAAACAAACTGTGATTTTCCTATAGACTGTGAAACAATTATAAATCATCCGAAAACTAAAACATTAACATTTTTTTACAAAATCTCCTAAATTATAAAATCTGAAATCTTTTAAATCTATTTTTTTACAAAATTCAAAATATTCTAAATCTAGTGTTCATAGATATTAATTTTTTTTTTCATGAAAATCTCTTCTAAAATCACGAGTTCTTTTCATTTTTTTCTATAAATATTTGTTTTTTTTTATTGTAATTTTCAAAAAATTAACTAAGATATTCACAATAATAATTTTTTATAGTTGAGTGATTAAATTATTAACAAAAATAATTTAATGATGAATTTATCATTGATTGTTTGTCATTTTTACTAGGTACAATAAAAAAAAACCAAGAAGAAGAAAAAAGAGAGTAAAAAAATTGACGTTTTGTGGTGTACAGTTTTTCCAGTTCACATCTGAAAAGAAAGCACATTGGAGTGTAGTCTCTTTCTGGGACAAGATGGTTAAATCCCAACAGACCAGCCAATTTATTTACTCTTTATCTTCTCCACTTGTTTTTTCTCCTCCAAAGTCTCCTAAATTTGCGGTGTTTTCTGTATGACTCTACCATACTTTTCAAAATGGGTATTTTATTGTTGTTTTTATGCTGCTAAACGAAGGTTTCCCATACCTCTCTTTGATCTTTTCATTAGGGTTGGAAATAGTTTAATCTGGGAAAATTCAGCAACGTGAAGAGATAAGATGATGGCCTTCTGTTCAAAGATGATTAAGAGACGACAACTTGGAGAGTTAAAAAAAAATGGAGGTCTGGTTTCTGGAGCAAGAATAAGTTAATTGAAGCACCACGATTAAACCCTCTTCTACGGAAGAGAACAGATTGAATGGAGCATAAAATAATGAGAGTAGACAAATGTTTGGTGCAGAAAACAATAAATATGTTGTTGAAAGAAAAGGACCCGGATCAAACAAAAGCCTAACCTAACGACTCTACCATTAATATTAAATCATTTCCCCTATGCCATGCATGAACCAGCTAAATCAGATGATGACGATGTAACACTTGGCCTCGTCATTGGACCACCGTAAGATTTGGTCCCAGAAAATCAAGTTCAAGTTTGCTCGGGTCTAGTCCAACTGATGCAGGTATGATCGGATTAAAACAAAAATATCAGTTTAAGGTCTGTGATCATAAGATCGACAACTCAGGTCTTTCAGTTAGATTGTCAACTCGAGTTACAACATCAAGAAAAGCTAACATTGCGTTCATCACACCCTGATATTCTTGTATATTTTTATGCCAAATTTTCGTACATTTTTTAACTTTTTATATTTTGCTTTTGAAAACTTTTTTATACAACAGAAGACTTTTTAAAAAAACTATTATAATTCAAACATTTCTTCATAAAATTTTTTCATGCGTATAACATTCATCGAAATATTATACAACAACGTATGTTTACCTTCTAACTGTTTTATACAAAATTCTATATCATGAGTATAATCCATTAATCAAAATCACATTAACAATCTCAAGCGCTCTCTATCAATATGCACCATCAACTGCATCATCATTCATAGTGAGTCTAGTCGTCTAAATTTGTACGTACATCACAAGATTCATCTATAAATCTGACGTTCAGTAAATAATGTATAAATAAACATAATATGCAATTTCGTAAAACGTTTCCGTTTTAGTTTTCTTGTTTTGCTTTTTTTTCTTTCATTCTTTTCTTCTTTGTTCTACTTCTTGACATTGGAACACAGCACCAAAACAGTAAATAATTGGAGAACAAGCTCACCAAAACTCCATTAGGGTCAGAGTTGCCAAAGCTCTATTGGTACCATATCACCAAAATTTGTTATGTATCTTTTAGTTCATCTTCAATATTTCTTAACGAAAACATATGCATGAAAAAACATTTTTGTTTTTTTCTTAAAAAACATGATGCGCGAGAATGAATACACATTACATGTATCTTAACGTATCATCTAATCAACATATCTATGATCAACGTCATCATAGATACTAGCAGGCAAAACAATATCCTCGATCTACATTATCATAAATACATACAGACAATTTCATCAAACCAATGCAACATATACTCGAGCAACATATTATTAGACAATTTCAACAAAAGAACATCCTAGTATCAAAAGATCACAATATATCTTCAAGCAACATATTATCATAACTATCATAGCATACTAAAAAATTAAGAATATCTTATTATCTGGCAAAAGACCAAACATATGCAAATATCACTTATCTTAGAATCTTAGCACAAATACAAGCAATTATAGAATTTATCCTTTTGAGTTGGAAGACCTATAATATGATAATCTTTACATTAGTATCACAACATACATACATCTCACATATGCACATCTTTTTGTATACTTATTCAATTCAAGTGATTCTTAAACCTATAATTCCCTTAAATGATGCTCATTATATAAAATTAGCTTGGAAATATAACCACTTGTGTCTCGGGTAAGACATTCCAAACAAAACATTTCATTTGTTCAATATCTAGTGTTTATTTCACTGTTTACCATCAACTTTTAAAATTCATAACTTTTGTTATACATGTCCAAATGTCTTGATTTCAACGCTCAAAGTTCCATTAAGGTGTCTATTAAAACATATTAAAACATTTTTTTAATTGGAAATCATTAAAGTAGGTCGGTGCCACCAAACGAAACTGCTCATATTTTTCCAGTTTTGAACAAAGCATGATGTTAGGTACATAAACATCACTTAATTGAGAAATCCTTCCATCAATTACAACCAGCAAGTTCTTAAGATATAAACAAGTATTTTTTAATCATAAAGCTTGAGCGTGAAATCCAATTTATTGAACAATTTACGACACCAATAACACCAACAATAATTCTTCAAATAATCATATATTTTTAAGGTATAAGCATAATCAAATTCTTAAAATTACCTCATCCTCAAAGTGAGCTTAACTAACCTTCAAAGAAGTTGTTGGACTCGTAAATCACTTACGTGAAACTTTGAAGAACCAAGCCCCTTTATTTATAGAGGTTCAGAGTGTGACACCAAATATGGTGAATAACCCCAGCATTACATATCATTTAGAATTTTTTAGTGATATGTCATTTTTCTGGTCGACCTTTATTTAGAGTCCAAGCGACTACACTACTATTTCCAAAGGTAATAAATCACAATTTTGCCTTTGATTAGTCAACCACTCACTTAAACTCTAGTCGATCACATGAATATTTCCAAAGGCAAATCCAATATTAGATGTCAGTCGAGGACACCCATATCTCCACGGACGCCTACACATTTGCAGATACCCACACATCTGTTGTGGGCGACTGCTATTTAAAGTCTGTTTGACAGCAAAACTTCCCAAGGCCTTTAAACTATGATTTTTCTTTAGTTGGGTCGACAACTCACTTAAACTTTGGTCGACCACAACATAACTAGATAGCAATCCAAGTTTCGGATGTACATTTCAGACATATAGACCCAAGAAGTATCCAATTTCCAGACTTCCGTACATAGTTCTAGACGCCCGCAAAATCTCAATCTTTATACATAAACTCTTAAGATTTCACTTTATTTCTTTATAAAATTTTAACTTAATTTAAATTAATGACAATTAACTATTTTTGAATCTTAAATATCATTGTAATTATATGTAAAATTTCTCGTGTCACAACGTCGTAAGTAGATTTGTTTTTTCTTCTTTTTCTTTGTAGAAATTTTAAAATTGCACCTCTAGTATCTCGAGTTGTGGTGCTAGTGCTTTTACACGAAAAAAATTACAATTTGTTGTGATGTGGGTTTTGGGTTACGATGTTGGTTAATCTGTTGACCTAAACCTATAGTAAAGAAGTCTAAATTGAACCAGCCTGTGAGCTTTGATCAAACCTATGAGGCAACATGCTTATCCAAACAAGTTCCAGATCTGGTGCAAAGTTCACCCATACCAAACTTCTACTGGTGGACGGTCAGGTTGGAGCTGAGTCTATTTGTGGACTAGTGTTTGAGCTGTTACTTCATAACTACGCTCTAGTTTTTATCTTTTATCTGAAATTTGATATAATTAAAAAAATTTTAATTATTTATAATTTATCATAAAAATTACTCAAATTGTACTTAGATGGGACATTTTATATAGCCTTGAAACAGGAAAGATGAAGTGGTGTTGACTTTTGAGGCTCTTTGCTTCTCATAGCAACGTCAAACAGTAGAGGGGAGCATAAGCCGAGGTGGAAGAATCCAGGTGGGGGCACAGAAGGGGAATGGGAGTAAAAAGCAGGAAGAGCCCGCCAATATAGTATCCAGGGAATTGCCCATCTGGCTTCAGTCATTTGTAGTGTCGGCGAGCCGCAAGGAAAGACCAAGTCAAAAACCAACCAAAATTTTTATGATATTCAGGATGGCTGACCGGCTGAGCAGAGGTCGAAGACTAAGACAACACAAACCCGTAGATTCTGGGTAATGTCTGAACTCATCAATTCTCACGGACTCTCCATAAACTACACCAAGTGAAAGCTTAAATATTCGTTAAATTAATGTGACCATTCTACGCCCACCCCTCCCTACAACCATCTCAATCATTGCCCCTGTTTATAGCGGTCGCGTTCCTTCTTCCTCGCCTTCTTTTCGTATTTGACCACTTATTTATAAATGTCTGCCTTGCTTTCCTCTCAATCTTTCCGAGAGATTCTGGGCTCAATGTCATATCAACGTAAATCAAATCAAACGTTGACGGCCTACCCTATTCATCACAGCCTTTAGTTTTGAATGAGTGTGATTCAAGTAGGAGAGAGAGATGGGCAATCATGGAGGGTGGGTGTGATTTACTGTGTGAAAAAATGGACGTAGAATTTGTTGTGGTGGAGTGGTCTTCCCCCTGCCGCCACCGCCGCCGCCGCCGCCGCAGCCGCCGCCGCCGATCATCCGGAGATAGACTGACAATTATTCGCGTAATAATATCAGCTGGGTACATGGTTTCTTTGTATATAAAACAATTATAATATATGTTTAATAAAATTATTTATGTAAATGAATAAATTATATGTAAAACAAGAAGAGTAAAAGTGGAGGAGGTAGCAGGGAAGACAAGACAAAGGAAGGAGAGCACGTGCGGCGGGGGAGGGGGGACAAAAATCTTTGGAGAAATCTGAAGGCATTGTACACGGGCGAGGTTTTGGTAAACTGACTGGTGGTTCGCATGTGCGCACGTCTCTTTCCCAAATTTCCAATATTTAAAAACTCACAACAAAACGACAAAAATGCTAGGCGGTGTCCACATCCGTACACGTCATCATCTCTCGATAATTCGAGAACAGCCCCAATCGCCATTTGCCAGTCCCACATAATCAAGGAAATAAGGGTATTTATTTTCATTAAATGAAGAATTTTAAAGGAGGGGAGCGTACGGAGGATGGGGGGTGGGACCCAAGAAGATGATTTGAGGAGGGGGGGTGATTATAGAGAGAGCATTGAGTGTTAAAGGCATGAAATCACACGGTGATTGTGTTGGGATTTTTGTCTTGTAAACACTAGTTCCTCACGGTCATTGGATGTACGTGGGGCCCAGATAGTGACGTGTCACCACGTGAAATAATGACGTGGAGGAACCAAGAATGGTTGAGCATGCAGTGGAATTTGAGGAAGAGAGATTTAAGTTTTTGAAAACTATCCTGAGTGGGCTTAGCACAAAGCCCATCAACTACTCTCTCCCCTGTAATCCAGTAGGTTAAGTTAACACAGTCCACGCTCATGTCATTGCCCCTTTATCTAAACAATTTTCCCCTTCCCATTGACAACCCATTATATAGCCCAAGGGGATCAGGTGCTATGCTCGTTCACGGTGTTACTTCCCACTTCCCAGTGAAACAACATTATTTCCAGCCTGCACTGGGTGCCATACTTCCTTAATCTTATATCCACATTTGCTTATGTAATTCCAAGGACAAGATGAAAACTTTCATAACCCTCTTTTTTTCATGCCTTCTAAATCATTTATTCTTCATGCCCAACTCATATCTCTTATGATGCTCACAATGGCTTGAAATATGCATCAAAGTTTCAGCTTGGTTCTCCAAAATTCGATTTTGAGAGTGTTTGAAATGACAAGTTCTCAAGCTCCATCTTGATACTCCAACTCCCCAAGCTTTCGACCCAAATTAACCCACATTTTATTTCTTTGCCTTTTAATTTATGTTAGTAAACTTGGTTATGTCTATGGTGTTTTTTATTTTGTATTCTAAGAGATGTCTCACATGACTTGAGTCTTGTTTTGGTCGTGTGTTGTTTATTTGGGGAAAAAAGGTTTTTTTGAATCTTTGTCTTAAGTCTAGTTAGCGCTAGTTGTACACTATCTAAACTATTTTAGAACACCTTTGTAGGAGTTGAAACCTGGACTTTTAAAAATAAATAAATAGTTTTCTCTATTGAACTCTCGAAGTTAACTTCTTTAAGTTTCTTTTCCTCATCAATCAAGGTGGTGAGCACGTTTATGGTGGATAGTGGAAGTTTCATCTACTTTTCTTAACATATAATACAAAGTAAGAATCCATTTCTCACTCAAACGGAGGAATTTTCTATTAAGAATCGAACGGGAAATGGAAAAAGAAAAATTGTGAAAACATGAATACCAAGATTTACGTGAAAAATCCTTACGGGAAAAAACCACGGGTATAGGAGAAATTCACTATTAGAAAATCAAGGTACAATGAGTTTTGCGACTCAAGTATCAATATATAGAGAAAATAAAAAATCCTAATATTAGATACAGGCCCAACTAGAATTCGAGTCACACTAAACTCTAACAATCTTCACCTTCACATGAATCCCACCTGAGAGATCCAATGTAAGCTTCTCGGCTCACCCAAAAACGAATCTACAATATTAAACTCTGACAATCTCCATCTTCAAAGAAATTCCGATGCAAGGAAACAGATCTGTAAAACTCCAATGAAAAATAACATCCTCTTCCACAAAGGCCCCTACAGGGCCAACTCAACAATTGATACCGATCAAGTTTAAGTCATGCTTAAACTAAGCTTAAACTTGAGAGACACAGCGAGGAAGAAATCATATCTCCTCCATGGTACCACCGAATTATCAAAGTTGTCACAACGAACTGTACTTGAATACGTTGAAGACTCCCCACTAGAATCAATACCCTCGAATACACTTAATGCATAACTCATTGAAGTAGTTTCACCATATCGTCATGGTGCTTTACCCTTTCTCTTGGTTCTACCTTTGACGATACCACTTTGATGTGAAACTGAAACTGGTGACGATGTGGTGACTGCTTCACCATGAACATTTGTAATAAGTTGACGTATCAATTCTGATGTAGATTCAAATCCCAACTTAAACTTCACCTAAGAACCTAACTTCTTCTGAGTCTTCTCCAAAAAGCCTTTAAAAGGTGAATTCACAAACTTTGCAGTCTTATTACATGTCACTGTAGAACCATGTAACACATACAAATTTGCAGACTTTCTGTGTCCCTTTAACATGACGAGAGCACCCCTATTGATTTTCATAGCTCCACCTACAGTGCTGAACTTGTACCTTTTTTAATCCAGAGTACTTAACAAGATCAGATTCTTCTTTAAATTGGAAACATGTCACACATTACCCAGTGTCCTAATAACTCCATCAAATATTCTGATTCTAACGGTACCAATACCAGCCATCTTGCAAGGAGTGTTATCACACATTAACACAACACCTCTTGAAACGGTCTTATATGTTGAAAACCAATCCCTATTGTAACACATATGAAACGATTAAGCTGAATCTAGAATCCAATCATTGTTTGACTTTGAGTTTCCTTCTGATGCAATTAGAAGATCTCCATCATTATAGTCTTCTTCTTCTGCGAGAACAACTTCACTGGACGTCATAGGTTATTTTCTCTTCTTAGTGGCTCTCTTTATTTCATTCTACAATTTATGACACTTAGATTTTGTGGAGTCCCCTAGTACTCCTAGTACAAGGTTGTTTGCTTTAGGTGAAGCCTGCACAATTTTGTTCTTAGGGTTAGCCCAAAATTCTTTGTACTAGGTAGAGAGAAGAGCTCTACTTATAAGCCATTCACTTTTTACTCTCCCAAACGATGTGAAATTGTGCACCCCCACTGGTATGAATTGGGCCCTCACAATGAACAATATCTTATGTCGTCCTTGTCTTCACAAGGAGGCCTACCACAATCTTCCCCCCTTGGGTGTCTGACGTCTTCACCGGCCACACTTCCGGTTGAGAATTGGCTTTGATACCATTTGTGGAGTCATCCAGTACTCCTAGTACAATATTATCTACTTTAGGCTGAAACCCACATAAGGGGAACTCTATTTATAAATCATTCACTTTTCACTCTCTCAAGCGATGTATGATTGTGCACCCCCACTAGTATGGGTTGGGCCCTCACAATCAACAGCATCTTGGGTCTTCCTTGCCTTCACAGGGTGGGCTACCACAGATTTAATGTGCTCCTTCTTCTAACAGAAGTAATAGGTTCTATCATGGTTCCTTGACTTTGATCTGCCCTTCGAATTTTGAACATTATAATTACTTTTGTTGTTTGACTCTCTTGTTCTATCTCGAATGACGAATCCTCACCTCGAGACTCGGATCCAACAACAATCTGTTTCATCTTTTCCTTTGATAACAAAACATCATAAACCTCTTCTAGAGTTAGACTTTCTCTACTATATAAAATTGTATCTCTAAAAGCACCATATGAAGTAGGTAACGAGCATAGTATAACCAACCCTAAATCCTCCTCATCATACTTGCATCCCATAGTTTCCAAATCTGAAACTAACTCTTTGAATGTAGTCAAGTGTTCTTCAATAGAACCTCCTTCCATCAACTGATGAAAATAAAATCGTTGCTTCAAATGCAACTTGCTAGTCAGTGTTTTCCTCATACACAATTGCTCTAATTTGATCTATAACTCAACGACAGATTTCTCGTTCAAAGCATCTTGCAAAATCTGATTTGAAAAATGCAGATGTATCAAAGATAGAGCTTTTTAATCATTTCAAAGTTTCTCCTCTTTACACCAAGACGTGGGCATTTTATCGACCCCTAACAATGCGTCGTCTAAATCCATCTGTGCGAGAACATCTCGCATCTTCACTTGCCATAACTGAAACCTCGAATTATGATCTAACAATGGAATATCAAATTTTAATGAACTCATCGCTCACAAAAATAACAGAATGTCACATAAAATTATTCGAACCCAAAAATATCCGCCCAAGAAATTTGATTCCCAAATAATTCCAAAAATTTCCAACCCAAATTCCAGCACAAAAAACAATATATTTCAAAATTCAGAATAAATCAGCCACACAGAATCGGTAAAACTCTAAACTTTGCAAGAACAAAACTCCAGCACAACACAAAAAACAATCTTCAGCTTCATACGAATTCCACCTGAGAGATCCAATGTAGGCTTCTCAGCCCACCCCAAAACGAATCCAGAACACTAAACTCTGACAGTCTCCATCTTCAAAGAAATTCTGATGCAAGGAAACAAATCTTTAAAACTCCAACGAAAAATAACATTCTCTTCCACAAAAGCCCCTACAGGGCCAGCTCAACAATTGATACCGATCAAGTTTAAGTCATGCTTAAACTAGGCTTAAACTTGAGAGACACACTCGGGAAAAAATCACATCTCCTCCATGGTACCACCGAATTATCAAAGCTGTCGCAACAAACAGTACTTGAATATCTTGAAGACTCCCCACTAGAATCAATACCCTTGAACACACTTAATGCATAACTCATTGAAGTAGTTTCACCATATCGCCGTGGAGCTTTACCCTTCCTCTTGGTTTTACCTTTGACGATACCACTCTGATGTGAAACTGAAACTGGTGACGATGTGGTGACTGCTTCACCATGAACATCTGAAATAAGTTGACGTATCAGTTCTGATGTAGATTCAAATCCCAACTTAAACTTCACCTAAGAACCTAACTTCTTCTGAGTCTTCCCCAAAAAATCTTTAGAAGGTGAATTTACAAACTTTGCAGGCTTATTACCTATCACTGTAGAACCCTATAACACATACAAATTTGCAGACTTTCTGTGTCCCTTTAACATGACGAGAGCACCCCTACTAATCTTCAAAGCTCCACCTACAGTGCTGAACTTGTACCTTTTCGAATCCAGAGTACTCAACAAGATCAGATTCTTCTTTAAATCGGAAACATGTCACACATTACCCAGTGTCCTGGCAGCTCCATCAAATATTCTGATTCTGATGGTACAAATATCAGCTATCTTGCAAGGTGTGTTATTACCCATTAACACAGCACCTCCTGAAACAATCTTATATGTCAAAAACCAATCCCAATTGTAACACATATGAAACGAACAAGCTGAATCTAGAATTCAATCCTTGTTTGACTTTGAGTTTCCTTCTGTCGCAATTAGAAGATCTCCATTATTATAGTCTTCTTCTTCTACGACAACAACTTCACCGGACGTCATAGGTTGTTTTCCCTTCTCAGTGGCTCTCTTTATTTCATTCTACAATTTATGACACTCAGATTTTGTGGAATCCCCTAGTACTCCTAGTACAATGTTGTCTGCTTTGAGCTGAAACATACACGATTTTGTTCTTAGGGTTAGCCCAAAATGCTTTGTGATAGGT
This sequence comes from Begonia loranthoides, assembly GCA_022433065.1. NCBI lineage: Eukaryota > Viridiplantae > Streptophyta > Magnoliopsida > Cucurbitales > Begoniaceae > Begonia > Begonia loranthoides. The sequence goes on from CM039478.1 coordinate 8,361,689, forward strand.
AGAGAGGTAAACTCTACTTATAAGTCATTCACTTTTCATTCTCTCAAGCGATTTGAGATTGTGCACCCCTACTAGTATGAATTGGGCCCTCACAATCAAGAACATCTTGTGTCGTCCTTGTCTTCACAAGGAGGCCTACCACAATCTTCCCCCGTTGGGTGTTCGACGTTTTCATCGGCCACACTTCCAGTTGAGAATTGACTTTGATACCATTTGTGTGTTGGTTTTTAGGTTCCCTCGCACGGCGGAATTACCGATGTTCATAACAACGGTAACATGCGTAACCTATGTATCATGAAAAACAATTTTAACATGAACATAAAATTGATCGTTGTTATAACATATTATTAATAATATGTATTCAAAAATCTTTATTTAGATCTAATCTAAAAGAAGAAAATATTACCTTTGTAGCTGACTTCACACGGGTGCAAAATCAACCTTCGATCTTTTTTGTCAATCCTCCTCACCTCGAATAAGCACGTGTGGGCGTGATGAACGAAACAAGATCACACTCAATTTATGATAGATCGTATTCTCAACACATGAAACGATCTATTTGGATTTAGAAAACACTTCTCTAAAGCCAACACGGAAGACACAAATTTTGCTCTCAAAATGGATTCCTTAATCATAAAGATTTCAACCTCATAACCTAATGAGATTGGACCTCTATTTATAGTGGTATTGCTCTATAATGGCCATTATGGCATTTAGAGAAAAACACTACAAATTCATCATTAAAGTTACAATTAATTTCATACATTTATAAAAATGTTATGGAAATCAAAAGGTCTTTTCACCATAGCTCAACACTTGGCACTATGACATTAACTTATTAATCTCTCATTTAAGTTATAATTGATTTCATATATTTATAACAAAAATGTTATGGCAAACAAAAGGTCTTGTCACCATAGCTGAACACTTGGCACTATGACATTAACTCAAATTTGAACAAATCCATTTTAAAAACTATTTTCAAAAGTTACTTTATATTTGTTAATTAATTGAATAATCAATAATTCAATTATTTCATTTAATGAAATATAACAAATATATTAACTATGACAACTTTTGTCATTTTGTCTTAATTAATTGAATAATCAATAATTCAATTATTTCATCTAATAAAAAATAATAAACTTATTATTAAGTGTATTAAATAATTAATTATTTAATCTTCTTTGTTCATTTTTCTATTATTCGAATAATGATAGAAGGTGACGAAGGGACCGATAGACTTATAGTTTTAAGCTCCAATAATATTTTTTTAATTTATATAAACTTTTTATATTAATTAACATAATTATTAACTCTAAAGTAATTCCACTAAATACTTAGAGTTGCACTCTAAAAAACTATATAGTATATTTACTCTAATTAATGTCTATTGATATAGTCATTACATATGTATTAACCCTCCATTTAGATTCGTAATAGAGCTAGGTTTATAATCCGTTAACCTCTCATATTGCGTCTTTATCCTTGACTACCATTGGTTCTTGATTGAATAATTAATTCATAACGATTATGAATTGTGCGCTAATTATTCGATCATTGAACTAACAAATAAGGAAATCTATAGAAATAGATTTCATTGTATCGATATTAACATTCTTAGCTATTGATTTTAATTCACTCCCAATATACAAGGTATACGAATCGTAATTCGTACAAAACTTTACCGAGTAAATCAAAGAATAAATTAAAATAAAATAGGAGTTTGTTAAATACAACGAATTAAGATCATACATATATGACCATCATTATAATAAAATTAATTGTTTTATATTTAACGAAAATTATCAGAATAATATAATTTTATCTGGTCCAGTCCTATATAATCATATTATATAAAACATATTTATCTTATGTCACTACATATATAGTCGGGATATGGCTAAACATTCTTAATGAGATAAACTATGCTTATGACTATGAACTATTTGAAGATTCCATACTTCAAATATATGTCATGGACATATTTTGGTTATTACTCTTTATATTTTATCCCACATATATACAATATATTTGTTAATATAAAGTTAGTATAAATAACTAAGGAATTTTCTATGAATTTTATAAAACATAATCTAAAATGTTAACATAATATCAATCAATATAAATTTATTCATATATTATAAAATTGTTCTATTACATTTGCTTCTTGGACACATTACTCCCAACATTGTGGAGTCCCCCAGTACTCCTAGTACAATATTATCTACTTTAGACTGAAGCCAGCACGGTTTTATTCTTAGGGTTAGCTCAAGACGCGTTGTGCTAGGTAAGGAGTGGAACTTTACTTATAAATCATTCACTTTTCATTCTTTCAAATGATGTAAGATTGTGCACCCTACTGGTATGGGTTGGGTTCTCACAATCAATAGCCTCTTTGGTCGTCTTTGTCTTCACAGGGTGGGCTACCACAGATTTAATGTGCCCCTTCTTCTGACAGAAGTAACAAGTTCTATCATGGTTCCTTGATTTTGATATGCCTTTCGAATTTTGAACATTATCACTACTTTTGTTGTTTGACTCTTTTGTTCTACCTCGAACCACGAATCCTCACCTCGAGACTCGGATCCAACAACAATCTATTTCATCTTTTCCTTTGATAACAAAACACCATAAACCTCTTCCAGAGTTAAACTTTCTCTACCACATAAAATTGTATCTCTAAAAGCACCTTATGAAGCAGGTAATGAATATAGTATTATCAACCCTAAATCCTCATCATCGTACTTGCATCCCATAGTTTTCAAATTTGAAACTAACTTTTTGAATGCAGTCAAGTGTTCTTCAATAGAACCTCCTTCCATCAACTGATGAAAATAAAATCGTTGCTTCAAATGCAACTTCCTAGTCAGTGTTTTTCTCATACACAACTACTCCAATTTGAACTATAACTCAGCGGCATATTTCTCGTTCAAAGCATCTTCCAAAATCTGATTTGACAAATGCAGACGTATCAAAGATAAGGCTTTTCAATCCTTTCGAACTTTCTGCCCTTCACTCCAAGACGTGAGTATTTTATCGACCCTTAACAACGCGTCGTCTAAATCTATCTGTGCAAGAACATCTCGTATCTTCACTTGCCATAACTGAAACCTCGTATTATGATCCAACAATGGAATATCAAATTTCAACAAACTCATCACTCACAAAAATAACAGAATGTCACCCAAAATTATTCGAACCCAAAAATATCCGCCCCAAAAATTTGATCTCTAAATAATTCCAGAAATTTCCAACCAAAATTACAGCTAAAAAATAATAGCTTTCCAAATTCAGAATAAATCAGCCACACAGAATCTGTAAAACTCTAAACTTTGCAAGAACAAAACTCTAGCACAACACAAAAAACAATCCTTGCAGATGAATCAATGATGAGGCACAAGGACGAAGACAGTGGCCGTCAAAGTTTTTTTTTTTTTTTTTATTCTGATCAGAGTCTGAACAGCGGAAGATAGTGGTAGACTTCTGTCTCGGCGACGAAGAGACAGCTCCTCGCTCTCTGTATGTATAACGAAGAACAAATAAGAGGGGTTGCGAGCAACTGGCTAAGTCGACAAATTACTGGGAGGGACACCAGCTAAGAAACCCGATGATTTCTCAGCGTGTGAAATTGGTCGGACGCTGTTTAAATGGGGATTGTGCTTGCCTTCTGTTGTGTCGAGTGGAAAATCAGAGCTCAATGTTGTCTGTGGGAGTCGGCGACGGTAGATCGATTTATGTTGTTCAACGGTGACTCTCCTTTCTCAAGCGATGGATGTAGCAGCTGCTTCTTCCTTCTTTGTGTCTTGGATCGACTGTGGTGCAGCTTCGCCTTGGCTGTTTGAAGAAGGCAAAAGAAGGAAAATTTTAACCTTTTTTTTTTAATTCTTTTTCCAAACTGCAATTTTTCACAAATAATTGCAAACCTCAAATTGCATTCAATCCGAGTACTATAACTCTTAACCTTGCTTTGATATCAATTGTTGAGAATTGAATGTGAAACAAAAAAAAGGAAAAATGCAAAAATAGGACACCAAGATTTATGTGGAAAACCCTTAAGGGAAAAAACAACGGGCAGAGGAGAAATTCACTATTAAGAAATCAAGGTACAATGTGTTTTTTGACTTAAGCATCAATATAAAGAGAAAATAGAAAACTCTAATATTGGATACAGGCCCAACTTGACCCAACTAAAATTTGGGTCACACCAAACTCTAACATTTTCGTTTCGTTTGTTTTGGTTCAAGCTTTCCTTTCATTATATATTGGTTCTAAGTAGTTCTTTTTGTTCATTGATATTCCTCATCTCGATATTATCATTTCTATTCATTCTCCATCTTTGGGACCCTATATCGCAAGAGTTAATATTTGTATGATGCCTATATTTACTGCATTTACTAGATGTAATAGGTTGTGATCATGTTCTGAGGATGTATTGCTACTTGTTGTGTGTTTATTAGAATTAGGTTCTTTTAATGATATGTTTATAGATTTAAGTTAAAGATTTGATATTTAGCATGTTTTGAGGCCTATCTAGAGGATATTGAACTGTATGCATTCACAAGCATTCAAGCATCATGGTTTTCAGAACATTACGAAAATGATTTTCATGCATGGTTTTAGAAAATGGTTTAATGAATGCTCATGCATACTAAGTATACGGTGTTCTCAAGGGCTGATCACCTGAAGCGGACAACCATCATTTGCCCTGCAGGAATATCCATTTTATCATTGAAAGTGAAACAAAAATAGGTAATAAATGAATAAAAGGAATTAAAGGTTAACGAAATGACATGAGATGTGGGCTTGTTAGTTGGTCCTCGATTGATGTCGAGGCTGGCCGAGGTAATGGTTTGATGTGAGGTCGTTTAAGCGCTTGGTGTGCATGGCTGCTAGTGCGCTATGTTGTAGTCAGAGCCAATTGTTGTGCATTGATGCGTACAACCGCTAGCAGAGCTTTCAGTCTATGTCATTACTGCTTATACTAATTGTGGGGTCGTTGTGTATTGATGTACACAGTAGCTATCAAGCTGTTCGATCGATGTCGAGTCTTTATCACATAGTAGGTCATCAATTGATGTCAGGATGGACCAGCTAACGGTTAGTGAGCTTTCGAACTATGTTATTGCTGCTATACCAGAGGTGTCGGGTCATAAACAGAAAATATAAAGATAAAGGAAAACGGAAACAGGAAACGAATACATAAAACTGTATATAGATTTTAAAAGAGCATAGCATGTTCATTTATAGTTTATTTATATCACTTACTGAGTATCAGACTCATTAGTTAGTCTTGTGATGTATGTATACATTCAAGATCAGTATGATGAACAAGTTAAGGAGCAGTTGATGAAGGATTTGCACACGCAGATCTTGTAGCTGACTAGGCTAAAAGATTTAAAAGAAAAGATTTTGTAAAATATTTTAAATTGTAAATGCTTTTAAGAAAAAGATTTTATTCATTGTCTTTATTTGTTTTATTAAAATTATAATTCTTCCGTTGTTTTTATAAAAGAAAAGTTTTAATTTTATAAGATTTCCAAAGCTAAACACTTTCAAATTACATGTTTTAAAGTAAGAAAAACAGGGTCGCTACAAATCCAATTAGCATAAAATAAATAAACATAAATCTAAATTAATCCCCAAATGTCATTATGCAGCAAAGATCTAAATAAATATTTTGAAGCTCCTCCTTCAAGTGATATAGTCTTCAACTCGAGCTAGGAAGATGCAGGCTTCTTTGACAGAATTGACACTGTTTGTTCATGACTCTTTTGGCATAGAAAATGATCTCCAAATTTACCAAAAGACCTCATTCTAGAAAGCATGGGAAGTCAGCTACAATTTTTAAAAAGTTTACTTTCTGATATAAGATTGTAGAGGTTGCCAAAAATAACAAAGACACCACGGAGGTTAGATTGTAGGCAGTTTCTGGTTGCTTCACATTTCTCTTAAATTTGTGCTTGAACTTCTACTTATGTTTTATTTTGAATAACAGCATGAAATATTTGGATACTTGATGATGGAATTCATCCTCTGTCCTCTTTGAACATCTACAAAATAAACACTAAAAATATTGTTAGAAACCATTGTGCTCGATTATAAAGGGAGGGAATCTGTGGCACATTACTCAACAAGTTGTGATTATTGGATACGTTATCTTTTGACTTTGAAAGATCAATGAGAGGATACTAGTAACCTATGGTTAAAGGATGTAACAATATTATTAATTTGAGAACTTTAGAGGATAGAGATTTGTACAATAGTTGAAGGAAATAGACTTAGTGTATTTGAGGATTGCTAGTAAATATTTTGAAGATGAACAAGGTTTTATGGTTAAATCACATCATGATTATGGATATATGAAGGATTTGGAGGATACTTGAAATCGATGACTTTGGGATTGTTTAAGGATAATAGTTTTAATATCTCTACGTGTTACATTTCAAAGTACCTTTGAAAAAAGTTATGAATGATATATAATGGAACAAGAGTGATTTAGGTATAAGAACTTTTGAGTTGCAAGAATGGAAGCTTTGAGGTGAATGTTGTTAAGGAAACATAAAAGTCATTGGAAGATACCTTTTCTATGATAAATTATGATCAAATGTTAATTTAATGAGTATGAAAATGATAAATAAATACTCAACTTACTTTGAGTCAACTTTTTGGGTCATGTAATTTCTAAAAATGGTGTTTTTGTGGACTCAACTAAAATTTAAGCAGTTTTGGATTGGCCTCAATCGAAACATATTGGTGAAGCACGTAGTTTCCAAGACTTGAAGTACAAGTTAACTACAGATCTGATTTTGGCGTTACTGTCAGAAGGTGAAAAGTATAGTATTTATTGTGATGCCTCAAAGAATGGATTGGGTTGTGGTTGAAATTCAAACAGGGCAATATAGTATTCTTGAAAATTTCATCTTTCAAAAAAATCATGAGGTTTAGTAAATAGGGGAGGCTTAGTTCAAGATATGTTGGACATTTTCCTATTGTGGAAAAAATAGGAAAGACGATTTACAAGCTGGAGTTACCATCGTCAATAGAAGGAGTTCACAACATCTTCCATGTGTCGATGTTAAGGAAATGCATTCATGACCCTTCTCAAGTGGTGATGCAAAAAGATATTGAAATTCGACCAACATTGAGTTATGAGAAAAACCAATTCAAATTTTGGACTTTAAGGTCAACGAACTTCAGTATAAACGAATTATGTAGGTAAAAGTGTTATCACCAAATCACTCATCAGAAGAGGCAACTTGGGAAAGTTAACAAGAAATGGAAGTTAAGTATCTAAAACTATTTCATGTTACAAACTTTGAGGACAAAATTTAATTAACGGGAGAGGAATGTAACACCCGAAAAATTTCCACAAATAATTTCATGCGTAGTGTTATTTTTTAGAATTTAAAGGAGTAACTAACATTATATTTGGAATTTATATTCTCATGATGAAGGTCTAAGTTTTGGTGAAAATTGGAAAATCACATATTTGCATAATGAATGATATATTTTAATTTATGGAATGAATATCTAATTTTTATTAAGAATGTTTTAGAATTAAGGAATGTTTGGTGTGGAAATTTATGGGTTAATTGGTCACGGAATGAAGAGTATCTGAATGTATTTGCATGATGACATGTCCGCGAAAGTGTTTGTATTCAAAGCGAAAGTGTTGGCGTTCGTAGATACTTGGAAGGACACATGGATGCATATAAGTGGTGTTTGTGAAATGAGGTGTTGTGGAGTGATTAAATATCCACAGCAAAAGCATTGGCGTCCGCAGATGTGAGGTGTAATTTTAAGAGTGAAGTTTGTCTATAGAAAGGAATGATGTACGTGGCAGATTGTGATTGGCAGACGATGTAAGTGGATATCCACAGTAGAAGCGTTGGTATCCGCAGATGAAGTAGAATTTGCAGAAATAGGTTTGTCCTAAAAAAGACATATGTACGTGGCAGATTGTGATTGGTGGATGATGTATGCAAATGTCCACAACAGAAGTGTTAGTGTTCACAAATGAGGTGGAATCTGTAGAAAGAGGTTTGTCAACAGAAGGATATATGAAAGTTAGGATGGTGATTGGTGAACAAAGTGAGTGGGGCAGGTATTCGCAACAGAAGCGCACACATTTGCATCCAAGTTCGAGTCTGTGCTGAAGGCGTACGCATCCGTAGAGTTTTTCTTTTGAATATTTTGGGCGCGTTTGTCTGCGGGATTTTTGGACTGTGAATATATTTTTCAAACTGCAAATATATTTTCATATTGTGAATATATTTTCATATTATATTTTAGGACAGCTAAGAAAGTTTGTTGTTTTATATAAAAAAAATAGAAAAGTTGCTGTTAAAAAAAAAGTTGGGACAAAACCCTAATCATCCATACATTAGAAACCATGAGAGTTTGCATTCTTCCCTTCAAGCTCTCTGAAGGTACGTAATTGGATTCATTCGTCTTTCATATGATGAACTACGATGATGAACAAAATAATGACAAGAATCATGAGAGTTGAAACTAAGTTTTCGAAGCATTGTAGTGATAAATTTCTATTCTTTTTATTAACTCAATCTTTATTCATCTCAAGGAAAATAAATGTGCTGGAAATAAGTTAGAGTGTTGGGTAGATCAGATTGTGAGTGAAGAGACTCCACTAAGAATCTTAGGTAAGTGATGTTTGCATGTGTTTGACCTTTGGCCTACATCACAAAGTGCTAGGGTATTTTATTGTTATGATGATTGTCTTACTTCTGATGCTGGCTATAGATTGAGGATGTATTATGTGATGTTTATTTTATGTTTATAGTATGTTGACGATAAGATTACGTAAGTGATGTTAGACGTTGATCAATGATGTGTTTTTGTTTTGTTTGCTGTGATGATTTCTTTTATTAGACACATGAGATGATAGAATAATGTAAGAATTTTATAGACATATTGTTGTTTGTTATGCATGTGATAATAGATTAGAGAGTTATTGTGTATTAAGTTTTGCATGGTAATATCATGTGTACGTCACATGCATCATGATAACGTATTTCTTTCAAGAACCAAAAATGATTTTCATGTAAGAAAGATCGAAGATGAAACGAAAATATGTAACAGATCTTGGCGGTTTGACACCAAAGATTTGAGGTTTTTGGTAGATTTATTCCCCAATGACTTGAAACTTTGGTGGGTTTGTCCCCCAATGATTTGAGACTTTGATGTCGTATTCCAATGTTAATGAAAGAAAAGAACGAAATAAAATAATAAAAAAAAAAAAGAAAAGAAAAGGAAAGAAAAAAAGAAAGACTGAAAACGAAAATACATGTTTTTATGAAATTATATCTTATGCTCATTATATACATATACATCTCTTATTAAGCTTTAGACTCATAGATAAACGTTGTGATGTAGTTGAGAATACTTTGGATGAGACATATAATAAGGAAATATGTGACAGATGCAGTTGAAGAAGTACTCTTATGGATGAGGTTGCGGCATTTTTAGAACGATATTGACCCGTGGGTGAAAACTTGAGAAAAAGAAATTAAAAAAGAATGACTTTTATTTAAATTATGTATTTAAATATTTAGTTTTAAATTGACATGTCTTTTTACAAGGATTTTATGTTATGGTTGGCTTTAACTACGTTAGAATTTTTAAATTAGACTCTTTTTATAAAAGATTTCCACTATCTATTATGTTTTGTTGACTTGTTTTCAAAGATATGACCTTATGATATGATTTTAAAAAGAAAAAAAATGACATGAAAAAGAATTTACACTATGAGGCGTTACAAAACTCATCGATTTAACTGAAATTCATATGTGTCCGCTATACTACAAAATAGGTTAACTCTAAACACTTTGACTTTATTTTAAGCGAAAAATTTACCCGTAAAATTTATTATTATAAAAATAGTTGTCTTTACACAAACACTAGCATTCAGTTAGGCAATGGTCAAATGTTAAGCCTCAAAATTACATACAACCAGTAGTTGATTCTCATCGTGGGCTTCAATTACCTCTCTTTCTTTCAAGAAAAATGAAACAAAACCCTGGAATGTTGATAATGAAAAGAAAGACCATGTGAGGCATTTTGATTGAACAATATCTTTTATTAATCTAACTTTAACAAATCCAAATATCTAGTCTTCAGTAATCAACTCATAAAAACAACAAGAAGCAGTGAATTCACTGGGGAAACAACTCAATTTCCTTGCTCAATTCAATCCCAAAATTTCCCTTAAACAATTCATTGCACCCATCGGTCATCATATTACAATAATAAATCTCTATGATAGTAGCCATATAGTTTCCAACAATTAAAATGTCTTAAATGCATCCGGTCAGTCCACTTTGATGCACAACTATTTGGAAGCATAGATGTGAAGTTGAATAGCATAGTGTAATTTTTTTCTTATCGATTTATAGTTCACAGTCTCATGCATAATAAAGTTGTCAACCAATGGTAAAATTACAGCCACAACTACTCTTGGAGAAAGTTTTAATCACCACAACTTTCATGAAAATCATTTGAACATGTAAAATTTGAGATTTTTAAAATAATTTTAAAATGTCACGTTTAAATTTTTATCTAATTTTTGGTCAAATGTAGAAAAGTTGACTTGTTTTTATTACGTAGTGACGACGTATACGTTTTTCAGTTAAATGGTCAAATTGGGTTTTTCCGAGCTGAAACTTGTTTTCAGAAAATTTTTGATAAATTATTTTGAATAAAAAATTATTTTCTATTAACATTTTAAACAGACCGGGTTTTAAACGGGGATAATGTATTACAATATATATATATATATATATATTACAAATTAAACTTTTTTGTAAAGATGATTTTTATTTCGCAGACGAAGGCAAGCTTCTATCTTCTTCACCTCTTTGTTTTCTTCGTGCCCTGCAACCCGCGACGAGACAAGAGAGGGAGCTGAGAGACGAGTCAGAGCGAGGGCTAGCGAGAGTTGTGAGCGGTCGGCAAGTTTTCGGATCGCAAGTGAGCGTGCGTTTCTGTTCGGGGACTCTTCGCGTGAGTTGGCAGAATCGGGAGTAGCGATTCCTTCGGCCGAGTTGCGAATGGAAGGGGGCGGCTGTGGTAGCTCTGGTCGAAGGGATTTCGGGGCGAGCTGGCCCTGAGGCATCCTTTCCGCCATTCCTCCAATTAGGGTAAGCATCTCTCGGCCAAACTTGGAAATTTTAGGGCTTTGCTTATTGATTGCTATTTTGATGAAATTGTCGAGCGTTGAGGATGAAATTGGTTGCAGTGAGTAACTCAGAGTGCTGCATTGTTTTATTGCCCGTTAAGAAAACCCCGATGAGTTATGCCCTGTTTTGTTACGGTCCTGGCATAACGCATCCAAAATTCGTTTCAGTTCTGCTATTAGTTACAGAATGGTACTTGGGTTAAATTGCTGTCTTTGTTAGGAACTCCCTCGGTGATTGGGAAATTACTCGTTGTTTTGCTTTCGTTATAGGTTTCCAATTCAATTTCTGTTCGGAGTGCTGAATTGATATCTTGTCCTCCGTTTTGTGTTCTGCTAGGCTAACCATTTTGCTCACGGGTTATGGTTAAAACCGCAGGTAAGGATCTTGGTTTTGTTTTGGTTGGGCAGTGCGTGACCTAGGTTGTTTTGGTTTTTGTCTTCTGCCGATAAAATCTGTGAACTCCTATTTTTGTTGCTGGCTGTAAATTTTGATGATTTGTTCTGATGGGAAAGCTTCAATGAATTTAGTTGCCATTGTCTTGTAGAGTAGTGTCAGAGTGAACTCAGTTATTGGCTCTAACTATTGAAGATTTTGTTCCTTGTTTTAATGAAATGGAATCATAGGGATAAAGCTTGAAAATGTTCTCTGTTGCATTTTTCTTTTAATGGACGTGTGGCTTAATTCAATGTATACGTTGTAATCCTAAATTTGGTTCTGAGTTGGGATTCGGGGTTAACTCTAGAGACTGTCCTAAATTCTAGTTTTGTTTAAGACTTGTCAGTTATCCCTTGTGTGATTGATGGGATGTTGACACCGACTTGGTTGTAGATTCTGGAGGTGTCAAATGTTTCGACCTTTCGTTTACGACAGCACATGGAGCGGGTTTGTCAATAAGCATGTCGTGGGCGTCATCGATGTAGGGAACTTTATACTTTATGCACTGCATTTGCATTATGGTTTTCAAAATATTTTTTTTGTGGACTATCACACTTGAAAACTCGACGGGGACTATTCGATAGCACGTCAGTTTTTACGTATACGTATGTTTTCTCATGTTTACATTCCGTACATGATTTACTGCTAATACTTGCATATATATATTCGTGATGTGACTTCTATGCATTGTGTTTGAGGGATATCCTCTTGATGCTTTAGGCACTCTAGCGCTAAAGCATCTCGAGGCTATCTCGTCAACCTTCGACTGCGAGAAGGTTTGACATTGGTTACGTACATTGAGAGGATGAATCCTCTTGATGCATTAGGCACTCTAGCGCTAAACCATCCGAGGCTATCCCTGAAATCTTCTACTGCGAGAAGGTTTAATATGTACATCGGGAGGATGAATCCTCTTGATGCTTTAGGCACTTTAGCGCTAAAGCATCATGAAGCTATCCCCATGCAATTTTCTGCTGCGTGAAGATTGGTCATTACGTGCAAAATATGATGGGACATTCATGACATGTTCTCAGGTTGCAAGTCTTGGAAGTGAAAGAAAAGAGGATGGGGCATTGGTGATGTGTCCTCTGGTCGAGAGCCCTGAAAGTTGGAAATATGAAGGGAGGGTGATGACGCCTCCTTGGGTCGAAAGCCCCTAAACCTGGCCAAGGTATTGTTACACGGGTTGGTAGTGTTGTCAGTCAGGAAGATTAGCCTATCACAATACTGTTTCATTTGGTGGGTTGGCTGGACGACTGAGCTTGCCCGTCGGCAACCCTCGTCAATTTGGGACACCAAGGTCCTAGTGAGTAGGGGTCTATCGTGGGGCAACCTCATCCGTTACTACGATTATGTGAGTTGTGTCGGCTCGGAGCTTGCTCGCCGACAACTCGGACGACATGCTGGATCTGTGGATCGCCATCATTGGTATTCTTTCTTGCCTCATGAGGTGTTGCTATTGGCGGATAGCCACCTTTTTGTGACTTGTGTTGGGCGGTTACACGAGTTGTGTCGTGGCTGATTGGTTCACCAACAACTCTAGTAATGCGTCAGATCTTCGGATCGTATCGGCGGTGGCTATGACCCGTCAGCATATCCGAGAGATCATACTACCTTTCGATGATGAGTGACGGATGAGTCCTTGAGTGATCATCCCTTTTCACTGATGACGTTTTCATATGGAAAACGATGGTGGCTTGCGTTTATAGATGCTTATGTATACAACGGATTTTAATAAAGTCACATCGAGGGCCATGGGCCAGATTTATAAAATGATAAAGAGGTTTTAAATGTTAAAAATTTCATGTACAGTAACTGAGAAGCATAAAAGGGTTTTCAAAGAATGAAGAAAATAGTTTTAGCATGCATTGCATTTAGTATAGATTTCGCTACTGAGTTAGTCACTCACCTCTTAAACTATATTTATCCCCAGGTTAAGGTGTAGGTTTGATACACGGGTTGTGCGTGTGGTAGCTGGGCGAAGCTGGTGTTCCTTGAAGGGCGCCAATCTCCCCGTGGATGGGTGGAGGTTCGTCGGTTCAATCCCTCTGTTCCTGGTATGTTGGGATTTTTAGTTTTGATGTTTTTGATTTAATTCATGCACAATATTTTCCTTTATTATGCTATCATGTCTCTAGTTGATCACCCTGTGGACCCCAACCCATGTGATTTGGGCTTGGGCTTGGGCTTGGTCTTGGTATTATTCTCCGAGAATCGGGTCGCCTGACCCGACGGTTCTGTTCAGCCTGCCTTCGGGTCGTGATAGAACAAGACTAACAACATTGTTTTCCTAGAACTTAAGGTCGTTCTCAACTTCTAAACCCATTAGCATGTCTTCATGAATTAAATTCCTACTAAATGTTATATCCATAGGAGAATAAAAACAATCAAAGGTAGGGGGATACTAATTTCGGATCTGACCTAAATGGGTTGTGAAAGAAACTTCGATAGTGGAATTGGCAGCCTCCCTAGTTGAATCCTCCCTAGAAATCGAGGAAACAAAAGATGGATCAGCATTTTTGACATACCAAAAAATTTAGACGATTGACTGTGAAGGGGTTCCTTTTCGGATCTATGTTGACCCAATTTATATTTTCGCCTATTGATTCATTTTTGCCTTCTACATCAGTTCTCAAGTCCTCAAATTTAGCATCCTTGTTTACTTTCTCAATGGCAGATGGATTTCCAATTCCTCTGTGTGCTCAATATATATAACTCCTGATAATTGTGCAAAAGTTTCTTCAGCGTATTCATCAAGATTTCATGCTTTGAATTGGATTCTTGGAAATAACTATGCAAGGTTTCTTCAAAGTATTGTCGCTAGTGTATTAGTGTATTGTTTGAGTTCATCCTTGAAAACAAACCACCAACCACCGGCAACTCGTGAAGCTCTATGTCCACTCGCTACATGTATGTGCAAAACTAACAATAGTGCAAGTGTCGCAAATCAAGTAATAAAGAGTAAGTAGAGTATCGATCCCACGAGGACAGGTTTGACACAATTTCTATCTAAGTAAAACAACGAATAAAAAAAAAATCGATTGGAATGGTGAAATGAGTGTTAAGAAATTAAAATAAAACGCACATAAGCAAATGAGAAATTCAAATGATAAAAAAATGGTTCATATTTAATTTCCCTTTTTATGTGAAATTTACCACTATTGTTATGGGATGCTGCAGCAAAATAGTGAATAACTTAAAATTTACTTTCTTAACTCAAGACTTCGTCGAGTTGCTTGATAACTTTCTTTAATAAAGTGTTCAAATCTTATGAAAGATGAATATTTCATAAAATTTCTTCCAAAATGTCATGTGATTCAAAACAAAATGATGTGTAAATGTTATCCTCCCACATTTCAATATTAATCTTAAATCCCTAATAACTTATAAGTACATAAGAATACGAATATTTATCCACGCCCGTCGACAATAAATAAAATAATCATTAAACATATATTGAATTATTCAACTTTATTTGTGCATCAAACTTCAACAAAATAACAAGGTTCATATAATTAGATACTCTCTCCTCTTAACCAATAGAAAATTAGCTCATAACTGTAGCAAAAATCATTATACTAATTAGGGGTGGGCAAGAATCGAACAGAACCGAGAACCAACCCGGAACCGAGTTGTGGTTCCGGTTCGATGTCGGTTCTTGGTTCCTAAATTTATAAATGGTTCAGTTCTGAATCTTGATTTTTGGTGCGGTTGGTTCTCGGTTCCTGGTTTATGGAACCGAGAACCGAATGGTTTAAAAAAATGGAGAGTAGCCGCTGGAAGCTTGGAACTGGAAGGCGAAATCTGCGAAGCAACTCCCCTCCTGAAGATGAACCTGCAAAGGCGAAATCTGCGAAGACGAACCTGTGAAGGCGAAATCTGCGAAGACGAACCTGCAAAGTTGAACCCTTGCTCTGCAAAGACGAACCCTTGCTTGGCGAAGGCCAACCCCAGCTCTGCGAAGGCGAATGACGAGGTGCGTGAGACTCGACCCAAATTCCATTTTCCCCGCATTTGCAGTATCCATGATTTTATTTTTGCGTTCTTCTTTTTTATGAAATTATTTGCTCTTATATGGCCGATTTGAATTTGTATTAAATTATTTCCCTGCAATTGAAGCATCATTTGTTTTTAGATTCGGCATATTTTTGAGAAAATATGTGATTGAGGTAGTGCAGAACCAAACATTTTGGCCCTGTGTGTCTATTTTCGTTTGAACATTTGATTTGATTTGTTTCTACTGAGGAATTGATGATCTACCCACCCTTAGTTTGGGCATTTTAGGTCGTATGTTTCGGACCCTTTAATATGCCTTTTACAGATTTCTGCATCAACTCAGTTTTCCCATGATTGGTTCCTCTCCTCTGCAGTAGATATGATTTTACTGTTCCTCAAAATCTCTCTACACTACTGAGATATTTTGTTGCTATTATCTTCTTTTTTTTTCTTGGTAATTGATGTCCTCAAATCTAGATTATTGTTTCTCATTTGTTAGACAATTGTCAAAGCAAATTGCTTCTCATTTGTTAGTTATAGTGTGAATAATTATGGAAATGGCGCCCAATGAATGTTTATTGGTAAGAAGATGAACTTAAATGAATATGGTCTTCTCTGCCAATTCTTGTTTCTGTTTTACAATGTCCAATCTTCTATTTCTTTCAGTTCTTTTAGTCAGTTGTCAGCGACCTTCTGCTGTATTTATCGATCTTGTTCAAGTATCGCTACTTTCCCTCTCCGAATGTTTTTCCCATTTTTGATTTGTTAAAACACACTTGTTTTTGTTCTATTTAGCCGATACTGTGATGTTGTTTAGTAACTGTGATTGAGTTACTGCAAATACTGTTATCAGGTTATGCTTGGATGGATGCGTGGAGTTTGTTCTTTAACATTAGGCTATCCACTTGGGCAAGACTTTTTTATTCTGACTCTAAACCTAAGTATTTTGCCATCATGTTGATGACAGAGTGTGGCTGAGGAAGAAATTGTCCTGAGGATTTGTTATTCGGCCAAGTTCCAGCAAAAACGACAAGTTGTGAGAGAATTTCTCTATTTTTTTAAGAACTTGTAATTGAATGATGAAACTATATGATTATATTGTTAAAGGCAGGGAGTTGATTATATTGTTAAAGGCAAAGTAAATCACATTACTAGGATCTGGAACCGAATCGGAACCGAGACTCGATTCCGATTCCGGGTCCAGTTCCTTGCGGTTCTGATTCCAGTTCCTTACTCTTGGAACCGAGAACCGAATGGTCGGTTCCAAGAGGTCCGGAACCGGAACCGAGAACCGAGAACCGATTTGCCCACCCCTAATACTAATTCCAAAATTTATCATAATAAGAAGAAGAATAAAATGAAAATTCTTCTATGTTGTAGTGATGTTGTTCGATGTCACAACAAAATCTGTGCTAAGAATGATTGCCGCAAGAACAAAAAATAGTGTCCAGAGAATTCTACCATCTCTTCTTAGTTTTCTCCAACTATCATCACTAGAAAAACTTTCTTTGTTCTATGCTAAATCCTCGTCTTTTAAGGTTAATTTTCTCTCTCTTTCGTTCTTTGAAAATCGCCTCGAATTTGGATTATTCCTCCTCATGTTTTCATTCCAAAATTTCCTTCTTTTAAAGTCACCAAGCTCTCATTTTAACAATTCATTTCCCTCCTTATCTACTTTTGAAAATCAAAACATCTTCTCTCTCATTTAACTAAAATTTAAAATCAAATCAAATCTCATTTTCTCTCAATCTATCATTTCTCTTTCCGAAAATATGAGAGTGATTTTATTCTTTATTTGTTGTTGTAATTTTATTCCATATTTCTAGTCAATTTTTAATTGCTCTTTCTGAAAATAAAATAATATTATCGTTCCATTTATTGTTGTAATATTCTCTTCCATAAAAGTCTTGAGTTTTTCTTTCCTCCTTAAAATCTTCTATTGCCATTACTTCTCTATTTAAACATTACGAATCGGCTTTAGTTATGTCCATATGACATTCCTATAAGATAAAATAGAACAAATATGCATAATTCCATAAGATTTTACTTTAGAAGTCACTAAAATCGATTTTTACAATAAATACGTAAAGTTGTAGCATTGCAAAATAAAAATACTATTTCCTTTTATTTATTAACTCATTTTAACAATATTTATGAAAGATAAATTCATATAATAACTCATTTTCAAAAGTCATAAAAGCTATTTGAAATTCAATGTGTGCTGCTCTAAATTCTAATACCACCTATTGTGGTATTGATCGGAATTCTTAAAAACAGAGAAAGTTTGTATTTGAAAGGTGTTTAGTGGATTAGATCCAGGCCGTGAGTGGTTTCAAAGCCTTTATGTCATTTGATTTTCAGTTGGGTCTTAGACATAAACTCTGTATTTGCACACCTTTGTGTTCTTGATCTTGATTCAGCTCTCCTATGATGCTATCACTAACACTAGTAGCGTTGAGTTGAGATTTTTCCATCAAGCCCGGGAGAGACTCTAGACAAGTAAAGAATATGTTGAGCAGGCAGTAAGTTTCATGATTCTCGTGCAATGCATGGGCACATCAATAAGAATATGTATTGCCTTCTCACCTTATTTTATACTTTTCTGCTTTTTAAGTATTTGCACAAACAAGTAAATAGACTAAAAATATGAGAATGAGCATTAAATTTCACCAAGGAAGTGGATTATGTTATGACTTATTGTGGAGCTTAATACTACGAATGCTCTAAACCTGTTCCAATACTTCCCCACTTTCAACCATAACTGGTTCACTTCCTCTTAGCAAATTGGAATTCCAACTCTCAAAATTGGGCCAACTTTTGAATTAATTGAGATCGGGGGTTGTATTGTCTCCATCTTGATCATATCGATTATATCTCTACTTTAAGGTCACTTAGAAGATAGGGAAGAGTAAGCATTACCTGAGCCTTCGCTTCCTCAATTTCCACTTGATACTCCTACATTTTGCCTCGGAAGTACATCTCTATCTCTGCCCAACTCCTCTAGTGCTCTGATAACAATTGCGTCGAGCCAGTATGAACCCACCCAAAATCCAAAAAAAAATTATCAATAGAGTACGATTACGAATCAGAAAAACAAAGTTCATGAATAGAGATCGAAGGAATGGGCATCCAAGATTCTTTCCAAAAGAATCACAGAACAATGATTGGCAAAATCCCTCTTCCAATCCATAAAACTAACCATACCTAATAAAATAAAAGGAAATGAAATGCTAAAGATCTACGTCTTCGCTCATATTCAAAAACAAAAATGTCTACCAAGATTTTGCTCTGATGCTCAGTCGTTTCTTTCCGATCAATCTGAAAAATTCTATGGATCATTTTCTTTTCTTTTCTTTTCTTTTTTTGCTTTGGAAAATGGTTTTAGTCCTATCTTCCCTTCTATTAAATATTTGATTGCTTGAACAAGCTTCACGTTACCTCTGCAGTAAAGAGAATACATCAAATATTATAGCATTTGGAAGGGACAAAATATTCATTTTAATTTCAGTTAAGAAGTGCAAAACCATGATTCTAAACTTGCTACTTATAAAACAATTCGGTGTAAAAAAGCTACCATCTAGATTTAAGGGGAAAATGATGAGTGAAATTTACAAAATGGATTGATTCTTTGGAAAAGCTAGAAAGTACCTTCTACCTGACTCTGTAAATGGAGCTTCCAAGTGGTTGGGGGACCAATCAGAAGACAGAAGCTCTCGCTTTGGTCAGCTTGCTAATGTTTACTACCAACTGTGTTCTACTCGTTGATGCTCTCTAACCATCACTTTCCATTGCATCAGGTGGATAAGGGTGGAAAATCACCATCATCTTTCAGTTCGTATGATTTCACAGCAATCCTACAAATTCAAGTGAGAGATTGAATGTGTTAGTCAGTGCTTTTACTGGCAAAAAAAAGTTAACATGCCTTACAAGTTGTCCTACCTATCTTGATCGACACTCAATACAGGTTTGGAGTTTTGAACCTCCAATAATGGGAGGCTTCTGCTCAAGTTTCGGGAGAGCAGCGAAACAGAGTTGGGTCTCCTGCTATTCTCTTGCTGACAACCAGTTGACCCAAAGTCAGCCTTATGAATTAAACCCTTCGATGGGTGATGCAATTTTCTTCCAGGAGAACCAGAGGTATGGTCAGAGCAACCATTCTTTACTCCAACTTCATTCTGACATTGAGATAAATCGTTATGGCTCTTGTCAAGCAAGTTTATCTCTGGTGGGGTTGACACCCTCGCATTTTTACGAGGAGATCTCACTGGCACTTGATTTCTTGCCATTGATGATGAAGCCCTCTCCCTGTAATGGTTCTGCGCAAGTTTATGTAAATGTACATTTTAGAAAACAATACAAACCACTTAAAGAACGTTTATAAGAACAGAAGAAAATAATTTAACAATATTGCTTCTACCCACATATTATTTTCATTACATCGAATAACTTCAGAATGAGCTATTAAGTAAACTATCTTAGTATTTCAGAATGAGCTTACCACGTTAGGAAAATATGTCCCAGTTCCTCTAGGCTTTTGCACCTCTTCTAAACCAAATGGCGTGCCACCAGGTAAAATATGTGGGCCAATGGGGAAGAATGCTGGTCTTGAAAGAATACCATTGCCATTCATCTGAGTGAAAGCATTGCCTTTAACCTGCACTGTGTGTTGTGTTATGTTCCATTGTTTCTGGCTAGGTGAATGAGAAAGCAATGGAGGACACATTGAAGGGACTGCTGCAATCCGGGCATAGTCATAGCACCAGCGACCATAATGCAAACTGCTTAAATGACTGTCATAATCACCACTGAGGTCTGATAAAGAGTGCAATGCTTCAAGAATTTTGTCACTGCTAGTTGATCTAACATGTGATGAATTAGATTTTGATCCAGCTGGAGCACAAATATCTTGATGACTAACCAAATGGTTCCCATTTTGCTTGCCATTGGCAATAAAGCTTATATCTTCTGAAGGTTTTATCATATGTCCTGTCAATTCTAACTTTTCAGTAGAACCAGATCTTTCCGAATGTTTCTTATCTGAAATACCAGTTTTCAATTCTTCATCCTCCCCGGAAAAACGAGAGAAAAAGAGATGAGGAGCATGAATTCCTGCACCAAAAGGCAATGACGTTGCCTCAAACCTAGATGGGAAAGATTGGAGTGCACTTTCTGAAAATGCTGGATTTTCAAGTCTTGAGGTGGCAAGTTCATTCGCATCCTGAGAAAGACGATCTTGTGAAATGACTGTCCCATTTGTGAGTCCATTAACTTCTGAAAATATGGTTGATGGCGCCACTGGGACAGAGGTTCCTAGAATTTCATTTTTTATGGCTGTGCCAAAGCTGTTTTCATCTGCTGTGATCTGAACATCAGTATCACTGCCATGCCCTTGCCTGTGTTCCCCCATATTGACACCTGAATATGCAAACTCTGTTTCATTACTCGTCAGATCTTCCTGCAACTCAACATCTGAAAATATTAGAGGAGAACCAAGTCCCGACCATCTTGATGAAGGGTCACAATTTTGAACATCAGGCCTCTGCCCACTACCATGCCTATCCAAAGTGTTCCAGAAAAACTTGCGAACTTCATCCTCTACGTTTTCCTCAGATTGTGAAAGGAGGCTCCCAAGTTTGCTGGCACCATATGCGAAAGCACTTCTTATTCGGCTAAAGTTTCCTACACGGTAAGAAAGGTTTTTGCCAATCAAAAAGTAGATTACAAAAAGGAGTCAAATGTCATGACTCCCGGAAAATAAAAATTCTTTGCAAAGTTTCAGAGGCAAATCTAGTTAAACTGAATTTCAATAAATATTTCAACCAAGAAAAAAATTGAAGTGTCATCAATTAAGGTCAGAAGAAAATAAAACACTGGTTAGATCCAGAATTTATAAATCTTAATCACTTCAAATTGTTAATAATTTTCCAGGCCAAATTTTTTTACCAGCAACAAGCAACTAGAAGGGAAGACGCCTTGCCACCAACTAAGTAAGGACTTCCATATTAACTAAAATGACAAGGCATGTACCTTTGCTCACACTACGGCCAAGGTTGTTATTTTCTTTTAGAGGATCAAAAATATTAAGATGCTTCAGGGGAAACGCCCTCATGTTTGGTTCACATCCTTTTGCAGGAACTGAGAACATTTCCACACAGTTCTCTAGAAAATCATTACTAAGCAACAGATCATCCCTGCCATTTTCAGGTATCTCAGCTGCAGAAAAAAAAAATATTAGCTTCTCTACCCATTAAAAAATGTAATGACCTAAGAAAATTCAAGAAACAAATAGCTTACCAAAAATTTCTGGTAACAAGGATATGCGAACTGGACCATTTAAGCTAATGCAAAAGTTGTCCCAATCAAATTTGCTAAAATAGTCCAGAAATTTAAATAATACCTACAGAATTTTGCAAATTGAAGATCATTTTCATCTACATTTTCACTAAACTCAACAGACCATTCACGCAACTACTTACCTCGAGAGGACCATTTAGTGTTGAGTGAAAAAAGTGGAAAATATAGAGAACCAAAGTCTCTAGTGCGTATGTCGAAATCAATCCATGATAAGCACCAAGAATACGACTTTCATAATAGCACCAAGCCTTAATCAGAATAATGCTGCGCTTGAAGAGATGATCTTTGCCAATAAGGCAATCAACCTGTACAACAAGTAGCACTTGAGGTGCCGTTGAAATGAAGCCATTTCTTCTACATATTCTGAATATATATGCAAGCAAATGATCTAAAAATGTAACAACTGTTTCAACAATTCAAACTAGCATGCAGGTAGTTGCACTACACATCTCGAGGTGGGAGCTAGCCTGTTGAGTTTATTTGGTGTCATCTAATTAGGTGCTATAAGCTTTTATCCAGTCACCTAGTTTTATTGAATTGCAAACTAGAAAAACAAAGTTTCTATCATTAGAAAATTACGACTCCCAGATTGGTACTTACACAGGATCAAGTTAAGTTGGAACCATTATTACGGGAAAGGAGAAGAAAGAATTGCTTCTCTTCTACTAGTATCGATTTCTCTTCAACAAAACAAACTATAATCTCAGAATAAATACTAACAACTGTGAAAACAATTCACATCCAACTTCAACATATACTATAGACAAGCATTAAAAAAAAAAAAAGATAAACCATGCTTAATGTTCTAATGATAGAATAGATAGGCCCATGTCTTATAACTTCTGTGAAGCATAATTGAAACTGAGAAAACATAGATCATTATCATTGTAAAAGCACTTTACTTAGACCTACCTGCTCCAAGAAGCACAATGTACAAAGACCTCCCAACTGATTGAATGAAATATCAACCACAATATTCTGTATGAGGCATTTTACAAGCTTAACCTGAAATAAAAATAATATTTTAAAAAAACCTCAATCCTAGGAAAAGTATCAAGTTTAAACTTAAAGAAGTACATCATCTGTGTATCACACGCCAAATTAAGAATCACACTATCAGCTGTCAAATTAAGAACTCTAATGATGCACAATTTTTATCCTAGAAAAAAAAAATTGATCATTATGTTATATTATTGTAATCAAAGTTCTGAAAAAAAAAGAAGTTAATCATATAAACCTCGGCATGTATTAATTTGACATCCTTTACGACAAACTCAGCAGCTCCATTCTTCTCTTCACTGTCAAGGACAGAAAACACATTATTGGCCAAGGCTTCCTCAACATTTATACTACCAAAAGCAGTTAGATCAATATCTCCATCAGGTAGAAAAGTCTTCAACGGAACAGAGCCAAATGGGAATACCTGTAATTTACATAAGTTAGAAACTCGTATGAAAAGGAACTAGCATGAGATTAAAAATAGTATATTCGCACTGCATATTTCAATACATCAATATTATATGCACATATAACATTGAATGGACGTGTCAACTAAGATCATGGCTTGCATAAAGATAATTTGCTTATAGTCATGGCTGTTCATAAGAAGGCATAAACCCATCAGAAAAATACTACACACAATAAGCAACAATTATGATAAGGTAGAAAGAGCTATGAAAAAGTTCATCTACTCATTCTAAACTTAATGAAGGATTAATCATCAAACATTTCATTCTAAAAGAAAAGAGAAAAGCTAAATGTTATTCGTACTTCAGTCTTTAACTTGGTAGATTGATGGCCTTTCGTTAATATCTAGGAAGAATATCGTGTTAAATTCAAAGAGGACAATCCAAGTTTGCCGTAAACTATCAAATACCATATGCTTAAAGGTAAAATCGAACATATATTTATATGACTTGCAATCTAATATATGTCTACATGCTCACCTCGCAACCAACGCAATTTCTTAGTAGCCACTGCACGTAATCAATAACTGCTTTTCTCCTATGTTCAGAGACAACAGTGGGCTGAACCTTGTCTATAATCCCTCGTGTCGCATCCTCGGCTCTTCTCCAACAATCAACACCAATATCCGCGTGATTCGATAAAAATAAAGGTGGCGACGACCAAGAAGATGATGATGTCGACAGCTTCTCTTCACTTACTACGCCGTTCAGTTCAAGCGACCAAGACCGAAGATCGCCCATGAAAAACCAAACTAAGCTACGACACAAGATGTGAGTTCTCAAAAACGCGAATCCCCACCGAAAGCTTCTAGAGCTCCGGAGGGCCAATACACTGCGAATCCATCATGAGCCAATCTATTGCGAGTCGGATTCGGATTGCAGCACGGGGGCAGGAGGTAGTGCTGGAGAGCGATCGGATTAGAGTAGGAAGGAAGAAAGGAAAGGCAGATGAATAAAAAGAAAAGCCAGAGAATAAGCTTTATAGCAGGTGACAATGGGGCCGGATCAAGAGCGAGGAGGAAGAAGAAGAAGAAGCAACAGCAGCAGCTTTTATAACAGTGATTTGTCTTTTCCCCCAAAATCTCTAATTTTGTAAAAATATTTACTAATTAAATTTTAAAATTAATGTTTTTTACAAATAAATAAATATTTAATTTATTTACAAAAATTAATAAAATACTTTCTAAGTCAATGTTCATCTTGATCTAGACAAGCGGTGGGTCCCCAAAAAAAACTTAATTTAACTAACAATCTTTTTCAAGTAAAAATAAAGGAAAAATGACAAACCAACCATCGTACTTTGTAATCAATGACAAATCAACCACTAAATTTTTTTTGCTAATAAATTAATCATTGAACTATGAAAAAAAATCGCCATTAACATCACTGTTACATTTGCCATTAAACGCTTTAACTACAAACTGCGGCGGCTTGACGACGAACCGCGGTGGATTGAAGGCGATCCGAGACGGCTTGACCACAACCGCGGCAGATTGATAAGAAAGAAATTTCTTTCTTTCACTTAGAGAAACGGTGAATCTTTGCAGATCGATAATTTTCTCTATTTTCAACGATTTTGGACGTTTGAGGACTCATTTTCCATCGTCTTTTCACGATACATACGTAGGAGAGATCTGTTTTGTCATTCGGTGCACATTAGAGCAGATTCAAGCAGAAAAAAAATGAGATCGTTTACTCAAAAACTTCAGAAAGTCATAACATTGTGCTCAGCTGATCGATTTGGACAAATTTTTTTTTTATTTTGCATAACTTTTCGAGTTCTATGTGCTAGCAAAGTGCCAATGGCAGCTTGTGTGACGACCCAGATTTTTCTTATCTCGTTAAAAATGTGTTAAATTTAAAACTTTTCTTTTCTTTTGCAGAGGAAAACCCTTTTAAAATATAATCAGAGTTCTTTTCAAAAAGTCGAACCATTAAAACCCTTTCGTTATACTCATTATGAAAATCGTTATAAGTATTGGAAAACTATAGTTATAAAATCTTTTATCAAAACATAGCGGAAGCAAAATCATTCATTTAAGGAAAACTAAACAACTCACTACGTATTAGTTACAAAAACACTCTCTTCACTTTCTTTAGTCTAGCCAGCCACAAGTCCCGTGCATGCAAATCATTCATCCATACTTCTTCATATGTTCATCGTTTTCTCGTACATGTACCTACACCATAAGTAAAACGTGAGCCTAAAGGGCCAGTAAGAAATAAGGTTATGCAGTATGATTATGCCTCTCTTTAATTCTTTTGGAATGGGTACCACCCCAATCCAATCTTTTCATTACGTTCTTTCTATCATTCTTTCATTCATCATAACTCATACGTCGAGCGGGAGATTGGAGGAACCCATGTGTGTGGTATAGTATTGATCGGCTTCTAACCTCCTGTGTGTAGCTAGTCCCGTTCCCGACAAGGGAGGGGTGTAACCTAGCTACCAGATTAGATCTGAATTACCCATCCACCCACCAACTCTCCATCATCTTCTTTCATTCACTTTATTTATCATTTTTCCTCACGTAATGTATACCAAACCAAAGGTAGCATTTCATATTTGTTTCTATTATCATGATCCATGTTGATGCAGTATAACATAATGAAATTTAAACAGCGAACATCAATGAATAGCAGTAATTAAACGTGCATAAAAGAACAACTATAGTAGCGAATTAAAATAGCAATTAACATGCTTGTATTTACATAGCATAGCAATAAAAGAAACGGTAAAGTGAACATGCTATTAATTGCGAGTTATTTGAATGAACTAAACATGGTTAACAACGGTACAATGTCATAGACATGGAATTAATAATTAAACGGAGACATGCTTAGTAAATAACTACGGAAAACATGTTCAATAATTAGCTAACGGAACATACTTAGTAAATATCTCATGGAGGCATGCTTATTAAATAGCTAAGGTTAATGACATGAATTGATCCTAAACAAGTGTACATCAAAGATTAAAGCATGATCCAGTGGGTTTTATTTCAGTTATAGTTAATAGCTTGATTTACAATTACAGGATAGTAAGTCAGATTAACTATGCATGCTCTTTTGAAGAAACTACAGCTTCTAATTAGCACAGAGAATTAAAAACATTATGGATTAGTCTACTATACTAATGAACAAGGTAATATGCAGCGCATTTAAACAAAACAGAATAGTTATTCATGAAGAAATACACAGATTATTCATACGTAGTCTATCATCTTATCAGTTCAGTTCATGAGTTCATATCATAGTTCTAAGCATCAATAGCATTACCATTCCTCTATCATTCAGAACTAAGTTTGCAGTAAAGGAAATTACAGGGAATTAACAGCAAATGAATTAGCACAACACACGGACACTACTTGTGGGTAGGGCCTCCACAGGCTAAGACTTTACCCAATTCTTACCTTGAAACTTTATTGCGTACTCGTCCTTAATCTTTATCATTCTTTTCCTTTTCAATATCTTCACAATTAAAACATTTACTCCTTAACTTCATTTCTCTAACCACCAATCGCGGGATTCCATAAATCATAACGCTTAACATTTTCTATAATTTAAACTTAATACACAACACTGAGTCTAACCCCAATCAATTTCAAAACATATACATTCAAACTGTAGGACCCGTTAGAACTCACATGACATATTTTCAACTCCATACCAATCACAAACAACCTCACAACATTGAACAATCCACAACAGATAACCTAAAGAGGCAATTTCCCTTAACAGAGCACTCATCTAGCATGTAGAACAATTAACTTACTTCACAGTGCATGAGAATTTAATCCAACAGGCATGCATAATCACTCTCCATTTCACAAAACCAATAACAGCAAGCAACATAGTATACATCGCCCAAATATCCATCAACTGAATATAATCCAAATATTTTATCTTCATCCTTAATCCACAAAAACAAAGGAGGAAACCTTCTTACCTGAAGAATCAAGGAGACTCAAGCGCAACTTTCTTCTTTTCCTTCAGAATGCCACGGTTTTTCTTCTCCATTTTCTCCAGAAGCACTCGGCCTTCACACAACCCACAGAGAGCATCCAGACTCCTCACCCACCTCCAAAAAGCATTTCAGCCAAGAGTTCCCTCCCTGCCATTCCCTTCTCTTCTACTAGCCATCCTCTCCCTTCATATGCATTTTACCTCACCCGGGCAAGCACACTCACCCTGCCCTGCCATGAGCCATGCCCTTCCATCACAGATATCACCACTCCTTCACACATCCTAGTTGTCATCACTAGCAGAGCAAGAACCAGAGGAAAGACCGGTTCAGGTTGAACCGTAATCCAGACCCAACCTCACCTCGCAAATCGCCAGCCAAGCCCTACCTTCGACCCGAGGCTGGAAATCGCCAGCTCCTATCTTCGCTGCGTCAATGCCTCCATCGCAGTCGCCATCCCGTCATCGCCGTGCGTCGCCAGACACCCAAAATTGGCAGAATAACGACGCCCAACACTGCCCTGATCAAACCTGCAAAGCCCGATGCTTCATTCCATCGCCAGCAGCTCGCTTGACCAGAGACGACCCGAGCCCGAGCTAGCTATCGCGCTCGTCACTCTCCTTCGTCTTCATCGTCTCCCTCTCCTTCTCTCCTCTCTCTGTCCCTTCTCTTTGTTTCGCAAAATGGCCGAAGGCTAATTTCTCTTCTTTTCTTCCAGTCGAACCTGTGGTCCAAACAACAAGAATCGGTTCTCCTGTTGAACCGGTTCTCATTCCCCAAATCTCCATTAAATTTCCTTTTCTCCAAATTATCTTTTAAAAATTCTAATTCCATTTATTTTATATTCAAATAATCATTTCATATTTTAATCTCAATACATCTTACTTCTTTCCTCTAACTAAAAACCGGCTACACATACAATTCTGGACCAAGCTGAATCAACCCAGTTCGATACCTTATTCTCCCCTTCAGAATTGCATTTTCAAACAAAGGAAGGCATCCGCGCCTTCGTCCGCGTTTGTCCGAAAAGTCCAATACTTTTGTACATATTCAAATCCTCTTTGTCTGCTATCATCCGCATTCGTCTTGCCTTATCCAAAATCTCGCATTACAGACGAATTAGGACGCGAAGCGTCATCCTCACTCGTCCCAAAACGCGAGGAACGACTGGAGGTGCATTTCAGACAAGACGCCCAGTCCTCATGTCGTTTGCGTGCATCTGAAAACTCCAAAATACATTTTCCAATTTAATCCTAATAAATTCCTCAAATTAAAATCTTACGAATACATCCTTGGTAATACCCCAAAAATTATCCGATTAATCTAAATACTCCTAATTACTTTCCAATTATCCTTATTAAATTATATTACGAACAGTCGGGGTATAACAGCTTGTCCCACTTTCAAGGCCTAAAAATGCTTCTAAGTCCTCCAATTTCTCTCACACAATTCAAAATCGTGAAGCTCCGCATGTTCAAAGGACGGTTTCTCCCTGCTGCAGCGGCGGATTGACAAAACAGATGTTTCCTACCTGTGCATCGCGAAAATACGATGGAAAACAAGTCCTCAAGCGTTCAAAACTGTTGAAAATGGAGAGAATTATCGATCTGCAAAGATTCATTGTCTTACTAGGTGAAAGAAATGAATTTTCTTCTTATCAATCCGCCGCGAATTGTGGTCAAGCCGCCGAGGATCGTCGTCAATTCGCCATAGTTCATCGTCAAGCCGCAGCAGATTACTACACGATCCGTCGCGGATCATCGTCGATCATTGTCTTTTTCATAGAAAAATACAAACAACACAGACAAACTGTGATTCTCCCATGGACTGTAAAACAATTCTAAATCATCCGAAAACTAAAACATTAACATTTTTTTACAAAATCTTCTAAATTATAAAACCTGAAATCTTCTAAATCCATTTTTTTGCAAAAATCCAAAATCTTCTAAATCCATTCTTCATAGATATTAACTCTCTTCCACCGAAAATCTCTTCTAAAATTATGAGTTCTTTCTGTTTTTTATGGGTATTTGTTATTTTCAACTAACATTTTCAGAAAGTTAACGACGATGTTCGCAGCGGTGATTTCTCATAGTTTAGTGGTTAAATTGTTAGAAAAAAATAGTTTAGTGGTTAACTTGTCATTAATCACAAAATACGATGATTGGTTTGTCATTTTCCCAAAAATAAACTAAAACATAATTTTTTTAGGTTAAAAATTATACTTTTCTTTTGTATTTACAGTTTGTCGTATATATAATAAATTAAACATCCTACTAATATAATAATTACTCGTTATTTGAAGTAAAATGACCGCTACCATAATAACCATAATGACTTACTAGTATAATAACATCTAATACATGAATCAAGGAAGTGATAGATGTAAATTATAATTGTCTAGTAAATGATATTTATTATTATTATATGTTGATTGTATCATGGCTTATTAAGGAGCATCTAAGATGAATGATGCCCCAGGAAAACTATTCAACCGACTACATTTAATTGTATCGACGAATAAAACAAATTTATTTTTGCGTTTCATCATCAATCACTTTGTGAATTCCCAATATTTCAATGTTTTTCATTTTTAAATTGCAATGATACTATTTAGTAGAGAAATATACACATGGAGTAATTGTTCATCGATAGATTATACGGTAAAATATCTTTTTATTTCTCCTAGTTTAAGGATTTTCTCAATTTATTCCATAAATTCCTAATTTCCTCCTTAAGGTCTTTTTATTTTTGTTTTGAATTATTTATCATAAAAAAATGATGGATCATCTATAAATATTAAAAACAATATTTAGTTTAAAAATAATTAATTGTTTTATAACTATTTTACTAAAATTAAATATTTTACATTATATATATATATATATAATCACGCGACGTTATATGAAAAATAGGGATCATCTATCGTATCACCATTTTTTTGTAAAGTTAAGATATTATTTTAAAAAATGGATAATTTTTTTAATTTTAAAATCAAAATCGTTATTTGTAAATCGTAACATGATTATCTAAAAATATTTATTTTTTGAAGTGAGTAAAAAATACTAGTTGGATTAGAAGAAACAACCAAATTTTGGACAACTAAATTTAGTAAATAAGCCATTTTCTCCAAATTGAAGTAATAATTTTAGAATTTTAATTAAATAAATTAATATTTATAGTAATATTTGACGTTGTTTGGAAAAAAAAATAGTATTTATTAAAGAGGTGTAAATTTGGGGGAGAGTTTCAAAGTTACAGAGAAATATTAAGGGTATTTTTGAAAAAATAAAAACGAAAGATATGTTTTGGGAATTATGTGCCAGTAAGAAAATGTAATGAATATTTAATAAATAAGTAATTTTTTACTTAATTTTTATGTTTGCATTAAATTATATGTTTGACAAAATACATGCAAATTTATTAGTTATTTATATAAATTTTATATTAAAAGAGTAATAACCTAAATAGGTTCATGACTTATATTTGAAGTATGAAATCTTCAAATAATCTAAAGTCATAAACATAAATCATTTCATTAAAAATATATTCATATTCTAACTATATATGTGATGACATAGAATAAATATATTTTATATAATATGATTATATAAAACTGTACCAGATAAAATTATATTATTCTTATAATTTTTGTTGAATAAATAACAATTAATTCCATCTTAACGATGGTTATAATCTTAATTCATTATATTTAGTAGACTCTTATTTTATTTTAATTTATTCTTTGATTTACTTGGTAAAATTTTGTATAAATTATATTATCTAAATCT
Source organism: Begonia loranthoides (assembly GCA_022433065.1). Taxonomy (NCBI): domain Eukaryota; kingdom Viridiplantae; phylum Streptophyta; class Magnoliopsida; order Cucurbitales; family Begoniaceae; genus Begonia; species Begonia loranthoides. The sequence goes on from CM039478.1 coordinate 8,392,893, forward strand.
TTGTATTTTGGAAATAAACTAAAGAAATAATTAAGAATACTAACAAAGATACAATAAAATTTATTATAAGTAATAATTATATTAATTAATATAAAAAATTTATATTAATTAACAAATGTTATTGGAGTGTATAACTATAAGTTCATCACTCTCTCTATTAGTTTCTATCACTATTAAGATATATAGAATATACTAATAAGAATACAATTAATTAATTATTATTAGCCATTTATAAATACTCGTATAAAAAACAATCCCCGGATTGTAAATATAAAATTAAAATTTTATATTTTACATTTAGAATAAAATATCACATCTGACGAGAATATTTTATTGAGTTTTGAATTAGTTTGAAGAGTCTCATAATATGAGATTTCACCTTCAAATTTAATTGAAATTTGACGGAGAACAAACTAACAGATCGATTTTTGAAATCTGATATCAAGATTGTTATCTTGATATTACCGTTTGAATTGAAATTTAAGTTTTACTGTTAGTGACAAACCAACCATAATCTCTTTTCGCTAACAAACTAACCACTTAACTATGAAAAAATTACGCTGCCAACATCGCTGTCACGTTTGTCGTTAAACATGATAATATCGAGTCACGACGGTTCGTATACAAACCGCCGCGACTCTATAGTTTTAAACAAACAATACGACAATTTTGATAGTCCGCTACAGTGTCATATGAAGCTGCAACGGTGTGACGATAAACCGCTACGGTGTCATACGAAATCGCCGCGGTTTATTGTCACACTGTTGCGATTTACTAGATGAATCGTCACGGTTCAAGGTGCCTTCTTCGCCTTGTACAAATACACAATACACTCATCGCGATTTTCTCAGACATTTTGTTAGCGATTAGCGAAGCCTAGAGATTTCTGAGAGCTTATGCAAACGGCATTTTGGCGAAGTTAAAGAATTTGTTGAACACCAAATGGCATCTTGAAGTGTTAAGGAATCTGTTATTAACCGTCAAGTTGAAGTGAGGCCCCACAACCACATTTTTTGCTAATGAGGTACGTGGAATTAGAGACGAAGTTGCTATAATGTTGCATTCCGTCTCGGCAACTCTACACGAGGAGGGGCTCCATTCATTATGTGAATCCAATAGTAACGAAGACATGGACATGGCCGTGAGTAGGCCTAGACGCTCATCACAAGTAGAATGCACCTACGCTGGTATGGGGTTTGGCAAAAAGTATAGTTCACTATATAAAATTAGAGAAGAAATTGTCGATCATGCATTGAATAATAGGTACGGGATGAAATTAACCCACAATTATGCACATCGGTTGACGGCTGTCTGCCAGGAAGGATGCACATGGTGGCTGCACACCTAAAAAATGCAAGGTGAAATGACGTTTCAAATAAAGTGTTACAACGACATTTACACTTGCTCGAGAAAGATGGAAAGCCGTCATGCCTCTGCCAAATGGGTGGCAGCACATTACTTGGACAAATTTAAAAGTCAGGCCGACTGAGACCTTTCTTCCATAATTGAGATAGTTAAGAAATATCTTAACATCAACATCACACCCAGCCTTGCTAGAAGGGCAATAAATATGGTCAAAAAAATTAACGAAGGAAAGGACAATGAGCAATAGAAGCTCATATGATCCTATGCCGAGGAGATTCGGAGGTCTAATCCTGGAAGCTTGGTATGTGTTGACCTAGAGATGAGTGCATTTAAAAAGATGTACATGTGTTTGGCTGCATGCAAGATGGCCCTGCAGAACTGTGGTAGACCGGTTATTTGTTTGGATGGTTGCCACTTGAAGGGAGTGACTCCGAGCCACCTGCTCACTGCTGTCACCATCGACGAGAATGATGGAATGTATCCGATTGTTGTAGCAGTGGTGGAAGCAGAAAATAGAGTTTCTTGGAGCTGATTTCTGGAATTGTTGCTCGAAGATCTAAACACCCCGACCAGCAATGGGTGGACAATTATTTTTGACCGACAAAAGGTGCAGTTGATTGCTTTTGCCTTTTATGTTTATGTTATGTGTTGTGTACCAATGTTTGACCCATACTATGAATCTTTGTAGGGGCGAGTATCAGCTGTCAGAGAGGTGGCAAAGCGAGCAGACCATTGATTTTGCATCCGACACCTATATGCCAATTTTAAAAAACAATTTAAAGGCAGGTTATTCAAAGATGCAATGTGGGCTGCATCTAGAGGCACAATAGAGAGGCACTTTGAGAGAGAGATGGTGAAATTATTTTTGCTTGACTTGGCAACCCACAACTATCTACGAGGAATAGATGCGAGATGATGGGCCAAACATGCCTTCTGCTCCATCTCCAAGTGTGACATAAACCTCAACAACCACAGCGAGTCCTTTAACGATTGCATCCTACCAGCCCAGGACAAACCGATTCTAAATATGTTCAAGGTCATACGAAAGGGCATCATGGGTAGGATCGTGAAAAAAATGAAAAGATAGCTCGCTCGACGGACCTTTTGTGTTCACAGATCAACAACCGGCTCGCCAAACTACAACTTGCAGGTCAAAATTGGGGCCCCCAGTTTTTAGGAGCTGCCCAGTTTGAGGTCAGTAACGGTAATGAACAGTACTATATTGATTTGGACAGGCGTACTTGTAGTTGTTACCGGTGGGAGTTGATTGGCATCCCGTGTGTCCATGCAATCCTGTGCATTCACTTCATGAGGAGATCTCCTGAAGAATTTGTGCATGCGTGCTATCACCAGGAAACATACATGGCTATGTACTCCCACTATGTCTGCCCCGTCAATGGACAAATCATATGGCCTCCTGTGACGCATCTTGATCCAATTATCCCACTGCCATTTAAAAGGCTTCCAGGAAGGCCACGAAAATGTAGAATACAGGATGTAGACGAGGCCCTAAGCGGGACAGTGTTGCCCAAAGGACATATGAGCATGACCTGTGGCCGGTGTGGGGCACAATTCCCGCATGTGTGAAGTTGGAGGCGAGTCTAGTACATGTGGCGGCAGAGGCAGCGGCGACAAAGGCTGAGGTAGAGGCAGAGGCGGCAGAGGAAGGTCGGATGACACATTTATGGGTTTTAGAGTGCCTGACATAGTCCCTGAGAGAGTTGCCGAGACAGTTCCCGACATAGTTTCTGAGACGCAGGTGCGCCCATTATCACGTTTACGTTTTCAAGTGTTATTTGAACTATGTTAATTTCATTTGCAATGTGTTCTGCAGGAGTATGATGCGCAAGGTCCACAAACACAAATATACACAAATGTGGACCCAACCTTCCTTGATTAGAGAAGACAACGCGATGTATTAGAGCTATTGTAGAACCTCTATTAAACTATTGTATATGATGTATATCTGGTTTCGATGCATAGTTAACAGTCACTTTGGTTTGTAGTTGTAATGCACATTATTGTTGTAATTGAATTGATATATTGGTTTGATAAATTTGGTTGTTGATGATAAATGGAAATTGATTAGTATGAAAATGTCAAATTGCCAACTTTTCCTCAGGAAAAAAAATTGAAAATTTTTCAAGAGTTTCTCTTCTTTTTAGTCTATCCCCCCTGCGACATTATCAAAACATATATTTTTCCCAACAGATATCATCTAACAAAAAAAACATAAGCATGAAAAAAGTCAATGAATTCTTTAGTATGTACAACAAAGTCAGTATCCCTACACATCCCAACTATACTAAGACGGCTGCTTGCCACGTTTCTTCCACAAATATGTGATTAAAAAAGACAAATGTCGATCCATTAGTGCGTGGAATGCTTTGGCATCCAGCGGACCCTTCAGGGGTTCATCATCGTGCTCGTGGAAGTCCTCTTGGTTCTTGCAATCTCAGATCACCTCCAACCTCTGACTCGTACACCGAAAGATGGCATGTGGGCTGGAATACAAAGGGATAAATCAATACATAAGCATAAAGTAATATGAATGAACACAAGGGAAGAGATATACCACTCTTTATCCGTTGGCGCTACAACGATCACAATTGTTTCCGCCAACGACGCTTGGTGAGGGAAGTGAGTGTGCAGGTCTAGGGACGACAGAAGACTCCCTTGCCTTAGGTGTGTCTGAAATGCAAAAGAAGTACGCATTAAAACTGTTGAAACATGAATGACAACCCAGAATCACAAGAAGTTTACTTACGTGAATCCACCCTAGTGTAAGGAGCGATTTGTTCATTTGAACTTACTAGTATTCTTCTTCGTTCAATGTATAGCACTGCATACAAAGAACGCACCGCACAGATGAGTACTAATATAACACCTTCTGAACTATTTAACGTAACATAACGTAATTCTCACCGTGTTTGCCATCCCTTTTGGCTGCGGGAAGATGATGTTAGTGATGTTGTACTCATCATCGACCAGCTTTTCCGAAAGAATTGTGCATGTCTCCACGTTCTTCTAAGTATTTCCATAAACATACATCTTGAAAATATTCATCAGTTGACCTAGCTAAAAAAACATTGACAAGAGACCGTCAAACTAATAAGTGCAGACACACGTAAACAACCAAATCAAAGATGTACCACACGCACAAGTTTCAGTGGTGGAGGTTATGATCCACCAGACGCCATGGTGATGCCTCTAAGTGCAATGGAGCTACAAATTTCAGACACGTTATTACGTCGCACACAAATAAAGTAAAAACTGGACTTTGCGTACAAAGTAAATAACTTACAAGCGGTCTATGGCTTCCGTTACTTCAGAGAATAATGGAGAGGCTGCTATAGGGGCTGCTCATTGCTCCATTCTCTGAAATGCTACCAACATCTCATGATGGTGCTCCTCTGCTCGCTCCTACATTTTTTGCTTTTGGAGAAGCCTCGTTTGACGTTGCTCCTCCATTTTTTTTAAATTTGGAGCAGCCTCATTTGAAGGTGCTCCTCCATCATTTCTATTCTGTTCAGCGCCATTTGATGGAGCTCCTCCATCCTGCGCATCCAGCCGGACATCTCCTCAGACATCGAAGTAAAATGAGATGTCTGAGGAAGGGGCGATTGCATCGGCTACGAAGCATCCTCTTCCATATGCTGCAGAGGCGATGCTGGAGGCTGTTCCTCCGAGGGGGCTGAAGGCTGGGACATTGTATCTCAGTTTTTCAGGGTCTTGCATACCCATTCCCCTCTAACTTTGCTAACCTTCATTCTGTCCACTTTCAATCTGTTGTATATGTTTGTGGCCATCTCTTTGATTCTCGGCTCATCCTCCAAGATCGGTACCCCAGACTGCTTAACAATCCTCTAAATGAGCCAGTTGAATGACAGACTCTTAGCCGGGTTGTTGAGCACCTCATGCATGTGAACACCTTCTCGAGCAAATAGAAATTTATGCAGCTAACATGGTCTCATTGTCCATCCCGAGGCAAAATGGTGTACGTCGTGATAATGTGGATCACTCGAGCTATGACATTCAGCTCAATGGACTTTGGCTTCCTGTACGTGCTAATCTCAGGATCTCGGTGCAACAATTTAAGCACTGCCAACCCATCTCCTCGCTTGACGAAAGGTGGCTCCCAAGACACGTGGTAATACTGATCGCTAGGTCCCTCCATCACACATCCAAGCATCACGTTCAGATCATTGGGAGTTAGCCTCAACTCCCATCTAAATAGGGGTGTTCACGATACCGGTTCGGTCCGGTTCCACAATGGAACAGCACCGAACCGATTGGTACTGGTTTTGGATTTCCAAAACTGGTACCAGTCCCATGGGAACTGGGTACCAAACCGGTTTTTTCAGTACCGGTTCCGGTTCGATACCGGTTTGGTACCAAACTTTTTTTTTTAATATTAGAAATTATAATAAAAATTTATAAAAATATAAAATGCAGAAGAACCAAGAACGGCGAGAACAACGAAGCACGCCTGGACAGGAGTGGAACGGAAATACGATGGAGAAGAACGCCAGAACTGGAATGGAGGAACTGGAAGAAGAACACCGTTCGCCGTTGATCGTCGGACTCGTTTTGTTGGGGATCGAGAGACGGAGTCCCGAGAGACGGGAGTTGCCGATTCGGGAGGGGAGAGTCTGAGAGAGTCGCTGATTCAGGAGGGGAGAGTGAGTTTGAGTCTGAGAGACGGATTGAGTGAGAGTTGAGAGAGACAGAGTCACCGATTTGGTCTCTATGTCGAGTGCAGTGAGAGAGACTGAGAGAGTTGAGACTGAGAAGTGAAGTGATAGCCGAGACTCGAGAGGACTGAGGAAGTGAGGAACCCTAATTTCCTCGGTTCTATCGGGTGGTACCAGTTCTCCGGTTCTGCAAATTGGGAACCAAGGATCGGACCAAAATTTTCGGTGCTGCTCAAATAGAACCAAACTTCGGTCTGGTTCTATGCAAAATAGCACCAAACCGGTATCGAAACCGTCGATTCCGGTTCGGTTCTCAGTACCGGTTCGACTTTGCACACCCTTACGTCTAAACATATAAGTTTGAACCTCTAATGGCTGGGTGGACAGTTCCAAATTTGCATAAAATAATCTAATAATCCTCTCACAATAACTTCCCCCGATTCGGCACAAACCGGCTAAGCCGGCCCCCTCAAACAATTGTTGAATTCCCAACTCTGCCAAGGACTCCAAGTCTACTCTTTTAGAAACAATAATTTATTGATGTTTAACATCAGCTTCATACCGTTCCTTCTAGTAAGCTGTCCTGAAGAGTGAGGAGTTGAAACCCGTTGCAACAGGTTGGAAATGGACTAGTGTACCTCTGGCCGGTTGTTGTTGAGGTTGAGATTGTGCCACAATTTTGCCAGATTGCACCACCGCGGTTTCTCTAGATTGCATCGCGACAATTTCTCCATCATTCCCCGCAGTGGTTTCTCCAGCTTGCACTGCGGTGGTTGCTCCTTGTGCCGCGGGTGCTCCTTCTTGCACTGTGGCTGGTTCAGGTTGGTGAACCTGATCAACGAGCTCATTTGCAAGACGACAGCGTTTTGCAGCAGAGTCCATCATTTCTGCCTGTGGTTGTGGGTGAGTTTGTGACAGACCACCCTTTCGCTTAGTTAGCATTTTCTTTGTGCAAGAATCCATTGGTATCGATTACAAAGTGGAATGAAGGTCTGAGAACTAGTTCGATGGTTCGCCTTGGGTTGCACGCTCGGAGCCCACGATCAAGTCTTATGTAGTACGACAGAGGATCAAAAAACGAGGCACGATAAACCGTTGCGGTGTTATATGAAGCCACCGTGGTGTAACAATAAATTGCGGCGGTTTCGTATGACACCGCAACGGTTTATCGTCACACCGCTGAATTGCAGCGACTCTATAGTTTTAAAAAAACCACACTACAATTTTGATGGCCCGCTTGTAATACCCCGACTTTTTATATCGAAATTTAATAAGAATAATTGGAAAGTAATTAAGAGTATTTGTATTAATTGGATAATTATTGGGGTATTACTAAAAACGTAATTGTCAATTATCATCAAGCGATATTTGGAATAAATTGAGAATTGGAATTGGATTGCGAATATTTTAATTAAATGAAGGATTTAATTAAATTATTACAGAGAAATTTAATTGGATAAAAAGATGATTTAAATTAAAAGGTAATTTGAATGGATTAGTAGGAATTAAAGAATTAAAAGAAAAATTAAAAGGAAGAAGGAAGCTTGGCTCGGTCTAGTCGGTTCACGCGGGTTCAGGCTGAATTTTGGGTCCGATTCAGAAAATCAGAAAGGGGAAAAGAATTTCTATTTGGCCTTTGGCCATTTATCAGAAAACAGGGGGAAAGAGGAGAGAAGAGAGGGACATCGAGAGAGAGAGAGAGCCGAGGGAGATCGAGAGAGACGAACGTGAGGGAGAAGCTCTTGCCAGCAAGTTCCTGCGCAGCGACGAGGCAGACTCCGACGGCATGCGAGCGAACGGCTAGGGGAGGCATCGTGGGTCGTGGCTAGGGCACAGATTGAATGATTTTTGGCCAGCTTGGATTCAGGGCTCCCGCGGGAGGTGTTTTCCAGCAACGATTGGAGGTATGTTTGGCCGAGTCTTCCTTCTCCTTGCTTTCTGTTGAACAGAAGTTGGCTGGAGGGTGTTGCAAGGACGGAATCTGGCAAACTCGCGATGGACAACGAATTCGGATGGGTGCGAATTGTTACCCGCGATTCGGGTGCGTCTGAACTCGGTCTGGTCGGTTCAGGTTGAGCCGTCTGCTAGCAAGGACGAATCTTCCACGTAGCTCTCCTTTCCAGCTAGCATCGCACTAGACCGAAAGGGGAGAAGGCAAACAAGACAGTCTATGAAAAAGCAGAAGAAATTATGGAAGTGCTGTCGGGTGAAATTATTGAGCAGAGTGGAGAAGAGAAATAAATGGACAGAGAGCTCGTGGGTGGAAGAGAGCTGGAAGCCGAGAGAGAATACAGGGAAGGTTGGAGCTCTTGATCTCGGGTCTGCCCTGTCCTGCTGGTACTAAAGAAGGAAGAAAAGAATAACGAATAAGCGTTGAACGCTTTATGCAATCGAGGTAACTGATATGCATGTGTTTTGGTCTTCGAGCCCTACATTGCAAGAATAGGATATGCAAGTTTCGTTGTTTACAGTTTTTAACAGCACGTTTCATTGTTTACAGCTTTATTAATAGATTATTGAATATGTCTATAGTATGTAATTGTAACGACCTGAATTTTCATACATTCAAAAATGCGTTAAATTTTGAGAAAAATATATCAGAGTGCAAGTCGGGCCGTTAAGAACACTAAAAACATTTCGGAAGTAAATCATTGCAGAAATAAAAACATTTGCTGAAGCGTAAATAATTTAAAGGAAATAAACTAACCATTTAAATTACAATTTATGGAAAAAAACTTAATTACAGTTTAGAAAGAGAAAACTGAATTTAATTACAAATCAACTGTCTCTCACTTCTCATAGTCTGGCCAACCACAAGTTCGCGCGTGTCAATCACTCATCAATTGCTTCTTCATGGCTCGAAGACTCCGCGCGTACGTGTACCTACACCGCAAGTAAGACGTGAGCCTAAAGACCCAGTAAAAAAATGAGTTTATGCATATGAAATGTCACTCTTTAATTCTTCGGAATGAGTCTGCCCCAAACCAATCTTTTAGTTACATATTTTAGGAATAGCTCGTACGTGGAGTATGGAGTTTGGGGAATCCTATGATTTCTAATTAATTACGTTAATTAGTCTTGTGATCCCAACAAGGGACAGATAAATTCTTTTCCTCACTCAAGGCGTGTGGCCACCTCGTGGTGGTTTTCCTAATTGTTTCTATCGTCATGAGACTACCCTAAACGTACATACAAGGAACTAATCAAAACCATACAATAGATTAAGAAAAACAATATGTTAAAGAATGATAGCATGCTTGAAAAGTTTAATTTAAAGACAATATACTAATCTAATTACCAGTTTGATAACCATGCTCAAAAGACTAATTATTTACACTAGTTATATTTACATTGATTAATTATCATGCTCAATATATTGATTCACAGCAGACCTAACAGTATCCAAGGAACAAAGGCAACCATATCAACAGAGGAATTATACAAGGCAATATCAACAGAGAACATATAGAAAATCATATAGACTAACACCAACTAACAATAAAGGAACACACTAAATTGATTACATGCTTGAAGGAATATTACAATTTATTAATCTAATAAATTATTAGTCAATTTACATGCTTAGACGATTTACATGTTCGGCAGATTAAGTAGTTTACATGCTTGATTAAACGATTAGTTAGTTAAACTTGATTAATAGCACAATTAATTGACAACAAGTAATAAAGAGGAATAATAGTTCATTTGTGCTTTTCATATCATTCATCCTTTCTCATTCATCATTCACTATCTAAGCATTTATGGTCTTGGTTTCTATTAAGCAACACATTTACAGTAAAGAACAATAAACTACAGCATACCAACAACAAGGAAACATAATCATAAAACAATTCATCTAGTAAGGAAATCCATGGACTACACCAAGAAAATAACATAAAATACTATGGAATACTAACAGCAGTTTACTTTTCATGCATTTAAACATTCATCCCCCCCACCCCACAAAGACATTAACATTCATCATTTCTTCATTTACTAAGCCATTGTATCACTTAAAAATGAAACAAAGCACACCAATAATAAAAGGAAAGTATCACAGCACTTAACAAAAGAATTACATAACACATTAAGGACGTATAACAGTAGGGGTGTGCAGAACCGAACCGGTACCAAAGAACCGGACCGGAACCAGCGGTTTCAGTACCAGTTCGGTACATGTTTACCTAGTACCGAACCGAAATCGGTTCTATTTTCACATAACCGATTTAACCGGTTCGTCGGTGCTCGGTACCGTGGAACCGGGGTACAGAGTAGAACCGTGATTTAGACTAGAGTAATTTGTAAATTACACAATTAGTCAATTACATTACACTCAATTTAGGGCAAGTTTCTCCTTTCTCTCTACAACTCTCTCATTCTCGATCTCGACTTCTCCTTGACTCCCTCCTCCCCTGGCCGTCAACCTCTCAGTCTCACCAGTCACCGTCTCACCCTCGACGAACTGACAACGTCCGAGCCTCGAAGTATCGAGGATTCGAGCTCCAGTTTGACAGCCTAGTCCCGCTGAAGAGACAAAGCCAGTCCCGACTCTCGTCTCCCCTCCGGTGCCAACACTAGAGTCCTGAACCCTAGTCCCGAACTATCCCTTCCAGGCTTCCAGCTTCTGTCGCCAGCTTCAGTTCAGACCCTTCAGAGTTTAGCTTCCGTCGCCACTGCCAGCTCGGTCACTACCACTGGTTAGCACTTAGTTCTACTCTGTTCTGTTTTACTAGTGATTTAATTTATGTGATTGTTGTTGAATCAATTGATGAATATGAATCAAATTTGTCGGTACTCTATTGATGAATGAATCTGTCTGTTTTTTTTTTCTGAACTTCGAAGTGGTCCTCCTGTGATAGTAATTTATAGTGACTGTTGAATCAAAATATCAAATGTTGATGGCTTCCGTGCTGAATTCTGATAGTGATTTCTGTTATGTTCTCATTGTTTAGATAGTTTTTGGCTTTCTGCAGTAATTTTTGCAGTGGTTAATGTGTTCTGTACGTCTTTTAGTGTTGAATGTTCTGTTGATGGTTTCTGGTTTTTTTTATGCACCTCTGCTAGTGTTCATTCATCATTTGGCTGATTAATGTCGATGTGATTCTGAGATGCATTTTTAAATTGTTAAAAATGTAGATAATGGAAAGCTTCAATGATGAAACAATAGAGAGTGTTAATGTTAACCTTGTTACTGGTCAAACAACGAGGAAAAAATCGGATGTTTGGACTCATTTTACTATGGTAGAAAGCACTGATAAGAACAATCCTAGAGCAAAATGTAATTATTGTGCTCAGACATATGCATGCCATGCAACAAAGAATGACACTTCAAGCTTGAAAAAGCATGTTAGCACTTATAAAAAATTGTTGGCAAGTGTAGATACGAAGCAAAAGACTTTAAGCTTCAAAAAAGTCGATAATACGGGATCAACTTCCACACTTGCATCATTTAGTAGTGCAACTTGCCGAGAACTACTAGCAAAAATGAATATTGTTGAAGAAATGCCTTTTTAAGTTTGTTGAATCAGAGAGTTTTAGAGTTTATTCTAATTATTTACAACCGAAATTTGTTGTACCCTCTAGATATACGATTGCACGAGATATTATTGGCATTTACGAGAAAGAGAAGACAAAGTTGAAAGAATATTTTAAGAACACATCTCAACGAGTATGTTTAACTACAGATACATGGACTTCCATTCAAAATTTGAATTATATGGTTTTAACTGCGCACTTTGTTGATTGTGATTTTAATTTGCATAAAAAGATCATCAATTTTTGTTTGATTGCAAATCATAAGGATGACACCATATGTAAAGAAATAGAGAGATGTTTATTTGAATGGAGGATTGAAAATATTTTATCAATTATAGTGGATAATGCTTCTTCTAATGACGTGGCCCTTTCTTATTTGGTTAAGAGAATTCGAGATTGGAATGGTTTAGTTTTGAATGGTGAATGTCTGCATATGCGATGCTTTGCGCATATTTTAAATTTGATAGTATGTGATGGTTTAAAAGACCATCACGAATCTATTACGAGAGTGTCGAGCAGTAAAGTATGTTCGATCTTCTCCTGCGAGACTACAGAAATTTCAGAAATGTGTTGAACATGCTAAAATTGTGTGCAAAAGTAGTGTATCTCTCGATGTGACTACAAGATGGAATTCCACATATTTGATGTTGGAAAGCGTAGAAAAATTTGAAAAAGCTTTTGAGAGATTGATAGAAACAGATGATCATTATCTTGCTGATTTGGGTGGAGAAAGTCCTCCCACAAAAGAAGATTGGGCTAGTATTCGAGAACTTGTACAATTCTTGAAGATTTTTTATGATATGACCGTAAATGTTTTAGCCTCTTTGCATGTTACTTCAAATACATATGTTTGTGAAGTATGCAATTTGAAAATGGTTATCCAAGAGTATGCTGAATGTGATAATCCATTATTGAGGCGAATGGCTATTGGAATGGAAAGCAAATTTGATAAATATTGGGGAAGCTGTGTTAGAATAAATATGTTGATATATGTTACAGTTGTTTTAGATCCTCGACATAAAATACAGTATTTGAAATATATTCTTTCCATGGTAATGGATTCTGATAAGACAGATTATTTGTTAAGCCAAGTACAACTCGTGCTTCAAAAAATATATCTCGAGTATAAAGGTGATTCGAGATTGAAAAGTTCAGAAAACAACTATAATACTGCAAGTGTACCAACATCTACAATCTTAAAACAAAAGAGCAGTTTGAACCACAACAAGCTACATGAGATGTTTCATAGTCGCCCCAAAGAACCAAATGTTTCAATTACTCGGTCAGAAATTGAACAATATTTGTATGAAGCATTGGAAGACAATTCAGACAAACTAGACATTCTCCATGTGGTGGAAAATAAATTCATTGAAATTTCCAATTCTGAGCAATTTGGCAAGAGATATATTCGCCATTCCTATTTCTACCGTCGCATCAGAATCAGCTTTTAGTAGTGGAGGAAAAGTACTTGATCCATTTCGCAGTTCTTTGTCCCCAAAGATGGTAGAGGAGCTTATTTGCACTCAAAGCTGGATTCGATCCTCGAAATATGAATCAATCAACTTCAATGATGATCTGAATGAACTAGGTATCTTTTATATTTATTTCCTTAATATTTGTTTTTTTAATTACTAATTAGCAATTACTATGTTTTCTAAATTTGTTTTCAATTTATATTTTTCAGATATTATATAAATTAATGACGCTGATGAAGTGAATTAGTATGAAATTGATGGTAATACATGATGATTACGTATAACAAGGTATTTATATTTTTATTCATTTTGAACCATATAATTATCATTTCATTCAACCATATAATTATCATTTCTTTTTGACATGCAGAGACTTGGAAATAAGTAACTCAGTTGAGTAATTTTATTTTAATTCATTTTTATTTTTTTTTATAATTATCGATTGTCAACTAATTACTTCTATTTCTTTGTCTAGTAATCACAATTTTTGCATTTCTACCTTCTATTTTGTAGGATGCTTCTCTTCTACATAGCCTCTCGGCTATTGAAGACGAAACCTTGGACTATATATGCAAAAGTTGGTTAAATGCATTTTGTTTTTCAATTATCATGAAGATTGAATAGAAATAATATTTTTTGGAGACACTTTGTATGTTGGCATGCTTGATTTCAGATAGAATACTGTCCAAATTTCATCAGTAATATTGATGTTTTATTTATACTATGTATGGGTTACTGGTTTGAACAACCTAATTATTTAGGTTTTTTTTTATTTTATATTTTTATAATTTTTAATTATAATTTAAAAAAAAAAATAAATCGGTGCAAAACCGGTACCGAATGAACCGGTTCGATACCCGGTCTCCATGGAACCGGTACCGGTTTTGGAATTCCAAAACCGGTAACGACCGGTTCGGTACTATTCCACTGTGGAACCGGACCGAACCGGTCCCATGAACACCCCTATATAACAGGAAATCATCCAAGAGAACTACCATCTAATCGAAAACTATTTAATACTAGTAGTAAGTAAGCATACAAATATCATCTAAAATAAGCTAACATTATCTAACAGTAACATTCAGGAAACTAAAGTCAACTCACACACCCAACATCACTTATTAGAGAACTAACAACACACTTAATAACATAGCAGTGAAACCAACAACGATGGACATATCACAGAGCAACCCAAACCTATAGCAAGTTCATATAATCGGTTAAGGAAATTATCTACTAATCTTCAACCAATATTATACGTGGACAGCCAAGCATGAAAGTGTACAGAGCATTAAACATAGAAAACATACTGAGCAATTATCAATAACAATTCAGAGAAGTAGTTCATCCAAGTAGAGAAACATACGTTGTAACCAAGCATAGCAAGACATACAGAGTAGCCTAGAAAACATATAGACTCTACAACTCACACACACACTTGCGGTGTAGGACCTCCACCTGGCCAAGACACACCAAAGTCTTACCAAATGAAGAACACACAACAGGGATAGCTCTCTGGCTCTAGCGGCTCCTGACGGCTCATCAAAGCACTCGGCCTTCCTAGCCATCTCCCTCCTCAGCTCTCCTATTTATACACAAAATGCTAATTTGTAATGCTGAACCACTATTTAGGTTATCCCATGTTTCAAACGATCAATGCGGATTCTTCGGCCACAATCTGAGTTGCAAGTTGTTGTCTTTCACCAGGAACTAGCGGACCGGTTCGGTTCGAACCGCAGGCAGACCGGACCAGCTGTTCCAACGAGAACCGCCATCGTCCCACCCCACTATTCAACCGCAAGCCACAGCCATCTCACGCCAATCACGAAAACGACGACCGATTCATCAAAAGGATGCAAGAGGAAGAGAACTTACACAAAATCAACATTTTCACTTACCTCGCCCGAGACTTCACTGGAAGACACCGCGAGGAATCTTCGGCCCCAAATCGTCCCGCGCCGTTCGTCGTTGCCGGACAACGTCGTCGCCATCTCTTCGTTCGCTCACTTGTCGCACACCAGCGCTCGTCAGATCGTTGTCGTCGTCCCCAGATCTCCTCTCTTGCTGTCTCGATTCCTCTTCCTCTCTTCTCGGCAGATTGCAAGACAATAAATCCTCCCCTTTCAGCCTTTCTTCTAATTCGTGAACCAAACCACAACAACCTGAACCGAACCGATTCAATACTCCATCTTCCTCCAACCGATTTCTTTCACTTAAATCCACTCTTTCTTTCAAATTAATTTCTTCTTTTATTTTATAATACTTCAATTTCCATTAATTATAAATACTTTATTTAATTAATCATTCTTTTCATTTAATTAATATTACATACTTATATATTTATACATCAAATATATGTACCGTATATTAATCAACCCAAATTTCAATTAACCCCATTAACTTAACCCTACTTATTATCCAATAATTTTCTCTTTAATAATTTAATTAAATCATTCATTTAATTAAATTATTCTCAACCTCAATCTAAATTCTCGATTTAATTCAAATATCATTCAGTGATAATTAACAATTACGTCTTTGGTAATACCCCGATAAAAATAATTATCCAACTTAAAAAGTCAGGGTGTTACAGTAATAGCACGTTTCGATGTTTACAGTTTTAATAGCATGATTCGTTGGTTATAGTTTTTAAATAGTATGTTTCGTTGTTTAATGTTTTCATAGCATGTCTATATTAATGTACGTTCTGTTAATTGTATGTTGGATGTTTAATTAGCTTTTTTATTTAGACGTTAGAAATTGTATGTTTTCATGAGCATCATGCATCACGACTTTTGAAAGAATATGAAAATGGTTTTATGCATAGTTTTAGAAAAGAAACGAAAAAGAAAGGAAGTACAAATGATCAGGAAACGAAAAGAAAGTACGAATGAACGATTCCGGAAGATAAAAGAAAAGATAAAGAACCTTGTAGACCGGTAGGTCAAGCCCGGTATAAGAATAAAAGAAAAGAAAAGAAAAGAAAAGCATAGAAAAGATAAGTAAATAAAAGAACATAAAAAGAGAAACAGATATGTGTAACGACCCGGATTTTCTTAAAGCAATTAAAATGCGTAAAAATTTAAAATTTTCTTTTTAAAACAAATCAGAGTGCGTAAATCCGAATCGCTACTAACTCTTTATGAAAACTCGTCATGAAAACCAGCTTATTAATTATGCAGAAGCGTTAAAAATAATCATTTGAAAATCATGGCGGGAACGTAAGGAATCTTTTAAAGGAAATACTACGCGATTCAAACATTTCGTCTATTAATTAAAACTGAACCATTACTTCATTGATTCATAATCTTTTTCTTTATCTTTCTCTTTCATTTATTTCATAGCCGTTAACTTACATTTGTCTTTGCTTTGCCAGTTCGAATCCTGTGCGTGCGAAATCATCCATCTCTGCGTCATTATGCGTTTCTCATCTTCTTCTCATTCGTTTGTTCGTCATTGTACCTACACCACAAGTAAGGACGTGAGCTTACGCTCAGTAAGGATGGGGGAAAAAAAATTATGCATTTCTCTCGTTAGTTCTTGTTGGAATGAGGCCACCAATCCAACTTCTTTCATTACATTCTTGTTCTTTGTTCGTTCTTTAAATTCGTACATCGATTTTGGAGATTGGAGGTTTTCCTTTGAGATGGCATAGCTGTACGGAAACTAACCCCCTGTGGGCTAGATCCGGACTACCCATCTACTCCAACTCCCTAGTTCCGGCATATACCCGCCTTTTTGGGTTTGTTCTTTCTATCTCGTTCGTTAAACTCGTACATCGAGTTCAGAGATTGGAGGTTTTCCTTTGAGATGGCATAGCTGTACGGAAACTAACCCCCTGTGGGCTACTAGTCCCTTTCCCGTCTTGGTAGGGATGTATCCTAGTAGCTAGGCTAGATCCGGACTACCCATCTACCCCAACTCCCTAGTTCCGGCATATATCCGCCTTTTTGGGTTTGTTCGTTCTTTAAACTCATACATCGAGTTTGGAGATTGGAGATTTTCCTTTGAGATGGCATAGCTGTACGGAAACTAACCCCCTGTGGGCTAGATCCGGACTACCCATCTACTCCAACTCCCTAGTTTCGGCATATACCCGCCTTTTTGGGTTCGTTTTCTTTTCATAGTCTTTTCATTTTCCTTACTTATGCATGTGGGTACCTCCTCAGAGGTTACCCCCTACTTGGTTTCTATCATCATGGACTCGATCTAACTTTTCCTGTCAAACAAATCATATATGAGAAATAACATACTTTAATGAGAAAGGAAAAGCATATTGAAGTATATAAAGAATTACAATAATTGAAATGACATGAACACAATAAAATAATAAAGTAACGTGCGGCACATGTCATTAACTAAACTTGTTCATTAGACTAAGCAAATGTTAATTTAGTGCATACTATAATTTCATGCTTAAATCTCTTAACATATGCGTAAGGGTCTAGTGAAAGGTTTCAACATACTTTTCCTATGTAAACAAAGTTTATCACCATTTTGCTTCACCCCAATTTAATAAAATCATGCTCGCTAGATTGCATTTAACTAAAATCATAGAGTTCTTAAAGAAACAATAAGAATCTGAATTGACTTATACCATTCATGCATTTTAAAATCCTTGTTCTTTCGTTCATTCAATCTCATCGTCCATCCCTCTTTCATTTCATCATTCATGGAACCCGTAAAGAGTTCATTCGTAGTTTTCTCTATTCTTCTCTAGCTTAATTCACTTTCTTTTTCTTTTCCTTAATCATCATAACAAGAATAAGTTAGACACGAAACTACTCACACACACTTTACTTGAGTGTAGGGCACCATGCCAAGACAACTCATTCCTTACCTCCAGCTTTCATGCGCATAAGCGTTCCGTCGTTATGCTTCTTCCTCTTTCCGATACCTTCACAATTATAAACATTCATCATTTGATAGTGTCTCATAATCCCTATTCTACTCATCTAATAACGATATTTTCGAACCTTATCATGACAGTGAACTTTCCATAATATCATGCAATTATCCGAACACATCTATATCCTTTGACAATATTCCTTAATCATTCGGACAATCCATTTAACAACGCATATAGCTAAACACATCTTACTTTGACAGGTCATACATTTCAGAATCAAACCAAACATCAGCTTATAATCCATCCATGAAAGCACTTCAGATTATAATTTCGAACAACAACTTATTGATCCAGGGATATACCCAATATTCTTAATCTTTTCTTCATAAAATCAAACATACTCCAGAACTTAAAACCAATCCTACAAGTTACATAGGATATTCCCTAGGTCATCATTCAAATAATAGAGGGTATGCTCCAGAACTAAAATCACAAGATAGAGCTACATCCAACATGTTCACAACCCCAGAATCAATCAACAAAACATTAACAATAGTAGAACATCTCAAATTTAACTACAGTTTCCCCAAAATACTACATAATATCAAAGTATGATTTAACATCTAAAAACAGAACCCAATGGCTAATCAGTAGAGGGAAAAACTCACCAACATCCGAGAGAGACCATCATCCCTTGGCCATCACCTGAAACAACGAAATCCAAAAGCAACCGCAGCTCCAACCTTTGGCCTCCTCAGCTCACCCGAGAGTTGAAGGCTCTCTGTCATTAAATGCCCTTTCTCCATGTCTAACAGCCACTGCCAAACAAGATCAACGATTCATCCTTTGAATCGTGACTCCAATCCTTCAACAAAACGACAGAGCAACAAAGAAGGAGAAAAACTGATCAAACCGTACCTCAATCGCCGCCGGACAACGCCTCACCGCCTTGCGGTGTCCGCCTGCGAGCTCGCCGGCTTCTCCTTCGAAGCCCCGCCGTTTGCCCATCTCCTCTCGCCTCTCGCGTCGCCCTCTCTCCCTCTCGTCGCCCCCTCTCCCTCTCTTCCTATCCAAACACGAAGGAATGGCCATTCCTTTTCTTTTTATAAAATTTTCTGACTTTAAATTCGTAGCCCTGCTGTCATTCGGATGCTTGCGGATGCCGTACAGTCGTCAGCGTCGTCCGCAAGTCTAAAAATCACACAGAAACAGCGTCCTAAACATTCGTCCTCACAGTCCGAAATCGGGTTGCGGACGCCATTTAGTCGTCCGCATAGCATCATCCGCGTAAACAAAATTGGACAGATTCAATGTGGACGCGAAATCCCTCGTCCGCATCGTCCGCATCGTCCCGTCCGGATGCTCCCTGTTCATACAGATTCAATGCGGACTCCAATTTAATCATCCGCAGCATCCGCGTCTTATGCCCAGTCGTCCGCAATGCCTATAATTTCATCATTTCTTCATATTTTCTTCGAATCTAGTCCATCTTACACGTCTACGAGGGAATACGTCGCAACCCAACATCCTTAGAGAGATGTAATATACAGACATCAAACTTATTTTATTCTTAACAAAATAATTACATCACTTAACCGGAAAAGTTAGGATCGAGTTATTACAATATGGATACGGAAACAGAAACGGAAACGGATACGGAAACGGTACGAGCACAGATACCAAAATGGAAATGGGAACAAAAACGGAAACGGATATAGATACGGATACAAATACAGAAACAGACACGAAAACGGATACGGAAACGTGTACAATCACGGATACCGAAATAGATACAAAAACAGGAACATAAACAGAAACAGAAAGAAAATTTGTAAGTAATAAAATATAAAAGATTAAAGAAAGAAAAGAAAAGAGAAAATGCATACATTTTAAAATGGTACAGCATGTACATGTAGCATATTAGGTATTATCACTTACTGAGTGTTAGACTCATAGTTTATGTCTTGTGATGTAGATACAAACACGAGAGAAAATAATGAACAAATTAAATAGCAGTTGACGAAGGATTTACACGGGCGAGTCTTGTGAGCTGGTTAGGTTAATGAAGTTAAAAAGGAAAATTGAGTTTTGTAAATATAATGTAAATGGTTTGTTCATTAATCTTTCAATGAATTGTTTATGCTTCCGCTATGTTTTAAAGAAAAATGATTTTATAAATAAGTCTTCCATTGTTAATAATGATTTAAGTAACAAGGTTAAGAAAAGAGTTTTTAACGGTTCAGTTTTTAGAAAAAGAACACTGATTTCAATTTAAAAGAATTAACGAAGATTTAAGTTGTTTTATAAAAGTTTTAAATTTAACGTATTTTTAAAAGTAAAGAAATCGGGTCGTTACACCGCCGTAGTGTCATATGAAGCCGCAGCGGTGTGACGATAAATCGGGACGGCTTCATATAACACCGTAGCGGTTTATCGTAACACCACTGTGGCTTCATATGACACCGCTTGGGGTCATCAAAATTGTTGTATTGTTTGTTTAAAACTATGGAACCGCGACGGTTTGTATACGAACTGCTGCAGCTCGACATTATCACGTTTAACGACAAATGTGATAGCAATGTTGGCGACGTAATTTTTTTATAGTTTAGTGGTTAATTTGTTAGTAAAAAAAATGATGGTTAATTTGTTATTAACAATAAAGGAAGATGGTTGGTTTGTCCTTTTCCCTAAAAAAAAATCTAAAAAGATATTTTTAAGTTACTGATTTATTTGATCTATCAAATAAAAAAAATTTTCAAGTGAGATTTAATAAATCTCATCATATATTTGAAAAAATATTTTCATCATAAATATCTAAAAAAAATTTGATTTTTGGAATTTGATATTTAAAAATGTTCAATCAGATTTGGCATTTAGAGAAAAAGAGAGGATTTTTCATTAAAAAGCCACATGTAAAGAAAATGTGTGAATTTCTTCTTTGTTCGATCTTAGAAATCAGTATTTTAATATCAAAGAAAAACGTCTTATGAGTTTAGAATACGTCTCTGTTGATAATCGAACGCGAAACAGAAAAAGCAAACTGGGGAAGTAGGGACACCAAGATTTACGTGAAAAAATTCTAACGAAAAAAAACTACGGGCATAGAAAAAATTCACTAGTTGGAAATCAATATACAATGAGTTTTGCGACTCAATCTTATATTTATAGCATAAATAGGAAATCATAGTCATATTGAAATAGGAAACCCTAATCATATTGGAAATAGGAAACTCTAATATTGGATATGGGTCCGACCAGACTCAACTAGAATTCAGGGTCACACCGAACTCTAACAGTCCCTATACAAAATACAGTGAGTGTATTATGTGTTATCTATGACGCTCACAAGTTCATATATGAGGTGAAAAATATACTAGAGAATCCTTGTAATTTCAAAGTCTCTACATCAATATAAGGACCTCAACTAGATCTTAAGTTAAAATTGTTAGATCTCACAAATTTGATTGTGTAAAGCTGGTTTCAAAGAGCATGTATTTTTTTTACATATAATTATTAATACTTAGAATTAGCTATCATCTTTTTTCGTTTTCGTGTTGTTAAATTTGTTTTTAATAATAAATATGGTGATGTATGTAGTAGACATTACAAACACCGGCGAATTTTACGGTGCGTAAGACTCGAAGAAAATAACATTTTATCCTTATAAATTTGGGTTGATTTCACTTTAGTTCTCGTAGTTTAAATTGTTTCATGGAAGAGTTTATAGTTTGAATAAGAAAATTGAACAAGATTGAAAGGTTTTGGTTGAGTAAGCAAATATGGTTAAGGAATGATGGCATGGGTGAGAGAGTCAAGGAAACTTGTGGACACGCCTTCCCTTTTTTCTAGTTCTATGCTAATTTGGAGATTATTGGTATGAACTAGCGATATTGAGGTACATTGGGTAGGTTTTCGTTTATAGATTTAAGTTGGATAAGGAGTCGTGGAGTTTTGATTATGAAAATTAGAGTTTTAAAGATATAGTATTTTTGTAGTAGATGAGTGAGAGATATTTTATCATACACTAGTTATTATACCACGACAGCATATCAGTGTGGTACAAATGCACGGTAGGAGACATGCGAGCATATTTCTAGTATCATTTTCACTTAATACTTACTAAGAGCATAAACCTATGTTTGATTGTTTATACGTGCATGAATATCACCTCGTTCCATTTGTCATAGTTGTATGCGACATAATATCGTGACAAGATAATGCATAGTTATGGCATGCGTACAAACAAAATTGAGAGAGCAAAAAAGGAATTAATCATGCGTCCCATTGGGTTAAAGACACTAAATTCCTGGAGAGGAATAAGATACGGGACGTTTTTAAAAAAAATGAGCAAATACAATAAGTCATTCAGTCTTGACATTGAAAGTCTAAAGAAGCTTTAAACGTGACGTAATGTGATTTTACATATTTTCTTTTACTAATATAATTGACATGTTAGTAAAAAAATAATAACTTATACATAATTTACATTACACATTGTATAAATTGTGGCATATAGTACTTAACATATCTATTGAATATCATTTATATATTTAAGTATGATAGGATGCGAGACATGTTGCATTGTGCACTAAAATGCTAGATGATCGGCGATATGATGTCCTAGATCTTCACCGTTTATTTGATCATGTTCAGATCTCTTTGTGTAGGCACGTAGATGGTTTGACTTTCCTGTCTACTGGCTCTAATGTCTATTAGGGACATTGTGTGTCACTCTTGATTATACATGGATGAACAAGATGCATTTAGTTGGGGAGAGCTTTTTTTCTCTGTTCAGTCCATAATCCGCCGTGGCCGTGTAGTTAAAGCTCAATGGCTTGACCCAACAATTTCGTGCGAGGAACGGCGGAGGAGACGACAATGATCTATGCTTGTCAGTCGTCAGCCTCGATCTTCGCTTAGCCACCGTTGGATTATAGATAGTCTGTACGTGTCAAAATCTGATCGAATTCAATGGTCAAGGTATCGGACAAACGGATGTGCCACAAGTCGCTAATTCTGGGCGAAAGATCGCTTAAAGTCAATGCCTTTCCATCTTCATCGAATGGGGTTGCCGAAAGTATACAGTGGAATCAAATTTTTGACAGTGAGAAAGCAAGAGAAATTGATGGGTAAAAGGTACGTAACGTAATTCCATACAGTAGGACGAGTAAATATAGAAACTGGATCATCTTCTAGCGATCCATTTTATGAACACCATAATGTGTAGATTACGGTAAATGAATACCGGTGATTGACTATCCATTCCAATATCGGATATCTTGGAGTTAGTCGATTGAGGAAGAAGAAGAGGATTCGGTGAATTGAAGAGTCGACGACAGTTAGAAAACTCAAATAGGAGACTAGGGTCTTTGATTTAGTTAAATTTGGTGGCTGGTTTTTGATTCCTACAAATGTGAAGTAATCGGTATTGGATTTTTCGGATGAAAAATGGGAGAAAGTTCTTCAGCTTTGCATACTGCCATAAACTCCGTCGAAGCACTGGGGAGGGGGTTCGATGTGAACTTCGATACAAGGCTGCTCTACTGTAAGGGAATAGCAGGAACTAGAATAGTTGAGATTAATGAAGAACACTGTAGAGACCTCAGCGTGTATGACGATGTGGTCATCCCTGATGTTCCGTGGGATATAAACAACTCCCAGGAACCCATTGGGCATCAAAGTTCTAGAATTTGCAGTTTCCATCAGGTAGTCCCTCTACTTGAATCCTTTTACATCTCTTATTTTATTGGCTACTGTAATAAGGTTTTTCTTCCTATATTCGTTTTTCTTTCGTTGTGATGATTGAGGCTTCATTAAATTTCCTAAATTCTTCGTGCTTTTCTGTTTTGATCATCTTTTTGGAATTTGCTCATGAACGTGCATTAAAATTAGAAAAATTGGTCAAAACTAAAACTGATGATCCCCGATAAGTCTTTAACGGTTATTTTCATCGAAAGCAAAAAACTGATAGTGTTGTTTTCTTGGCGTTGAATTTGGCAGGGGAAAAAAATGGATTTATCAACTTGTGCCTTGCCTTTTTCAAAGATTTTAACGTTCATTTTTCTTTTTTCATTTGTAAATAGCTAGTTACCTTTCTTCCATGTTAGACTAGAACTTCCTTTTCAGAAAGAAAATTTCTGGGTTGTATACAATTCTGGGAGATATGTCATGACTCATATGTCATAGAGTTGCAGATTAGATCCATTTGGTGTGGCTTATCACGACTCTTAAATCCAAATATATCTAAGATATGTTTTGAAAAGCTTCATAATCTTGAAATCCGGTCTCAGGGGCATCATTAAGTATATGTATGTATCAGATTTGTTCGGAATTTAGGATGTATTGTTGTATATCGTTTTTAAAAATTCAGTTGTTTCTGATTGCTTCTCATATAATATGTGCAGATGGTGGATTATTTTAACAAGAATGCAAATATTTCTGGAGGCAATCCTCCTGGAAGTTTTAATTCTGCATTTAGTTTTAGTGGCTCAAAGCATATTGATGCCCTTTCGACTAAGATTCTTTCTATGGAGGGGTTTTGTATTCCAATTGCCAAGTTTCATCTCTTAAAAAGTCCACTTGTACTGAAAGAAAATGTCAGAAAAGCTGTCCCCACTTGTTGGGACCCGCCGTCCTTGTCAAGGTAAGGGTTCTCTACCATTAGTATAAGAGTACTAATGCTTAATCCTCATTATATTTCCTCGTGACGGCAGCTTTATCGAAAATTTTGGGACACATGTCATCACATCGGTTACTATCGGGGGTAAGGATATGATATATGTTAAACAGCACCAGTCTTCTCCTTTGTCGAAAGCAGAGATTAAAAATTATGTCCAAGACATTGCAAAGCAGAGGTTTTCTGACCCACAAAGTCAGACAAGTTCGGGTCAACTGAAATATAAGGAAAAGGCTAGTTTCGCTTTTGTTTACTTACTCATTTCCTTTCATTTGGTTGATGGATTTTCATTATGTTCATATCTGAATCTTTTGCAGGTTCTCGACCCGACTTTATTCAATACTCAAGGCATTTATCCTCAACCCATTTCTGCTCCATATCTCACGGGCAAAGAATTATGTGAGAAGGTATGGCGTAAACGATGATCCTTTTTAGGAGTTCAGATGGTTGTTATAGTTTATATATTGGTAAAGTACATATTATTTCTTGAACTTAGTGATGAAGAGTAAGTCCTTGAACTTTTGTTTTATGCAAATAAGCCACTGAGCTTAGAGGCGTTGTCAATTAAGTTCTCTTTGTAAGGGGTTTCGTCAAAGAAATCATATTTTTGTCACGTGATCTTTTATGATGGACGATTTCTAGAGAAAAACAACTTCTAATAAAACAATTTTGATGATTTTTTGCATTTTTAGGCATTAAGTTTTCCAAATTGTTTTTCTCTGCAAATCACTACAATTACCATAACTGTTTTAATGAGTTTTTTTTTACAATCGTTCAACATAGAAGATCATGTGATATAAACGTGATTCATTGATGAGTCTTGTAAGATGGAGATTTAATTGCTGACGACTCTAAATTCAGGGGGTTATTTGCATAAAAAAAAGTTTGAGTACTTGTTTTTCACCCCTAAGTTTAAGAGTTAATATGCATTTTACCCTTTATATATTCACATATATATTTGCAGTTGAGCTGATGTATTTGATTATCTTATGTTATACACCATACTATCCCATTGTCGGTTGACAGAATGTACTGTTTCTGTTGATAGGACGTGACTGTCATTTTCCGAAGGAGAGGAGGATATGATGCGGAGCAAAACCATGTTCAATGGACAAAAACTGTCAGCTCATCTCCAGATGTTATTGAGATGACGTTTTGGCCTATAACATCTCTCCTTGATGGGGTGAATGGAAAAGAACATATGATTCGAGCTATTGACCTCTATCTTGAATGTAAGACAAATTATGCATTCTTACCATGCTTCAACTGCAGCCTTTACATAGTTGACATTTCTTATCCCAAAACCCAATTCAATTTACTTTTTACAGATAAGCCACCAATTGAAGAGCTTAGGCTTTTCCTTGAGTTTCAGATTCCTCGAATATGGGCTCCTATCCGTGAGAAAATTCCAGGGCATCAAAGGAAGGAACCTGTTTGTCCATCCTTGCAATTCAGCATTATGGGACAAAAACTACATGTCAGTCAAGAGCAGGTATGAACTTGTCACTGCAAGTCCATGATGTTGGATGCTAATATAACGTAGTGCATTTGTGAAATTTCAATACCGTTACAGTAAAAGATCTGCGACTGAATATTTGAATTGATGATATTTGGTCCAACCATTTTTTTTTAATTCAGTATGGGAAGTTTAAGATTTAGGTAAATGATGTTATTTTCTTTGAAACTTCATTTTGAGATACGATAAGTGTTCATCAAAGGTTGTTGCTATGATACGCCCCATTGAAATTGCAGTTTTAGGAATTTTTACTTGTTTTGCCACCTTTTTGGATCCATGATTCAGACTCTGAAGTTATTTCTTGCAAATGGCTTGGATATCTTGCCTTGTGCTTTAATGGCGATAACCCTTCTTAAATGTACTGGGATTATTATTCTTACGAAAAACATATTGTAGTAGACATCCTCAATTCCTTCAAAATACATACCATCCAGTTGTAGATTGCAAAAGCCTCCTTCAATTGGATCAGTAAAGAATTTCTGGAAAAACGAGCTTATTTTGTTGTTCAACTTGTAGATATCTGTTGGACGCAAACCTGTGACGGGACTGCGCTTATGCCTCGAAGGAACCAAACAAAATAGGCTGAGTATTCATCTTCAACACCTGGCTTCATTACCAAAGATTCTTCAGCCATACTGGGATACCCACGTCGCAATTGGAGCTCCTAAATGGCAGGGACCAGAAGAACAAGACAGCAGATGGTTTGAAGCAGTGAAGTGGAAAAACTTCTCACACGTCAGCACTGCACCCATCGAAAACCGTGAAACATTCATAAGTGATCTCTGCGTAGTCACCGGAGCGCAGTTGGGGGTGTGGGATTTTGGATCGAGAAATGTTTTGTTCATGAAACTTTTGTATTCAAGAATTCCAGGATGTACTGTCCGTAGATCTTTGTGGGACCATGTTCCAAATGAGAAGTTGAAGAATTTCATGCCTTCGAGAAGCGATGCTAATCACGGCAACTCCAGTTTAATGCCTGAAAATGAATCGGCGAATAAGTTGGCGAAGTTTGTCGATACTGCAGAGATGTGTAAGGGGCCGGAGGACCTTCCTGGTCATTGGGTGGTCACGGGTGGAAAGCTTGGCGTGGACAAAGGTAGAATAGTGTTAAGAGTGAAATACTCGTTGTTGAACTACTGAGTTTTTGTTTTCTTGTATGATATGGGCAGTCGAGTCCTGGCTTTTGTAAACAATTTGCTGGTAAAATGTGGAAAGGCTCTCAAAGACGATGGAGTGTGAGCAATGTGTATGATTAGGCTGGTCTAGGACATGTGGTCCATGTGTGTTCATCTTGAACATGCAAGTAGGATAGTGTAGTTTCTATTTTTGCTAGTTAAACGTGTCTTTTTCATTTTGAGAAAGTGGCTTCGCGCTACCCAGAGAGAGTATTGTATTTGCTCTCAATTAATGTAAACTTACCTTGTGCCTACACTTTGTTTGCTAGTTATGTTTTCACATTTGAAGGTGCATTTAACTTGGACGCATGGATTGCCGTGTAGGCAGTGACACTTGGGACGCCACTTGGTCCACTTCCCATATAAGACCCCGACTCAACAACCCCTTCATTTAAATGGCTACTTGATTTAATCTATTAAATATCAAATTAGATATAGTTTGAGAAATATGCATGAATGACTTTTAGTCACTCATTCCCTCAATCAAAAAATATTTAGACAATTAGAAAATGACACGGGAAGAACGTTACGTTAATATTATTGTACCTTTTTTTTTCATTAAATTTTGAAAACTTTAAGATATACGGTTGAATTGAAGTCAATTGTAATGTTTTTTAGGATGCATAGATTCCAACTCATAATCTTAGATTCCAATACCCCGATATATTCCTTCGCAGCAGCAGCAGCACTGCAGAGTGTTCATCTTAAGACCCAGGAATTGAATGAGCTCAACCACCACCTCTCTTCCCCTTCCCTTCTTCACACGCTGATACGCCTTCAACTTGGCAATCTACTTCTGCCTTTTTCACTATAAAAGTAGCCTGCACTCGCTGCACACTGTAAACCAAACCTTATCTAAAAAAGAAATGGCAGACACCCTTAAGGCAGTATGCTTCCTGCTGGCGTGCATGGCTGTGGCGGCGCCCATGGCCGAAGCTTACCTTCCATGTTATAGGGTAACCGGCAGTTTAAGCTCGTGCATAAGTTACCTTCGGGGAATTGGGAGAGGTGGTCCATCCCGGCCGTGCTGCATGGGGGTGAGAAGGCTCAGTTTAGTCGCTCGGACGCCGGTGGACCGCCGAGAAGCTTGCTTCTGCTTGCAGCGGACGGCTCGTAGCATTGGAATCAACTATTCTCGCGCCGCTTCTCTTCCTAGATACTGTCGCGTCAGTATTCCTTACCAGATTAGCCCCAGAACAAACTGCAACAAGTATGCATGGCTTCTTCACGCTACCAAAAATTGTTGTAATTTCTTTGGTTTTATTTTTTTGTGACCTAAAACTAAACTGATTGGTTATCTATCTTGACATGCTTGCAGGATGAGATGAGGGCAGAAAGTTTTCTACAGGAGCAGAAGCATAAGTGTGTACGACAGTATGAGTGCTTGAAATAAATTTTGGAAGATAAGATAGGCTACCGTCTTTGACCAACGTGCAATATGTCGTTTTAGTTACTTCAAATGGCTTTTTTTTTTTGTTCTTGAAGTCGATGAAGACTTCTGTTCTGTCGGGTGTATCTTATATATGTTTAAGCTATAATTAAGAATCGGAGCTGCTCCTCTTTCTATCCATCTTCTATATGCATCTCACTCTTTTTCTCCATTATTATATATAATCTACATATATTAATTGGGGGCGGCCCATCAATTATAATTAGGCGCTGCATGGCCTACTATTATTTTGTTAATGGACCAACCCAAGGTTGAGCCCAATACGGCCGAGCCTGGCAACTAACTAAATTTAGTAATTAGCACACAAATCAACTCCACCGACAACATTTCCCATCAGACAAATCTGAGGACATCCATGGACATCATCACGTTAGATTCAGTTTTTAAGGCTCGTATTGAATACACTCGCCCCCCACCCCCATTAGCTTCTCAACTCTTAGCCACTTGCTTTCTCTAGCGGAACTCAGATGAATCAAAGGGAAAGCCTCAAGTTGGCGTTTATGGCGGCGCTCATGTGCATGGCTGTTGTGGTGGAAGCTTTTCCGCTCTGCCCTCAGGTAATAGGGAGGCTATCTACTTGCATAAACTACCTGAGAGGCAATAGATCTGCCCAAAGCCAACCACCCCCATCCTGCTGCGCTGCAGTGAAAAGCCTCAACTCAGAAGCCCGGACCTCCGCTGATCGCTAGGCCGCCTGCAAATGCTTGGAGAGTACTGCAATGGGCACTCGAGGAATCAACTACGGTCATGCTGCTGCCATTCCCAGAAATTGTCGGGTCACCATTCCTTACCCAATAAGCCCCCAAACAAACTGCAACCAGTAAGTACATCTCTTTTTCAATAGAGTTTTAATTGCTTTTGAGCTGAAGATGAATTTTCAAACTTCTTGATTACATATTTTCAGAGTGAGATAAGGCAGCAGTAGCCGGTTGAGAGGACAAAGAAGCTGCGTGAGTGATTATTACTGTGCAGCTACAGTTGTTTGGAAAACTAAGCGAAGTATTTCCAATAAATAATTTCTGCATTTATGTACCCTTACATTCACGAGCGCATATATATATATATAACACAAAAAAAAAAAATCATAAAAAAACATAAATGCTGAGCTAAGTGAGAAGTGAAATTTTAATTTAATTTTGTTAATAAATAAAATTATGAACTATAAAAAATAAACTATATAACTTTTGTAATTACGTTTTTCGTTAAAAATATTTCTTAGATGTTTGCACCAATCAGCGGATGCCTTTGTATATTTCTTTACATAAATGCGGACGACTATATTCAAATGAAGGATGTCCGTGTCTTCGCCTTTACATAGACGTGAATGTTCGTACTTAAATAGTGGACGTTCGCTCCCTTAAATATTACATAAGGAAGAACATTTGTTAATTTGTGAACGTCAATATAAAGGACGTTCGTATTTTCAAATATATAATTTCTTGTATTTTTGTGTAAGTGCACATTTTTGAAAGGACATACACTGTACGAGCAAACAATTTGACCTAGGTGATTTTCAAGCAACATTTTAATTTTTGCAATGTGACCCTTCAAGTTTCGAAATTTCTAGAATTCTAAAATGACATCAAAGGGTGGAAAAGTCATCATGAAGTGTAAAGTTGCTCCCTCTGAAACTTAAGGTCAATCACAAGGTGATTTGACTAGTCCTTTCATGTCGGCTCAGAAGTATCTTTCACCAGCGTTCAGGATGACGTCTTCCTAGAAAAGGTACGACAATGATATAAGACGTCATTATTTTATTATCTCTAAGAGGGTAAAATTTCATGTGTTCACAAACTTAGGAATGCAACTCAAAGAAAGGGCATGAGTGGATTATTATTGTGCAGCTCGTTGCTTGAAAAACTACTCAAAGTATTTCCAACAAATAATTTCTGCTTTTATTGACCTTTGCATTCATGTGTGTGTCTATATATATGTACATATTTGGTATTTGACACAAAAAAAAAAAAAAAACAAAAATTATGAGATAAGTGACCAGCCAAATTTTAATCTAATTTTGCTAATAAATAAAACCCTGAAACATGAGAAATGAATGACACTAATCTAACAATCACGTTTTTTGTAAAAACATCTCTTGGATGTTTGCACCAACCTGCTAATGTCCTTGTATATCCATTTACATGAATGCAGACGATCGCACTTATATGACGGATGTCTGTGTCTTCGCCTTTATATAGACACAGACATCCGTATTTAAATAACGGACGTTCGCTCCCTTAAATATTACACTAGGAAGAACGTCCATTATTCTGTGAAGGTTAATAGGAAAGACGTTCGCACTTTCAAATATATAATTTTGCTTATTTTTGTGTAAGTGCTCATTTTTGAAAGGACGTCCATTGTACGAGCAAGCAGTTCGACCTAGGTGATTTCCAAGTAACATTTTAATTTTCGTAAAGTGACATTTGAAGTTCAGAAATCTCTAGAATTCTAAAATGACATCAAAGGCCAGAAAAGTCACCATGAAGCGTAAAGTCACTCCCTCCAAACCTCACGGTCAATCACAAGGTGATTCGACCAGTCCCCGACTACCGGCACAAAAATACCTTTCACTGGCATTCAGGACAACGTCTTCCCAGAAAAGATACGACAATGATATCAGACGCCGTTATATTATTATCTCTAAGAGGGTAAAATTTCATATGTACACAGACTTAGGAATAGAAAATTTCTTTGAGCGCATTGAATTTGTAGATTGTTCAAGATGGAGGGATATTATTGTGAGTGAGTTGTTAAATTATTTTACGCGAATATGGAGTTGAGCACCCAACCCTTGGAGTTAAGAACGTATATATTTGGATGGGAGATTAAGATAACTCTCAATGAGTTAAATGAGCTGCTTAGATTCTCAATGGAAGAACCAACCAATGAGTATTTTCACGTATCCAAAGATCCAGAATTTATTAAACAAGGAGAAGGTTTGACATTGCTACAACAATTGCACCGCAATCTCGATGTTAGATCTTTATACAAACCCAAATCAAAAGACTTAACCGTCAAAGCTAGAGTCATCGATCACATGATAACCCACACAGTTTTGTCTCGTGATGGACATATATACCATGTCAGCTATAATATCTACCTATTAAAAAACATTTAATTTAAAATAAGGGGAGAACATTTTTGGAAACGCCTCCCCTTGAGTCGTGGATGATGAGCGGACAGGAAGGGGATTCCTTCCTGAATCCTCTTCCCCCCTATTCAAATTGCCAACTTTTCTACCTTCTGTCTCCACCTCCATCTTTGTATTTCTCGTGGTGAAGTTCTTCATCGAACAACGCTATCTCTGACCATTGTGGGAAAACTTTTGAGACTCTATAAAGTGAGTCATTGTTGCCTTCGGAGAGTTATCTTCTTCCTCTCTTAATAATTTCAATTAATTTGTTAGGATTCTAAACTGTTTGGGATTCCTTGGTCACGACAAGGTTTCAACGATCGGAAAACTGTTAGACGGAGGTATACAAAAATCGCATTTTTATTTCTCTCTGTTGATTTGTAATCTAAATTGGATGTCGATTGTTAAGTTGAAAGTCTTGGTTGATCAATTTGGTGATTTTTCTTCATGAAATTGGGTGAATAATGTTGTGGGGTGAACGACGGTTCATGATGCTGGAAATGTTGGGTCGTGGTGTTGGTCACCTTAGACTCTACCTCAGCCAATATGATGGATGGCTGAGATTGGAAGTCTCGAGTAGAGATGAAATCGCAATTGATGTTGTCTCCGTCCAAATCCCCTTCACAAAGAGACAGAGACGAGGACGAAAATTCCATCCCCATCTAGACTGCTAATCACGCAGGGCTGGACCTTGGTCGTTGTCCAGCCTTGCGTGGTGTGCGAAAGTCCAAGGTCTGCTTTGGACCTATTTTTGGGCCAAAATGCTGGACCACGATCCAGCCCTGAATGGACCAAAAATCAAGTCTTGTTTAGGGCATGTTTTAGGCCAGATTTTTAGAGTAATTGGATCCAATTAATTTTGGATTAATTTTAAATAATAATTGGAAATATTTAGATATAAAAAATTTGACCCAAAATTTAATACCTTAATTTTTAGATAGGTACCTATTTTAATTAAAAATTCGTGGACTATTGAATTTGAGCTATTTAGATTTTGGGCTTTAGCCAGTGTAAGCCACTTCGAGGTAGGAGTTTATTTTTATGCACTGCATTGCATAATTGTTTATAAAATAAATACCAGAGAGCAAACCAAACAACCAACACAGCAGTATAACATCAACCTATCTAAAACAAACATCATAGAATCAACATGCTCTTAAAAAAATCCAGAACCTATCCATCAACATGCTTATCAATGTGCAAAATAATATAATCTTAATAACATGATCTTAAACTAACAGCATCAAGAAAACATGCATCTCCTAAGTTACCCCTAACTCTTGTGATGTAGGCTCTTTCGGGCAAAGCACATACAAAACTTCTTACCTCTTTTCTTTGCTAAAATCCTTCTCTTCCTAAGTTCCTCACGCTCACTGCACAACAGAAATTCTCCACCTTTTTCCTTCTTCTTCTTCTCCATGGTCGTCACTCTGATTTTTCACAATTTCACAGCTTCTGAATCTCGGTTCTTCCTTCCTCTTCCTTTCATTCACGACTTTCCCTCCATATCTCCCAATCCCTTTTCTCCCAGAAGCTTTCTCTTGCACACCCCTTTAGCAGCACAACAGTATCTCCATCTCCAGAGAATCGCTTTCACTCTAGAAGACCAAAAACATGCAGGAGTCACCAAACAATTTTCCTCTCTTCCTTTCTGTCTAAACCCCTTCTTCTATATTCCATAACCTTTAGAGAAAGTCAAGGAGACATGACCACTGGGTTTCCAGACGTCCCCTCTAGTTACCAGCCATCGGTTTGCCATTTTCTAGCGATTCTTGGCATTCCCAGTTGATCAAGCCCTTCGCATGATCAACCACAAAACCATCAGAGTCGAATTTTCTTGAGTACTAGTCGAACAGGTGATCGACTGCCAAAAGTTCAAAAAGCGTTTATGTGTAAAATTTGTGAATACTGGTCTATCAAACCCCATTCAGGTGATCGACCACCCACATTACGCTCGCCACTGCCATTTTCACGGTCGACCACGTGGTCGACTGATTCCAACAATTGCTACACTCTAGATTAAAATCTCTTTGGAGCTGGTTGATCAGCTCTCTTTAGTTAATCGATTGCTCCGAATATAGCAGCACAATGTAATATTTTGCAACAGTCGTGATTGACCGTCCTTCACACTTCAATCAATCGCGAACCCATTTCTTCACAAAATTTACTTCAAACCCGGTTCATTACTAACTCCTTAATATAATCATCCAATCACACCCCATTATCAACCTAATAAACTAATGCATCAAATACTCATATCTTTAATGATATCAAAACTCGGGGTATTGTATCCCTATACTAAAATCATTATATAAATCTCCAAAATCTTTAATTATGTAATCGACTCGGAATTATAATTTACTATATCTAGATACATTTTCCCTTCACCAATACCTTAATCATCCAGTTCAACTCTTACTACCCTCAAAATCATCACTTAGGTCAAATGCTTAGCACTATGAAAGTCTAGAATATTACACGAGTTGTCGTTTCTAGTGATTTAGATTTGAGGCAGACAGTTTTAACATAAGGCTGTAAGTCCAAATTTGCCATTCATCCCAGCAGTACGAAAATGTGTCATGATTTGAAGCGTCAGTATTGGTGAATTTGTATGAAATGAGACATAGCTTAGTATGTTTCGAAGCATTTGACTTGTCAACATATTAAAGCTGAACATCAGAGACCAGCTGGGTTGTTGCAGCCTCTACCTATACCTGAGTGGAAATGGGACAAGATTACCATGGATTTAGTGACTAGTTTGCCAAAGACGGTATAGAAATTTGACCCAATATGGGTAATTGTTGATAGATTAACGAAATTCGCACATTTTATTCCTGTCAGAATAGATTTCTCTTTGACAAAACTAAGTAAGTTGTATATCGAGAGCATCGTTTGTCTTCACGGTGTTCCCTCGAGCATTGTTTCTAATAAAGAATTGCGATTCAAGTCAAAATTTAGGAGATCCCTTCAGAAAGCTTTGGGCACAAAGCTTAATTTGAGTACAACACATCATCCTCAGAAAAATGGTCAGTCTGAGCATATGATCCAGATTCTAGAAGACATGTTGAGATCTTGTATTCTAGATTTAAGAGATAGTTGGGTCAATCACTTGCCTTTAATGGAGTTTGTTTATAACTACAACTATCAGACCAGTACTAGTGTTTCGCCATGTAAATCTTTATATGGAAGACCGTGTAGATTACCTTCATGTTGGGCTGAGACCAAGAAACATGTATCTCTCAAGCCTAATTTGATTCAAGAGACAACTGAGAAAGTTTAGGTAATTAAAGAATGATTGGTTACAGTTCAGAGTCGACAGAAGAGTTATGCAGACCTCCGAATGAGGGAAGTAGAGTTTGAAGCCGATGATTTTGTGTTTTTAAAAGTGTGACCCCGTCAATGTATTAGTCATTCTGGTTAACCCCAAGATATATAGGTCCTTTTTGGATTATTGAGCGGATTGATTCAGTGACTTATTGATTGGAACTACCGCCACAGTTGAATAATGTTCATAATGTCTCCCATGTTTCTATGTTGAGGAAGTACATGACGGAACGTATGCACGCCTATAGAAGGAGGGGGGTGAATAAGGCGTGCTAACGTTTTTGTACAATATTAGTTTTTCTATCCATAAGTGATTTATTACAAATATAAAATTAAACAATCACAAATATGTGCAATAAAGTAAAGAGATAAGGGATAGAGAGATGACACCGTTTTATTCACGCAGTTCGGCAAACTCACCTATGTCTACGCTTCAAGATTCCAACTTGGAGATCCTTAACTAACTAACCTCTCCTGTTAGTGATGTTTGACTTCACGGGTGTCAATCAAACCTTTACAGACTATTCTCAAGGGTCACCCTCTTGATTGATCTTCATGGGCGTCAATCTAGCCTTTGTTGACTATTTCGAGGCATCACCCTTTTGATCACCATTTTTTATGCAAATGGAAGGAAATAGAAATTATAATTTAGAGCCTAAGCTCTCCAAATATAAATCACAAGTTTGGGACTGGAAGAGCTAGGTCTTTGCACTCATTTGGATGTAAAGA
Source organism: Begonia loranthoides (assembly GCA_022433065.1). Classification (NCBI taxonomy): domain Eukaryota; kingdom Viridiplantae; phylum Streptophyta; class Magnoliopsida; order Cucurbitales; family Begoniaceae; genus Begonia; species Begonia loranthoides. Next base: position 8,428,814 of record CM039478.1, read on the forward strand.
ATATGTGTAGAAATGTTGGAGATGTTTTGGATTGATTCTCTTTTTAGTTGGATTCTTGTATTTTGCAATTTGGAGTGCCTCTATTTATAAAAACTGCTCTAGCGACTGACCACCCCCTTGTCCAATTGATTGCTTTCTAGCCGTTGGAATGTTACTATTGAAATTTCAGACCATTGAAAAATTCGTTGAAATTTGTACTAGAGATATCGAACGCGAACTGTTCACTGGTTGACCATTGTAGTGCATTTTACACTCAAAATTCAACTTTTTCTTGGAATGGTCGACCGCTACTATAGTGTTAGTCGACCGCTACTATAGTGCTGGTGGACTGCACCTATTGTTTCTGCATTTTTTGGAGCTCTCTACCATTTTTGTGGTCGATCATCTGGTCCATTCTCCAGTCGACCGTTTCTAATGGTGCAGGTTTTTTGGTCGACCTTTTCCCATTGTTTAGTCGACCTCTTCATCCATTTTTGCTTTTCTTAAATCTTCTAAGTCCTAATAATCAATCTATGACCTACATGGACTTAGGTAAACACGTAAGATAACTTAAATACTCATTTTAAGGGTATTTTCAATAAAGAAGATAACGTATTTATCAATTCAAACAAGTATACAATAAACAACTTAATTAACTAAATAAATTCATCATCATCAAAACAAACAACCTAATGTTAATTAGGTCAACACCGTTTGGGCGAACGAGAGTATCGAAATCGTAGCCAGAAAAGTTTCGATCGAAAAGTTAAACACTTGACCTTTCTCATTTCGATTTGACATCGTTCGTTGTTTGCCGAAAAAGTCATCGTTCCCAGTTGTCAGAGTGCTGACGTGGCGCTGACATCTTTTGCTAATGTCAGCAACTGACACAACATTGATTGTTGACTGTGCGTTGACAGATGACATGGCTGGGACGTAAGTGTTGACTTTGACTGTTGGCTTTGATTTTTATGTTGACAGTTTGACCACATTTTTGACTACTTAAATACGTCAGAAAATTGAATAAACCCCATTTTCTCACTCATTTTGACATTTCGAATCGCTGGTGGCCTTCGTTTATTGAATTGTCATCCCAATCTTTTAGCACGTATTGCGAGGTGAGATCAAAACTTTATTTTTGAGTGTTGAAATGAGATCTTTATATTGGGTCAATAGAAGTTATTCCTTAAATAAATTTTGGAAGTCTATTAATTACAAAGTTTTGGAAGTTGAATGTATTCTACTTAAACTTTTAAATTTTGTCGCCAATGCACGTATGGCTCGCCTAGGTTCGGGGTCATTTTTCGTTTCATATCGATTTGAGTTCCTAGCTCGATTTAAGACCTTTTTTTATCCCTAATGTGATGGTTGAGATCTTGACGTCGATTATGTCTTAGGTTTTGATAATTTTACGGATTTTGGTACTTGTGTTCGATTGCGCTTGCGGCTAGTCGGGTAGGCTTATGTCATCATCAAAATAGAGATTTTTATACTTTATGCACTGTATTGTATCATGATTTTCAAACCATTATTTTGTAAGTTGCCACATATGAAACTTTGACGGAGACTATTCGACTACACGACTATTTTTACGTATATATACGTATGTTTTCTCACATTTAATTTATCTACATGTTGTTAAATTCACAATTTTTGAATTATATATTTTTTATGAGTAAATTTTTAGCTTTGACCGAGTCAAATTATTTTTGTGTTGAACAAGTCCTAGCCATGTGTCGTTGGTCTTTGGCCACATGTCGTGGGTATTTGGCCATGTGTAAGAGGGGTCCAGTCAATGGTCAACCGTGTATTCCGTGTTCCCCTGCGGCTCAAAGCTACAGTATTTTGCTAGGTAAGTTTCTATATCCTTAGATTGAATTTCGAGTTATGTCAATTTTTTTGGATTAGGATTTAAGGATTTTATTTAATATTTATAATATATTAATTTACATTATATTATATTTATTAAATAAAAGAATTAAAATTTTATTTTTATTTAAATTATTATAATTTAAAAAAAACAAAGATGCAACCTCTCCCTTGGTAGGGAGAGGGTTTGCGACTGTGAGAAAAGGAAAGGAGAAGGGGAGAGAAACTAACAAGAAATTCTCATTTTCTCCAATTGAGTTGTGTTTGTGTTGTCTTTGTACTCCTTTAGTAAAAACGTTTCGCGGGTAAGTCAATTTCTAGCCTCATTTTGTCGTTTAAAGGTAGGGTATTTTTGTGGCTTCGGATTCGAGTTTCGAAAACTCAAATCCAGAGGAAATTTCTAGTTTATGTTGGTAGATTTAGAGTTTATGTAGGAGTATTAGCCATTTAGAGGCCAAAAATAGGAGAAACAACATGTTTTCCACTGGAAAATAGCACCCGAACGTTGTTTCGGTCAACCACTATGCATGCCCGTTGACCGCGGATGATCCAGGGCGTGTGGATAATGCGCTGGTCGACTAGAAGCTGTGTTGTTCATTCGCAGCGATCGATCGCTTTTGTAGGTGCGATGGACTGCACCTGTTGGGTTGACCACGGACGCAGATGTGGTCAACCGCAACACTATTTTTAGTTGACCACAAAATGGACAAATTGTACATAAATGGTCCTAGGTCAACCGTGGGAGGTCCTTAGTCAACCACACAATGTCATTTGTCATGTTTTTTAGTCGTTTATGCTTCGGTTGGGCTCCTAGACCCAGTATAAGACCCTTCCATTATTTCTTTGTCATTGTTGAAGGAAATTCCTGAACTTTGGCATGGTTTTAGGCTAGACCAAGTTTTTGAATTTTGAGCCAATTTTTGATGAGTTCGTATTCGGTTGATTGTCGTTGAGTCTGGTCGACCTTGCGAGGTCCCGGTTGACCTTTGCTTTGCCTTGTCGTCCATTGTGTGGCCTCGGTTGGCCATCGTTGTGCCTTGTCAATGTTGTATGGATCTAGTTGACCACTATTGTGTCTTGTCGACACCTAGCGGTCCTAGTCGTCCATAGTCGAGTTTGTTTGACTCCAGCTATGTCTCCTCGACTGCTGGGTTGCTAGGTACATAAGTTTTGTGTTTCGTCAACCGCGCTCGTGTCTTGTCGACCGGGAGGGTGGTCTTTCTTATTAATTGTGGTTGTGCTTGGTCAACTGCACTGTTGTTTCATGAAGTTTGGGGTTTAGTGAATTTCCCTCAGCTTTGTCAACCAAGTTTGTTTTCTATTGTATAGGTTCTAGGTTCAGGGTGGAGGTTTTATCATCCCTAGTGTTTAACCAAGAAGTCTTCCGCTAATCTTTTCGGACTGTTTGATTTCTGGTCTAGAAACTTCTGGTTTTGTCTCTAGGGTCTATTTAGGGTTCTTGGTCTCGGCTCAGAACCCATTCATTATTCCTTGTGCGATTATTGAGATTTTGACATCGGCATTGTCATAGGTTCTGGAGATGTGACTGGTTTCAACTATTACTTCTGATAGCGCGTGGAGCTCCTAGTCGATAGGGTTGTCGTGATCGTTTATGAAGTAAGGATTTTTATACTTTATGCACTGCATTGCATATGGTTTTCAAACTAATATTTTGTGTGATACAACACATGAAAACCCAACGAGGACTGTTTCAAAAACATGTCTGTTTTTACGTATACCTACGTATATTTTCTCACATTTACTTTTATCGTACATGGTATTCTGTGCATGTATTAGTAAGATGAATTATCTTTATGCTTTGGGCAGTCTTCACTTCAAAGAATCCCAAGACTATCTCGCACAATCTTCTGTTGCGTGAGGATTGTTTGTTTGTACGTGCAAAATGGGTAATAGGGCACTGGTGACATGTCATTGGGTTTCAGATCCCGGAAGTCAAATGGGTAATAGGGTGATCATGACGCGCAACTCGGGTTTCGAATCTCGAAACCTGTCTAGGGTTTTTAGTCACACGAATTAGAAGGTTGTTAGTCATTGAGTTTTGCTCGCCTAGTACCTTTTCATTTGACGAGTGGCGTGGTGGCTCTTAGCTCCACTCGTCGGCACCCCTCGTCAACTTGGATCCTATAGATAGCTAGTTGAGGAGCAATCCATCGCCGACAACCTTATCTGTTACTTCGATTATACGGGTTGTGCCATAGCGGAGCATAGCTCACTAGCAACTCGAGTGACGTGTTGGATCTCCAGATCGCTGTCATTTTTATTCCTCTACCTCATGAGGTGTTGATGTCTATAGATGACCGCATTCTTTGTGATATGTGTCAGATGGATCCTTGTGTCACCGCCTTTTTTTCACTAATGACATTTTCAGACAGAAAACAATGTTGGCATATTTTTGTGATATAGATATCTATATGTATACAACATGTTTTGATAAAAGCATCATCGATGGCAGACGAGCCTGTTTTGATAAAATGATGAAAAGATTTTAACTTTAATTTAAAAATCCATGTACGGTAAGAAGAAGCATGATTTTGGTTTTTCAAAAGATATGTAAAATTGTTTTCTCATGCCTTGCATTTAGTATATATTCCCCTGTTGAGTTAGTCACTCACCCCTAAAACTTTATTTTTGTTAGGTTCGATGTATCGGTTATGTGTGAGGTCGTTGTGGAGTGTTTGCAGGTATTCCCCTTTTTGGGTGCTTTGATTTCCTCTTGGATGGGTGGAAAGTCCGTTGGTCCTATCCCTTCGTCTCTGGTACGTAAGAGTTGATGTTTGATGTTGTTTGGTTTGTTTCTTGCACATTGATTTCTTTTCTTTGTGGTTATTATACTATCTTAACTCTTGCTAATTACTCTGTAGACCATAACTCAAGTGTTTTGGGTTTTGGGTTTTGGGTTTAATTTCATGTTAAGACTTCTGCTTCATCCTAGCCTTAGGCTGGGCGATCGGGTTCTCTTTGAGGATTGCGGTGCCTAACCCATCATTTCTGTTAGGCGCACCTTCGAGTCGTGACGCATGGTATTCTGATTTTTGTTATCTATATATCTGGGTAGATGAATCCTCTTAACGCTTTGGCCAGTATTGGTATCAAAGCATCACGAGACTATCCCGTGTATCTTCTACTGCGTGAAGATTGTTTGTGTGCACGTGCAAAATGGGTAATAGGGCATTGGTGATATGTACTTAGGTTTCAAATCCGTAAAGTGGAAATGGGTAATAGAGGGTGATGATGCGCTCCTGGGGTTTCATATCCCTTAACTTGGACAGGATATTTAGTCATCTTGTTGTTGATTATACGTATGGTGTTGATGTCTGGTCTCTGGACTACAGATAACTTTTTCTTCGAACTCATGAGTTGTTGCTATCGACGGATGACTGTCTTTCTATGCTATGTGATGGATGGGTCCTTGCGTGACCATCATATTTCATTGAGGATGTTTTTAAATGAAAGACGACACAGATCTATTTTGAAGATATAATCGTCTATATATACAACGTGTTTTACAAAAGTCTCATCAATGGTCATGAGACCTGTTTTTGAACAAAATGATGAACAAATTTTAAAAGAGTTTTAAAAAGTCCATGCACGATAATAAGATGCATTAAACCATGTGTTGTTTTAAAAGAAAGGTAAAACCAGTTTTCTAATGCATTGCATTTAGTATAGATTCCCTAACTGATTTGGTTATTCATTCCTCGACCCTATATTTTTCTCAGGTTTAGATCGTGATGGTCAGTGTCTCCTTGTTCTTGGTGATGATTTTTCTTCTTGTATCAGTTTTATTAAATTTGTCGGGATATTGAATAGTTTCGTTTCTTGCACAATCTTTTTCTTGTTATTTTTACACCATCTTTAACTCTTGTTGATCACTCTGTGGATGCTAACCCATTTTCTTTAGGTTTTTTGTTTATTTTTATATTAAGACTTCTATTGACAATCTAGCCTTGGGCTGGGCGATCAGGTCCTTTTTGAGGATTGAGTCGCTTGACTTGACATTTATGTTAGGGCCGCCTCTCGGTTGTGGCAATTTCACTTTATGTCAATGGTTGAGGAAAGATGGAACTGGAATGTAGGCTGCTTAGAGAGTTTAACTTCCTCAGTTGCAGCTTATGGTAGCTGAATTGAATGATGGATGAGCGAATTGAAGCAATGAGCAAGCAAATTGAAAAGCTTCATACCATTCAACAGTCGCTCGTGGATGAGCCGAGGAGGCGTGCGAATCCTCCAACAGCACCACCAATAACCCTTCCATCTTCTGACGCCAGACCCGAAAGATGCCTGTAAGTTTTTTTTAAAAAAAATTTTATATGCACTTTCCACATATGCATTAGTAATTTGGTTTAGTCTCTTTAAATTAGATATAAAAGTGTGTTACCACTGTGCGTATCTCTTATCATCAGACAACCATCCCTTTCTCCAATTTTTGCCAAAGTTCAGAAGATATTGGCAGTGAGTTCTCCATCGAATGAAGCAGTTCCAGGACCTACTTAGCATCAAAATTTGCATGTTGTATGTTTTCAATTTGCTTTTGTGCAATGTATCAAATTTACACTTAGTAGTCTGATAGTAGTGTTTAAATAATCATTGCTACTTGTGAAATTGATGGAAGATTTAATGAGATTGGCTGGTGCAAATACCAAAAAGAACTTGAAGACATGTGGTATTCTTGCGAGCATTGTGATCAGAAATGCTATAAGTTGAAAGGTATTCTCGTTTTTGATTGCATGGCTAATACATATTGCTTCATGTTATATATATACATATATTAAATACTGTTTTCAAAATCACAACTCTTATTATTTTGAATCAATAGTCAACATTTAACTCGATGAGGATAACTTTTTATCAATGTTTACTTAATTTTTAAGAAGCTGTTATGTTAAATAAATCTCGTGAATGCTTTAGGTCTGAAATTTAAAACATTCAAGAGATTTATTTAACATAACAGTTTCTTAAACATTGAGTAAAGTTATCCTACTAAGTCACATGTTCACTTTTGCTTCGGAATGATGACAATTGTGATCTTGAAGATATTGTTTTTTGAAAAAATACAACATGAAGCAAGATATATTAGCCATGCAATAAAAAACGAGAATAAGTTTCAACATAATAGCGTTTCTTACAACATTACTCACAAGAATACCACATGTGTAACGACCCTATTTTCATAAACTTAAAATGTTGAAATCAAACACATTTTATTTTATAAAACATAGCGTAGCATAAGACTTTTCATAAATAAAATGTTTGGACACAGAGAAAAAAAAAATAATTGTATTAAATACCATGAATAAAATTTCCTTTCATCAAACCATTTACAAAACATGAATCCAATTATGAATTGAAAACCGTTACATTTTACTTTCCTTTTTATTCTCTAGCATAACCAGTCACAAGGTCCACAACATACAAATCTTCTATCAACTGCTCTTTTTCTCATTACAGTGCATACTTGCATCACAAGACATATTTATAACTCTAATGCTTAGTAAGAAATGAAATGCATAATGAAACATGTAATGCACTCTTCATAAATACATTTTCCATTTCAATTTAATCATTGGAACTCAACTCAAAGCCTCAATCACTAGGGACCACGTCGCCCAAAGCCTCAACCAATGAGTCAAGTATCCAAAGCCTTACAATGAGAACTTGTTCAAAGCCTCACAATGGGGGAGAATCCACCTAAAGCCTGAACATAACATCATGTTCTTAATCATTACTTGAAGACCATATGTATGACAATTCATTTTCGTAACATTTCTTGAAAACAATGTGATGCATGTTCATACATGAATGTATACAATTCCTCATATTTCTAGCACATCATTGACATATAGAATCCTCAACATTTATTGAGCATAACATCAACAACATATTCTAAACAACAACATCAAATAACATATCAAAAGCAGTACATCCTTAAGTAACAATATGATCAAAACATAACATTTATTAAACACATTCATCAAACAACAATAAATCCTACCTCTTGTGATGTAGCCCTAAAATAGAAAAACACAAACATCACTTCTTACCTCTATATTCCTTAGAGAAGTTAGGAGAAATACCCCCAACACCCCCCCACCCCCCCCCTCCCTTAGACTCCTCTTCTTTTCTCTCAAACTCTTCCTCTTTTTCTCACAGTTACCTAACTCTCCTTCTCAAGCTTTCCTCCTTATAATAACTTAACTTTTCTTTTTCAGCATTCATAAGTAGGAAGTAGCATCCCTGCAACGTTTAAGTGATGACTAATCCACCTTTTATCCAATAAAAATATGACATCGCATTTCATTTCTAGCGACCTTTTGCATTACTAGACAATCAAACTCCTCAGGTGAACGACTGTAACACAGCTTGAAAAATCAACTCTGTATCTTTTCAATAAAACTGGTCGATCAACCTCTTCACATGATCGACCACAAATTTTCTTATTTTGAATCTGTACTAAAGCCGACTACTTATCACACTTAATCGACCGCTAAACACAAATTTCATAACTCTGCTTCAAAACTCGGTTGTTCAGTGATCATCCCGATCGACCGCTGCTAAAGGCGATCGATCACCAAATAATAGAGAACCCCTATTTCCTCATTATGTACATATTCTGGTCGATCAACCATCCATACGATCGACCACTCATTCCATCAACTATCCTTAACTACCTAAATTTCATTCCTTTAAAGCCCATAACATAACACTTCCATAATAATATCATATCTCACAATTCCAAACATGATTTAGATGATAAAACTTGGGGTATTACAACATGTCTCCATGTTCTTTTTGGTATTTGCATGAGCCAATCTCATAAAATCTTCCATCAATTTATAGGCAGGAATGATCACTTTAAGTACTACCATCAGACTACTAAATGTAAATTTGATGCATTGCACAAAAGCAAATTGAAGACATCATGTGAAAATTTTGATGTGAAGCAGATCTTGGAACTGTTTCATTTGATGAAGGACTTGTTGTCAATATCTTCTAAACTAGGGCAAGAGTTGGAGAAGAGAACTGTTGTCTGATGACAAAAGATTTGAAGAGTTGTAACACATTATTATATCTAATTCAAAGATATTAAATCAAAGTACTAATGCATATGTGGAAAGTGTATATAAAATAAAAGACTTACAGACATCCGTCGGGTCCAGCGTCAGAAGATGAAGGGGCTGTTACAGGATCCACATGCCTTCTCAGCTCATCCATGAATAGCTATTGAATGACATGAAGCTTTTCAATTCGCTAGCCCATGCCTTCAATTCGCCTACCCATTGCTTCCATTTGCTTGTCCATTTCTTCAATTTGATTGCCATAAGCTGCAATTGAGGAAGTCACACTCTCCAATCAGCCTACAATCTAGTTCCACTTGTCCTCAACCATCGATATAGAGTGAGATGACTGAGTAAAGGGCTGAATAGTTGTCTCTAGAGGCGGTGCATTAGACGTCGAAGGAGGCTGTGTTCCCTTGAATACCCACTCTCCTCGGAGTCTGGTCATCTTCATCCGAGCCAAGATCACTTGATTGTAGATGTCAAAGGTTTCTTCATTGATTCTTGCCTCATTGGGAAGGAGTGTCACCCCGCTACTATCAGCAATCTTTTTGGATGAACCAGTTATAGAGGAGGTTCTTCTTTGGGCTGTTTAGGACGTTCTGGATCTTTGGATACATGAAAATACGCTCATTGTATAGCTTCTCTATCACATGGAGATTCATACAGCTAACATGGTCTCGGTGTCAATCACGAGGCTGAACTGTGTGGGTTATCATTTGATGGATGACTCTAGCTTTGACATTTAAGTTCTTTGATTTGGGATTTCAGAAAGATCTATTAGCCTTTTTGTTAGGCTAAGTCATATTTTGATGATGACTAAAATGTTGTATTATTTAATAATTTAATAAGTTGTGTTGTGTATTTTTCGGATATTATTTTTATCTTTGTTATAACAATATTTATATCCGTGTTTATTGGAAATACCTTCAAAATGAGTATTATTAATGTGCTAATAAGTGTATCTGAGTCTATGTAGTGTTGCATATTATTTTGGGACTCAGTATAGTTTAGGGCTAATTTGGAGTGAGCTTCTAGACGACTGCGGAAGAAGGAAGTCGGCCAAAACTGGTTTCTGGAGTTTTCGGATGCATGCGGACAAGCCCGAACAAGCAGCGTATGAATCTGTAATATATCTGGGCATTTTTGGGACTTTTCGGATGCATGCGGACGAGCCCGGTCGAGGATGATTTGAATCTGTCATTTTTTGGGGACTTTTCGGATGACTAGCGGATGAGGCACGGATGAGGACAGTCATCCGAAAAGTGTCAAACTCATCAAAAATGTTTAGGGACAAATCTGTCATTGAAAGTTCAGGGTCAAATTTTTAAAGACTTTTCGGACGACCGAAAAGTTTTAGGATGAACCGAAAAGTCCAGGTTGTGTGCAACGGCTATATTTCCAACGGACGGATTTCAACGATTATTTTCCAACGGCTTCATGCAGACGACCAAAAAGGTTTTTGGACGTCTGAAAAGTCGTAGTCTATAAATAGAGGATTACTCAAAGCTCATCAGAACGAACGGAAAATCGTGGCGAAGCCCTACCGAATTTACTATGCGATTCTAATCACTGTGAGCTTATTGTAAATATAATTCTCCCCACCCATAAACTTGCGAGTTATTATTGGGAGAATTTAGATTAGTGTTTAGAGTTTTAATTTCTGCATTCTATTATTGTGCTTAATTGTAAATGGTGATTCTCTAAGAATTCATCACATAAGGATGACGCCCCGAAATAGTCAATGGCTCAATTGAACGCCCAAAAGTTCAATCAACGGGTGACGCCTTGCAATAGTCAAATTAAGGGTGACGCCCCATAATAGTCATAGGTTGACGACCTTAGAATTAGTCAAGGGTGACGCCCCGTTAATAATCAATTTGTAAACGGTTTATTGGCACCCGTAAGCCAATTATTTAGTGGATCTGCAAGTGAAACTTAGAGTGCGGACGTTGGCGGGTTTGCCGAATCGCGTAAACAAATATTGTGCACTCTCTCTAACCTTCTCTTTACTTTGTTGCATATATTTGTTATTGTTTATTTTAATTATAAGCATTAAATCACTTAAGGTTATTAGAGATTAAATATCACACAAAAATATTGGGAAGCTATATTCACCCCACCCCCACCCCACCCCTCTCCTCTATAGGCGTATATTGATCCCACAATTGGTATCCGAGCAGAGGATTTAAATTTTTGTGTGATATTTTGTTGATTATGCATTGCTAAAATTTGTTAATTTGCATTTATTGAAAAATTTCCTTATTGAATTTCTTGTTGAAATTTATTGTGCACAACTTTGATCAAATTTCTAGTTTATATAATTGATTATGGATTCCAATATAGTTATTGAGAGTCAATGCATATCTACACCTCTTCTATTTGATGGTTGCAATTATTTATATTGGAAGTGTAGGATGAAAGTTTTTATACAATCCATTGATTATACATTATGGAAAATCATTAAAAATGAGATTAATGTTCCTAGACCATCATGTGAATTCAATGATGTAGATAAACTCAATTGGAATTTAAATGCTAAGGCAATGAATGTTTTATATTGTGCCTTAAGTAAAAGTGAATTTGATAAAATTCAATCGTGTGTTAGTGCCTTCGATATATGGAAATCTTTTGAGCTAACATATGTAGGTACAAATCAAAGGATTAAATGTGAAGTGAGCTCAACCTTCGAAAAAGAAGAGGAAGTGGCCAATACATGCTTTGTGGCCAATACATGCTTTGTGGCCAATGAAGAAATTGAGATAACAAACTCTTCTAGCGATTCCGATTCAAATAATGATGATAATGATTATTTAATTCCTGAATTGCTAGAAAGTTTGAATGAGCTTAAGGGTAAATATAAGTTATTGCAAAAGGAGCATAGCAATTTGATCAAAAAACATGCTAATTTAGATAAATCTTTTGAGGATCAAATTGTTGAATTAAATAGCATGATTGATGTTTCTAATGCTTCCCTTAAATCTCTTGAGTATGATAGTAGTAATTTGAAATTATTGAGTGATGGATTGAATTCTACTATCAAGTCACAAGAAAATGAAATTAGTTTATTAAATGCTAAAAATTGTGATTTGATTACTACTATTAAATGTCATGAGCATGAGATTTGTGATTTGAAAATTATGAATGATAAATTAAATATCTCCATCAAATCACGTGATGATAATATTAGTGAATTGAAAGTTAAAAATGATGATTTAAACTCGGTTGTACTTAAATTCACTAATCGGAGAAAAAATTTAAATATGCTCATAAATTCGCAAAGAGTTACTTTTGATAAAGGCGTGATTGGCTATAAACCATTTGCAAAGAAAAAAAATACACTAATTTATTTGTTAGTTCATCTATTTGTAATTCTTGCAATTGTGTTAAACATAAATCTTTTTGTTGTCCATTAAAGTTAAATGCTAATGTGAAATCAAATTTTGATTATACATTTATTTGTCCTTTGAGATTTAATGTTAATTCTAAGTACAATTTAAATTCTAAATCTATTTTGAATTCTAAATTTATGTGGGTTCCTAAAGGAACCAAACCCTTAACCAATGGATCCAAAATGGTTTGAGTAGCAAAAAATTTGAATTGATTGTGTTATAGGTTGAAGATTCTCTCAATGAGCAAAAAGAACTTGGATGATTGAGCATCCAAAATACAAAAAGGGGGAGAACCTTCAAAGATTGGAAATAAATGTTCTTGGAGGTAGACAATCATTTTTGTTGATTAAATTGGTGATTTGTTTGCATGAATATTGGTTTGAAAAGCAATTGATTGTCTTGTATTGAAGTGATGGATTATATTATAGATTGATTGAATTTCAGTTCTTTATTTTAATTTAGTTTGAATTGATAGTGATGCATTTAGGTTGACTTTTTTTTCAATTAATATCAATTTTACGTGATTGATTTCCTTTTGATATTAATTCTAGGAATTGGTATTTTTTTAATTGGTATATATATTTGCTTATGATTTAGGTTCCAACAATTGGTAGTCTAAATTGAATATGCTAATGCAAACATTGGATTGTTGGATGCTATTTTGAAAAATTGTTTGGGTTAAATTATTATTTTTAAATGAATACTCCATTGATTTGATTTTGTTCTTAATAATAAATGGAGAGATAATTGTCTTGGATTCATTGTTAGCCTTGATCCTTTTTTGTACATATATAGGATAAAATTTACTTTATTCCTTCCATTAGAATTTTGATGATTTTATTCCAACAATTATATTCTAAATTGCATATCTTTGAAATATTGTTAGATGGTTAATTTTATTGATTTGGATATCTCTCATTGGATTTCCATCCCCAATGTTTGGATTATGTGCAATAATTTAGGGGGAGAGAAATGTTTTTAACTTGAATATCGTTAAAAGATAGAGTATATCAATTAGTATTTTTGATATTGGTTTTTAATACCACAATTGGTTTAAACTTCTAAAATTGGTATCATTACCTTTTCTATTACTTTAAATCTTTAAATTGGTATCAATCTTTGATTTTAAGTTGAACTTCAACAAATTGGTATCATTTCAAAAATTGGAATCATTGGACTTATTTTTTTTCAATTGGTATCATTTATAAAATTATTTTTGTTTTGGTTTCAATGAAATCATTTTTCTCTATAATTGGTATAATTTTTTAAGGATTTTTCATATGGTATCACTTTTAGATTCCCTAGCTATTTGATATTGTGCATAATGATAGGGGGAGAAAAAATTGTTTGTCTTAAAATTTGAATTCATCCATAGATTGGTTCTCAATTGGTATGTATTTTGTTTTAAATTGGATAGTTCTCTTATTTGTGAATTCCCTCGTATTTGCTTAGTGATAATTTTTAAAGGGGGAGAAAAATTTATTAAGTTGTTTTATTATTTGCTCTCAGGGGGAGAACAAAGTTTTAAAATTGGATTATATCCCCAATTGATTGTCTTTATGTAGTTACATATGGGGAGAGATAATTGAATTTTTTTTTTATCTTGATTTTAAATTTTGGTATCTCTCTTAGAAATTTTCTTTACAAATGGTATAATTTTTTTAAAAAAATAATTGGTTTGATATTTTGAACTTAAATTGATATTTATTTCTTGGATCTTATATTTATATCCATTTCTATTTTCTTTGTTTCTAATGTTTAATTCTCTCAAATGAACTTGTATGCTTAATGACAAAAAAGAGAATAATATATTTTTTTTATTTTGTCTTGAATGTAGTTGCTTCAATTGATATCTTACTTTTGACCACTCATTGAATTTGAATACCTATTCCCTCCATTGTTTGAATTGTGGATAGATTCCTTGAATAAGGGGGAGAATTTCTTTTTAGAAGAATATTTTTGATGATTTATGTTGATAAAGTTTGAGATTGTTTTGGACTCCCCTCCCCTAGAATTTCTTTTTGATTATGACAAAAAAAGGGAGAGATTGTATAAATTGTGATAAAAATAAATGGGGAGTTGAATAGCATGTTTGCATGATTTTATTGTTTAATAAATTGCAATACTTAAACGAGAGAAATCTAATATGCAATATAGATGCACATGCTTAACTTAAAAAATGAGGAGATTGTTAGCCTTTTTGTTAGGCTAAGTTGTATTTTGATGATGACTAAAATGTTGTATTGTTTAATAATTTAATAAGTTGTGTCGTGTATTTTTCAGATATTATTTTTATCGTTGTTATAACAATATTTATATCTGTGTTTATTGGAAATACCCTCAAAATGAGTATTATTAATATGCTAAAAAGTGTATCTGAGTCTATGTAGTGTTGCATATTATTTTGGGACTCAGTATAGTTTAGGGGCTGTTTTGGAGTGAGCTTCTAGATGACTGCGGACGAAGGAAGTCGGCCAAAATTGGTTTTCAGAGTTTTCGGACTCATGCAGACGAGCTCGGACGAGCAGCGTATGAATTTGTAATATTTCTGGGCATTTTTGGGACTTTTCGGACACACGCGAACGAGCACAGTCGAGAACGATTTGAATCTGTCATTTTCTAGGGACTTTTCGGATGACTAGCGAACGAGGCACGAATGAGGACAATCGTCCGAAAAGTGTCAAACTCATCAAAAAAGTTTAGGGTCAAATCTGTCATTAAAAGTTCATGGTCAAATTTGTAAAGACTTTTCGTACGACTGAAAAATTTTAGGATGATCTGAAAAGTCCAGATTGTGTGCAACAACTATATTTCCAAAGGACACATTTCAACGATTTTTTTCTAACGGCTTCATGTAGAAACCAAAAATGTTTTTGGACGTCCAAAAACTCGCAGTCTATAAATAGAGGATCACTCCAAGCTCAATAGAACAAACGGAGAATCGTGGCGAAGCCCTGCTGAATTTGCTACGCGATTCTAATCACTTTGAGCTTATTGTAAATCCAATTCTCCCCATCCATAAACTTGCGAGTTATTATTGAGAGAATTCATATTAGTGTTTGGAGCTTTAATTTCCGCATTCTATTATTGTGCTTAATTGTAAATGGTGATTCCCTAAGAATTCATCACATAAGGGTGACGCCCAGAAACAGTCAACGACTCGATTGAATGCCTGAAAGTTCAATCAACGGGTGACGCCCCATAATAGTCATAGGTTGACGACCTTAGAATTAGTCAAGGGTGACGCCCCCTTAATAGTCAATTTGTAAACGGTTTATTGGCACATGTAAGCAAATTATTTAGTGAATCTCCAAGTGAAACTTAGAGCGCGGACATAGGCAAGTTTGCCGAGCCGCATAAACAAATATTGTGCACTCTTTCTAACACTCTCTTTACTTTGTTGCATATATTTGTTATTGTTTATTTTAAATATGTGCATTAAATCACTTAGGGTTATTAGAGATTACATATTGCACGAAAATACTATGACGTTATATTCACTCCCTCTCTATAGGCGTATATCGATCCCACAAGATCCAATGTCAAGACTGCGTTGCAACTTTTACAACATTGTCAGATCTTCTCATTGTTTAATAAATTCTAGATCCTTGGATAAGTAAAAATACTCATCTATCGATTCCTCTGTTGAGCATCCAAGCAGCTCATTTAACCCAGTGAGAGTTATCCTAATCTCCCATCCAAACATATATGTCCTTACCTCCAAGTGTTGGGTGTCCAACTCTAGATTCGCATAAAACAATTTCACAACCTACTCCAAAATTTATATAATTTCCAATTGTATAGTTTCAAAATCTTTGGATACGTGAAAATACTCCTTGATCGATTTCTCCATTGAGCATCCAAGTAGCTCATTTAATTGATTGAAAGTTATCCTAATCCCCTATCCAAACATATATGTCCTTAGCTCCAACGGTTGGGTGCCTAGCTAAAGATTCACATAAAACAGTTTCATAACTCACTCATAAGAATGTCACCTCATCTTGTACAACCTAACAAGTTCAATACACTCAAACATATCTTTTATTCCTAAGTCTATGAATGCATGAAATTTACCATTCTAGAGATAATAATAGAACGTGTCTGATATCATTGTCGTACCTTTCTTTGGACGACTTTGTCTTAAACACCGGTAAAAGGTATTTCTTCACCGATTGGCAGGGACTAGTTGAATCATCTTGCGATTGATCTTGAGTTTCGGAAGGAGCGGTTTTACACTTCATAGTGACTTTTCCAGCCTTGATTCCACTTAAGGTTCTAGAGATTTTGGAACTTGAAGGGTTGCTCTATGAAAGTTGAAATGTTGCTTAGAAATTGCCTAGGTCGAACTGCTTGCTCGGGCAACTGACGTTCTTTCAACTTATATAGATGAAGTTAAAATGACATTCACTCTTAAGTGCAGACATTTGCACTTATATGAAGATGCATTAAATGATATATATTTGAAAATACGAATGTCTTCCTATTAATGGACTTCCTTCCTAATGTAATATTTAAGGGAGTGAACATCCGTATCTACGTAAATACAAAGACACAGACATCTATCATATAAGTATGGTCGTCCGCCTTTATGTAAAATGATATATACGGACCTTTGCAGGTTGATGCGAACGTTTAAGAGACATTTTTAACTAAAAATGTGACTGAGAGGTTTTTCTCGTTCATTTTCCATAGTTTAGAGTTTTATTTGTTAGCGAAATTAGTTTAAAGTTTAATTAATCACTGATATTATAGTTCAGGGTTTTTTTTTGTAAAATACCCAAAAAAAATTTTTTACTAAAATGAAACTTAGTTCTATTTTTTTTTTTGACAAATCTAACATCAATTGTTCATTTATTAGTAATTTATACATTGTTATCAAATTTAGCATTTATATGCTAAGTTTTTCATTTAATCAGATATTTTAATATGATTTCTAACTCTTTGGTGATTTCAAACTTAGTTGATTTCCTTTTCAGCGATTTTGAACTTTGTCAAGAGATCAATCAAACTCGAAATCATGTTAAAATTACTAAATGAGTTAGAGATCGGGTTAAAACACTTAATTAAATAGAAAATGATACATATCAAAGTAATTCTGATATATCAAAGTAAGATAATGTTTGGTTTTATGAATTCTTTTGTATCTAAAATAAAACATCGACCGGGTTCTTCTTTCTTACAAACGGGCTTCAATTCACACAAGTACATGAATAGGGCTAAACTAGACCGAACACTACGGTTTAATGAACTCCAAGGTGTAGTTTGGTCTGGTTCTACCCACCCGGACTCACCTACGTAATAAGCAATTCATTTACCCCTATGCCGAGTCAGCGGAGTCAATGAAGAATAAACTTCCCTTCCATGTTTGAAGAAGGGAACTCTAGCTTGAGGCCTCACCCCAAATTTCAACAAATCTTACAGCAAACTCCTGGATTCAACTGTCGGTAAACTTTAAGAACTAGCACAAGAAATACAACAGAACCAAAATGATCATGATAAACGTCCAGTTTTGATTCTACAGTTCTACAAAATATGTCCAGTTCTACAATCAACAATCCAAAAAAGAAGAGAACAATGGAATGATAAAATAAAATTGATCAGTTTCCACTGAAAAGATCCGATTGCGTTTCAGGCCAAACAGCAGAATCTAGCTCCTTCCCTCAATAAATTGGAAATTACTAGTGGTTTGCTGGATAGACGACGATCCATCATGTTGTTGGTTTGATTCGGAATCCGTCAGCGTCGGCTGCTCAAACAGTGAATGCCGGCAGTTCGGACAGGAGGAGTGCGAGACGAGCCATGCGTCTATGCACATCGAATGGAACCCGTGTTGGCATTTTGGTAAAATCTTTACATTGTCACCGTCTTCGAACTCCGACAGACAAATCGGGCATTCGGTGCCCCTGATGCTCCCTCTTCCGCCATACACCACCACCGGAATTCTACTCAATTCCCTCTTCTTGAGCGCCGCCACGGCTTCTCTTCCCGCCGCTTCTTCTGCGCTCTCCATCGTAAAGCTTCGGCTACAGCGCAGCGCGCAACGCACGATTGAGTTCACTCCAAGTGCGCCTATTAGTGCACATAACAGAGCCGCCAATATAATCACCATGTTGGTATCAAAGCTCGCCTCCCCGACGTACTCGGGATTACTGCTTCTGCTTCCGTTCACAGTTCGAAAACATGGATCTGAACCATGAAGGCGGCGGTGTCTATGTAACAATTGCTGCATGGTTTGCAGTTGGCCCGCTCTGAATTCGAAAGGAGGAGGTGGAAGAAACTCTAGAAGTAGACTTTTGCGTGGCTGATCTGATTTGCTGGTGTAAGAACAAGATAAGATATATTTGTTTAGGTATACAAAAATGTCGTCAACATTCCAGGTAGAAATTGAGAGAGGAAAAGCAGGGACCATTTCTGGAATCTGCCCAATGATTCCATCTTCTAATCACACAAATGTTCCTATTTTGGCCACCGTCGATCCAGATAAAATTTTATCCTTATGATCCTAACAAATTACCAACCATTTCAAAACTTTTAAGTTAGGGGGATAAATAATAATTTAATCATTTATATTTTTTTTAACATTTTCTTTCACACGTAGGCCAATTTCTTTTTTATTGGTCCTTACATATGAGTATTTTTTTTTAATGGAATTAATTTTTAATTTTGCCGAAATTCAAACTTGTGATCTCCTAGCTTTGATACCATGACAAATAACCAACAATCCCAAAAAATTAAGCTCAGTGAGTTAAGAAAAAATTTAATTAATTATATTTTTCTTGACAAAACTGAACCATCGCAAGATTGAAAAATACCCAAATGAAGCTAAATCTGTCCAACTAATTGTAATGCAGGAGTCATCTGTTCATTAATAGCCTAGAAATTTAAGCCCAATTCTACCGCTAATTTATCACTATAGGGTTGTTTTACTACCAATGTTTTTCTATTTTGGAAAAAGAAGAAAAATGAAAGCGTGACATCGGCCCCAAGAGTGGCGGAGGTAGCTCATTATATTTGTTAAATGAGAAATTAACACTGCATACCCTATAATTTGTAATCAATGACAAGTTAAACTCTGAAAAAATTTAAATAACAACTAAAATTTTGAACTACGAAAAATTTTCACCTGCTACCTCGTAGTCACGTTTCCCGTCCAGATCCGTCGACTTTAACACCTCGATTTCGTTGACGCAAAGAACCATCGACCAGAGACGAAGGATCTTAGAGTCTCAATCCTTATGTCGGTCGTTCTGTTGGAAGACCATTCGATCTCGATGATTGCCTTCTGTCGTTTTCGCTATTCCTTATCCAGTGTCGGTTGTGTCGATGGTTGGTGAAGACCTCGTGGATACTTGACGTTGTCGTTTCCTATGCAATGAGCTTTTTGGTGCAGTAAGTTTCGATTCATTTTAGTACATGTCGGTTTTTCTGGCTCTGAACTGTTCCTCTGCTAGGATGGTGTGTTTCATATCCACTTTTGCAAGGGTGGTGCAGTCACGTAGGTCACACGCTCGTCCTTTGTGAGCGTCGTGCTTGTTTGGTGAAAGAAGCCTGACGGATGGGACGACAATGTTCTTGGTCAGACGTATTTTGAATTACCTGTCTTGAAATTGTTTTCCTTGACTCATTTGTCATATCTTGAAATTTTTGCGCCTTGTTATGTTAGGGATCTTAGTGGCTCAATCCCGATCTTTGTTGATCTATTCGGGGAGATTGTCTGGTTCGGTTAGACCATAATTTTTGTCTCCGTTGATCTTCGTGTTGAGATCCTTCCATCATTCGTGGGTCTCAAGTTGTTAAATCAGTGTTCGTGTTCTGTACTCGAAGTTGTTCCTTAAATTTTTCTGAGACCTCTATTGGAATGAGAGTTGTTGTTGGCCCTCAGTTGGTAAAGTCTCTCATTTCGTGGGAGTGTGGAACGTCATTTTTTCATCTGGGTTCCACATCGTGCAAATTGCTTCCTTCTTGGGAGTGGTGCAGGTGGTTGTTGTAATTGAAGCCAAGGGCAAGTTATGCCGGATAGTTGGGTGGTGTTATCGCTGGGCTAGGTTCCATGTTGTCGGTTGACTAGGAACATGGGTTGCACTTCCCAATGGACTAGCGGCATGACCCTTGACTAGGAAATTGAGTTTTCTTGTGGCTTGCTTGCGACCTCTGCGTTGACCTTGCTGTGGTGTTCTGAAGGTCTGTGTCAGGTTTGGAAAATCTGAGATCCCAATTGTGGAAGTCATTTCTTGCGAGGGTGGTTCGCGTGCTGGTGACCTCGCAAGTGGCACTTTGTTTCGCTTGTTTATGTTGAAAACACCTGTGTTGTTATAGGTGGTATTGTCTCTTGGACTCTGTTTGTTTCCTGGTAAAGCCTGTCATTTCTCTGTATGGATCAAGTATGTTTTCCTTGGAAAAGTTTACCCTCCTGGCTGTTGGTAGGTCTTGTCGCTTGTCCTTGAAGTTTTGGATCGTTGTCCTGATGCTGACAGCTGTTGTTCACTGGAGCATCTCTCGTTGTCAGCTTCGTGTTCCTAATTTTGGGCACTGTGCGTTTCCAATCTTACCCTTTGGTTTGACCAGTGTCTGATTGCCTTCAAAGTTCTCACTGTTGTTTTGAAGCTGCTGTTCGTTGATCCACCAGTGTTCTGGTGTAAATTCTCATGTTTGGGAACTAGCCATTTCTCATTCTGTTCTTACCTTTTGGGTTTGACCAGGGTTCATTTGCCTTCATGGATGTTAGTTCCAAGTTCAAACTTGCGGTGTTTTGCTTGAAATCTTACCTTGATCATCTAGAATTGCGTGCTGGGTAGCAACAGAAGTCTAGAGCCGCACTGGAATTTATAGATTTCGGAGCCCTGTTGCTGTCAGGTCCATATTAGGGTTACTTTTTCTTAATCAAGTCACTGTTGTCCGTGTGGGACATGACACGTGTTGGGTTCGTGTCGGATGCTTGGGTCCGGATCTGCTTGCGTTTAAGTGTCGGTCGTTGTGTGGACCCTATATCATAGTTCCTGACTGGTGTTGCATCAGGTGGTCTGTTTGATGTGTCAGACACTTGGTTTTGGTAGTGTTATGATGTGTCAGAGCATAGTGGTTACCCATGAATCCACGAGATTTGGTTTTTGTTGGATGTTAGGTTACCTGATCGCTTTAGTTTTGATGTGAAGTCCTATTCCTTAATTTAACAGAAGTCCTTATGTGCTTCAGGACTCAAATTCTCTCTCTTGTTCGGCTTAGTGCTTGGACAGTAGGAAGCCAGAGAGTGTTGCGTAGTTGTGATCTCGGTTTAAAGTATTGCTCAGGCGTGGAGAGAGTTTTGATGGACACTCTAAACCCGAGTCCAACAGAGGTCTTTTCATTTTTCTAGTTCCTGGCATATTTTGGTTAGAGGAATTCATTAAGTCACGTCTTGGGTGTTGCAGAGACTCCACATCGGTTTGTTGTTATGTGAGCCGTTGTAGCCAGTTGAGCGCCTTGTTTGTTTTCTGTCAGGACATGTGGGTCCATTCTTCGGTGATCGTTTCATCCATCGATCGATCCATCAGGTTATCCCTTTTGTGTCTGTTCGAGTGACTCTCCCTTGTTTTTGTTGGTTTGGTAGCTCATCCAAACGCTGAAATGCTTCGCTCCGACGTTCTGAATTCAAAACGCCCAATGCGACGTTCTAAAGAATTCACGGCATTCTGAACAAATCAGAATGCCCGCTCCCTTAGTTCTTGATGATTCCCCCACTCGCTAATCTTTCTCTTCTTCTTTTCAACTCCTCATTAATGTTGTTCTATTTCTAGCCACCTACATTATCTTCTCTCTGTTAGTTACAACTCTGCTTGACCAATAATTCCTTTTAGAGAGAGCATTATGCTAAGCTTTTCTAAGCATATCAAGCTTTTGAAATATTTTTTGTTTTGCTTCGTGGATTTCGCAGGACTACGAAAAAAGAGGAGTTTCAGAGCTCGAGCAACTCATCAATGGCGACCAAGTAAGTGACGCTGTTCATTTAATTTCAACTTCTGTCAACTAAATGAAGAAGAAAATTAGACAGAAGTTGTAATTGTCTCACGCGACGCGGTCTCTATCTCACGAGAGACCACGTTTTACGCGATGTCTGGCGAGAGATCGCGTAAAACGCAGTCTCTATCTCACGAGAGACCGCGTTTTACGTGGTGTCTGGCGAGAGATCGCGTAAAACGCGGTCTCTATCTCATGAGAGACCGCATTTTACGCCGTGTCTGGGGAGAGACCGCGTTCTGCCTGTCTCCAGGAGTCTTCCTCTTGGCTTTTCCCGACCACCGCTTCTTTTGCATGGCTGATGATGAGGATTAATATATTCTAAGACTGTATTTTAGAGACATGCTCTTGCAGACTAAAGCAAAAATGGACAAAACAGAATGAAAAGGACATTGATATTAATCCTCATCACTCCATTCTTGCCTATCAAATGAGGTTTTCTATTCTTATAACTAAACAGAGAAGCAAACCAATACAGAGAGAAAGAACTTCATAAATTAAACCAAGTAAAAATGTAAAGAACTGTCCTTACTCAGATTGTAAGGCTTCTGGGTATTTGCTTGCCTTCTTTTTCTCTGCAATGGCTGTGGAAGAGAGGTCTATTTCTGCCGTTTCATGCAATGCCCAGTTTGCTTCTTTTTCTCTGCAATGGCTGGGTTTATCTTTCATAGACATTTCGAGACAAAACCTGATCTCTGACCAGAAGAAATTGATTTCCCGTTCGAAGAAACCGAAACATTCGGATTCATACCAGATTCGAAGTCACGAATCTACTCAAAAATTTCTTCATCTCGCTCTTGACAGACTTAGAAGAAAGTCTCCCACTCGATTTTGCTGCTAATTTCTACACATTCAAGGAAAATAACAAAATCTAATTACAGAAAATGAAAATTCCAAAAGAACAACCCAAACAAAATGAAGAATTCCTTCCTTGCATCAGAACATGAAGTCGGTTTCATGTAATTGGGAGAAGACACAGAATCCGACGCAGAAGTAGGGCTGGACTGGTTCGAAGTCCATGAAGAAGATGAAGACGAATAACAAGACGAAAAAGAAGGCGAGAGAAGAATATTCAAACGCACTGAGATTTCGATTTTCTTCTCCGTGGTTTCAAGCTGGGAGATCGTAAAAGCTTGATCGATTTAAGCTTCTTCAATTTCTTCTTCTCCTTTTTCAGCTCCTCTTCTTCTTCGCCATTTTTCTTTCTGGTTTCCTCTGGCGTAGATGATTCAGTGCTGGCGATTGACATAGTCTCCGATTTCGGCAAGAATCAAACAAAACCCGCTTCGAAACAGTCAAAAAATCTTCATTTACATAATTAAAAATGGACGCTCTTCCGATTCATGGCATCAAACAGATTCGATTCTTCGAAAAACACAACAATCGCTTCTGGTTTTCCAAAGACGACAGGAGAGATCGCGTTTGACGCGGTCTCTCGTGAGAGAGAGACTGCGTTTTACGCGGTCTCTCACGTGAGACAATTAAAATTTTTGTCTAATTTTCTTCTTCATTCAGTGGATAGAAGTTTGAAATTAAATGAACATCATCACTTACTTACTTGGTTGGTCGCACTTGATGAGTTGCTCAAGCTCTGAAACTCCTCTGTTTTTTTTACAGTCCTGTCAAATCTACGAAGTAAAACAAAAAATATTTCAAAAGTTTGATATGTTTAAAAAAACTTAGTATAATGCTCTCTCTTTAAAAGAAATTATTGGTCAAGTAGAGTGGTAACCAACGGAGAGAAGAGAATGTAAGTGGCTGAAAATATAACAACATTAATAAGGAGTTGAAAAGAAAAAGAGAAAGATTAGCGAGTAGGGGAATTATCAAGAACTAAGGGAGCGGGCAATCTGATTTGTTCAGAACGCCGTGAATTCTTTAGAACGTCGCGTTGGGCGTTCCGAATTCAGAACGTCAGAGCGGAGCGTTTCGGCGTTTGGATGTTGGCACTCAGCTTTTTAACGATAAACGTCAACGTGATGTTGGATTTGTCATTTTAACATACGTGAGTGGTTAACTTATTAAAAAAAAATACTATAGTGGTTGAATTATCATTGACTTTAAACCACTATGGTTGATTTATCATTTACCCTATATGTAATATAAATAAATAAATAAATAAATAAATAAATATATATATATATATATATATATATATATATATATATATATTATTAATTAAATAAATTTTATTTTCTTAAAAAAATGAATTAAGAAAAAGAAGAACCCAAACTATTCTTCTTCTTCTTCTCCTTCGTTTTTTGAAGACCCGAGAGAGAGGGCAGGGTAGTTCGGCCGAGGGAACTCACAGGAGAGAAAGCGACAAGCTTCGCCTGAGAGTATGTCATCCATCCGAGGTCATTCCTTTGAGCGAGGAGCGACCTAGCGATCAGACATTTTGATTTCAGGCGAGCGTGCGGTCCGTCTAGGGCATCCCGAAATGCAGGTGATCGTGCAGTCCCGTCTAGCATTTTCGACCTGTGAGCGAGCTGAGGGTCGAGCTTCAGGCGACGATAGCAGCTCCAAACCGTGGAGCAGAGTCTTCAAATTTTCGATTGAGGTAATTTCTTCCCGGGCCTTTTCTTGGCCTCTCGGCCAATTTGAATAATTAGGGATTTTGTATGTTGATTTCTTGTGTTCTGTACTGAAATCTACTGCCATTGTTGAAGTCCCGAAGGTAGTGATTAGGTCCCTGTTTGATTTTAAATTTATGATTCGGATTTGTCCTGTTCTTGCCACGGTTTAAGTAGGACCCGAGGGGGTTGTTGTTTCAGTGATTTGGCTCCTGTCTATTTTTTCCGTTGTTGAGACTCGATGGATCATTGTTGTGATGTTTTGCTTCATGTATTTTTGTGTTGGCTACTGCATTAGATGGATTGGTTGTTGCCCTCGTTGATACATTTCCAAATCCGTTTCTGTTTGACCTCTGCTGGGTTGGGTTGGCTGATTTCTGTCTCCATTTCATTTTACATCTGCTGTTGTTGTTAATTTGAAATTGTTTCTCTGTCATGGTTTCTGCTGTTAGACATTCCTACTGAGCTTATATTTCTTATTCTGGATGTGGACATACAGGAGCTGTTACGGTCTTGGTTTTGCTGCGTTGTTTTTAGTTTTCTACTGCTAGGCATTATGAAGAGCTACTGCCTTGTTGGTTAAGTTCTATTCTGCACCCTGGGTACTGATTATGGATATCTATGCTAGGGTGATTGGGTTTTAGTTTCTGTTTTGATCACAGTCTTGATGAACATCTTGGCAAGGCCATGTTCAATTGTTTGGACTTTTGTTGCTCTATAGTTGTTTCTTTGTTGTCTTCGATAATGGGATCCAGATTGTACAAGTTCAATTGCTCCATTAGATTTCTGTTGGGTAAATTGGAATGGACAAGGTTAAATTGTAGTCTTGAGAAGTAGGAAACACTCACACTCATTCTTCGCCTTGTTTTAATTGATGGATTTGTTTCCTGTTTGCTCTCTGTACGCGGCTACTTGTTAGACTATTGTTGAGGGTAGTACTCTTCTAGTGGAGATTTATTGTTGAGATATGGGGATAATGAATTTGAATTCCTATTTATGTTTGTTGTTGAGCTGAGATAGAAATGCTGAGTTGTAATCTATAGTAAGCTTAATCTAGTGTATAGGTTGTATTCCTAGATATGATTTTCAGTATGGGATTATTGGTTGTCCCTAGAAATCCCGAGTTTTGTTTAAGGCTTGTATGCCATCCTTGTATGTTTGTTAGGATGTTAACTCCGACCTTCTTGTAAGTTCTGGAGGTGTCAGGCAATTCGACCTTTTGCTTATGACAGCATGTGGAACAGGATTGTTGGTATGCGTGTTGTGGTCGCCATCGAGGTAGGGAACTTTATACTTTCTGCATTGCATCATGGTTTTCAAAACAAATATTTTGTGGGCTACCACATCTGAAAACCCGATGGAGACTGTTCGACAGCACGTCAGTTTTTATTAGTAGTATGTTTTCTCACTTTTACATTCCGTACATAGTTTACTGCTAATAATTGCATAGATATTGATGATGTGATTTCTGTGTCTGTGTTTGGGGGATGAATTCTCTTAATGTTTTAGGCATTCTTGCGCTAAAGCATCACAAGGCTATTCCGTCAACCTTCAACTGCGAAAAGGTTTAACATTGGTTACGTACATTGGGAGGATGAATCTTTTTGATGCTTTAAGCACTTTAGCGCTAAAGCATCACGAGGCTATCCCCGTAATCTTCTACTGCGAGAAGGTTTAATATGTACATGTAGAGGTGGGCAAGTCGGGTTTCGGTTCTGGTTTCGGACCTCTCGGAATCGATCGTTCGGTTCTCGATTTCGAGAGTGCGGAACCAAAACCTGAACCGCTAGGAACCGGAACCAGTACCAGAACCAGAACCAGAACCGAACTCGGTTCCGGTTCCGGTTCCGGTTCCAATTCTCAACCTGATTATGTCCTGCTTTTTCGTTTAATCACCAACCTGATTTCAAGACGTAGGTTAGAGACATTGAAAATCAAATTGCTAACCATTTATCTATATTAGAGGAAAAAATAGATTGCAAAGATGACATACAATTTTCCTTTGGGAGAAGTTGTTAGGAGTCCAGATTAACAACGTGCTATGGTTCGTAGATATAGTGAATTATTTGGTAAATAGAACATTTCCACTAGACTTGTCAAACCAACAAAAGAAAAAATCTCTTCATGAGACAAATATTATCTATAGAATGAGCCATACTTATTCAGCCAAGGAGTAGATCCCATAAAGAGAAGATGCATGCCTATTGAGGAACGAGAAGGAATACTACAACATTGCCACTAAATCAGAATCAAACTCTACATAAAAAATCAAACCCTAAATCAGAAATCAAACTCTAAATCAAAAATTAAACCTAAATAAAAAATCAAACTATAAATCAGAAATGAAACCTTAAATTAGAAATTGCAGCCCCTAAATTCGAAATCTAGACCTCGCAGGTTTGCCGTTCAATCGCCGTTTGCAGCCTCACGTTCTCCGTTCGCACTTCAATCTCAGCCTTAAGTTCGCCGTTTAGCACTTCAATCGTTGTTCGCAGGTTCACCGTTCGCCGTGTTGCAGATTTGCCATTCGCACTTCTCGCTCTCCAGCCTCCAGGTAGTCGCCACTCGCAGTCGGTTCCAGCTTGAAGATAGTTTCCCTATTTTTTTTAAAAAGGAAGTCGATTCTCAGTTCTTGAATCAAGAACCAGGAACCGAACCGTAATTATAAAAGAAAACCGAGAATTGAAATTATTTTCATTATAAGAATCGAGTATTGGAACCGAACTATGGTTTCGGTTCGGTTCTCGGTTCTGGTCGGTTCTTGCCCACCCCTATGTACATGGGGAGGATGAATCTTCTTGATGCTTTAGGCACTCTAGCGCTAAAGCATCACAAGGCTATCTCCGTGCAATCTTTTGCTGCATGAAGAATGGTCGTTTACGTGAGAAATGACGATGGGGCATTCATGACATGTCCTTAGGTTGAAAGTCCTGAAAGTGAAAAAAAAAGAGGTGGGGCATTGATGACGTGTCCTTAGGCTGCAACTCCTGAAAGTTGTAAATCCAGATGAGAGGGTGATGACGCCTCCTTAGGTTGCAAGCCCCTAAACTTGGCCAGGGTATTGTCACACAGAGTTTACAGTGTTGTCAGTCACAAAGATTATCTTATCATAGTACCGTTCCATTTGGCGGGTTGGCTGGATGACTCGAGCTTGCTTGTCGGCAACCCTCCTCAATTTGGGACACTGATGTCCTAGTGAGAAGGGGTCTATCGTGGGGCAACCTCATCCATTACTATGATTAAGCGAGTTGTGTAGGCTCGGAACTTACTCGCTGACAACTCGGACGACGTGTTGGATCTGCGGATCGGCGTCATAGATATTCTTTCCTGCCACATGAGGTGTTGCTATTGGCGGATAGCCTCCTTTTCTGTGGCTGTGCTGGGTGGTTGCGCGAGTTGTGTCAGCTCGGAACTTGCTCGCCGACAACTCGGGTAATGCACTGGATCTTCGGATCATATTGGCAGTGCCTATAGCCCGTCACCACATCCGAGAGATCATACCACCTTTTGTTAATAAGTGGCGGAAGATTATCTTATCATAGTACGTTCCATTTGGCGGGTTGGCTGGATGACTCGAGCTTGCTTGTCGGCAACCCTCCTCAATTTGGGACACTGATGTCCCAGTGAGAAGAGGTCTATCGTGGGGCAACCTCATCCATTACTACGATTAAGCAAGTTGTGTAGGCTCGGAACTTGCTCGCCGACAACTCAGACGACGTGTTGGATCTGCGGATCGCCGTCATAGATATTCTTTTCTGCCACATGAGGTGTTGCTATTGGCAGATAGCCTCCTTTCTGTGGCTGTGCTGGGTGGTTGCGCGAGTTGTGTCGGCTCGGAACTTGCTTGCTGACAACTCGGGTAATGCACTGGATCTTCGGATCGTATTGGCAGTGCCTATAGCCCGTCACCACATCCGAGAGATCATACCACCTTTTGTTAATAAGTGGCGGATGAGTCATTGCGTGACCATCCCTTTTCACTGATGACGTTTTCGTACGGAAAACGATATTGGCATATTTTGCGAGTATAGTTGTCTATGTATACAGTAAATTTTAATAAAGTCACATCGAGAGCCATGAGCCGGATTTATAAAATGATAAAAAAAATTTTAAATGTTTAAAATCCATGTACGGTAAATGAGAAGAAAGAAAGAGTTTTCAAATATAAAGAAAACAGTTTTAGCATGCATTGCATTTAGTATAGATTTTCCTACTGAGTTAGTCACTCACCCTCTTAAACTAAAATTTTCCCTAGGTTAGGGTGTAGATTTGGCGTGTTGGTCTTGTATGTGTGGCAGCGTAGTGATGTTGGTAGTCCTGTTGGATGTCTCGATCTCCCCGTGGATGGGTGAAGGTTCGACGGTGCAATCTCGTTCATGGTATGTTAGGATTTTAAATTTTGGTGTTGTTCGATTTAATTCCCGCACAGTATTTTCATTATTATGCTATCATGTCTCTAGTTGATTACTTTGTAGGCCCCAACCCCTGTTATTTGGGCTTGGGTTTGGTATTATTTCCATTAAGTCTTCCGCATAAAAATTCACTCCTTGCCCTGAGTAGCCAGGTTCTCTCCGAGAATCGGGTCGCCTGACCTGGCGGTTTTGTTTGGCCTGCCTCCGGGTCTTGACAGTCCCCCGCTCAGAATTTACAGCCATAATTGAATCTGTCAATTTCTAAAGGCGATGGCGGAGGATCGTCCATGCCGTTGGATTGAGGGAGGGACGTCCCTCATAGGGATTGATGGCCATGATTGAATTTTTCATTTTCCAAAGGCGATGGCGGATGACAATTCATGGCTGTTGGATCAAGCGAGGGACGTCCTTGGATCAGAATGGACACTCAGGATAGACTCCAAATTCTTTTCAGTTGAAGGGTCACGTGCAAGGCACACACATTTTTAAAATGCGCTAATTCCCTCAATTAAGACGGACGTCCCTCTTCCGTAATGGACGTCCCTCGACCTATTTCAGACGTCTCTCGTCGAGATATGGATGTCCCTCGACCAAGACTACACCGTTCTGCCTGCAATGGACGTCTCTCGTCTTAAGACGTCATCATTCAATATGAAACGCATGTCCGTCTTAATACAAGGGATGTCCGTTTTCATTCAGAGAATGACATTCGGTCCAAAACGGACGTCCCTCGTATTAAGACGAACGTCCCTCGTATTCAATCCTGACTGTTAATCTCGATAAGGGACGTCTCTCACTCAATTCAACAGCCATGAAATGTCGTCTGCCGTTGTCTTTGGAAATTGACAGATCGTGACCGTCAATTTCGAGCGGGAGACGTCTTTTCTCGATCCAACGACCATTGACAATCGTCTTTCATCGCCCGATAATCATTCAGATGCCCGATAACTGGTAGGAGGGACGTCCCATGCCTCCTAATAATTGACGTCCTTTGTTTCCATTCGACGATCCTTGCCTTCAATAAAACAGAGGCGTTAACGTCGACGAATTTGAACGGAAAATATGACTGCGAGATCACCGACAAAAATTTTTAATAGTTTAAAGTTTTAGTTGTTAATAAATTTTTATAGGGTTTGATTTGTCATTGATTGTTAACATAGGATTTACTGTGTTAATTTTTCTGGTTAAATTATATACCACTTTCACAGCGGTTGTACAAAAATAGTTAATTGAGAAAAAAACTAGCATGTTTAATAAAGTATTGTAATTGCAAACATAAGCCGTCGCAGTTCCAACCTTCATAGGTTTTGTTTCATTTTAACCCAAGCCCTTATGAACGAGAGGGAGGAAGAAAAAGGAGATAAAATTGATGGGATCGATTTATTCAATTAAGACTACGGGGTCACCATGACCTGAACTTATCATTGTGTATTTGGGAGGAAATTCGAACGTGTTAATGTTATTCTTCTGTTACTTCACATGGATGGAATGAGTAATTAATGTTCTTAGATAGGTTTACAGGTGCAGAGATTGAGTAATTAATTTTGATAGCATAGGGAGTAGCGTCATCAAAGTCAAAGTTGTAGAAATGTGCTATTCACCATAAAGGGTGGAGTCCATTCACTATTAATTACTAAGGAAGTGTTTTGTCTAAGCTAGTTTCTTATTTTTCTGATTTCATTTAGGTAAAGGCAGTTCCAATCAAATTTAATTCTAGTTGAGTATTTCCAGCTCTGATGAGTTACTTTGTAATTCTACAAATGAATATCTTCGGTATTCGATAAGTGAGCAATAATAAATATCATATTGACTCCCCTGTGTTTTATTCCTTCTATTTTGTTTGTAATTGAGCGTACAAAACTCATGGCAACTAATGGGAATGCTGCAAGTATTCCTCCCTCCATCAATTCCAGTCTTCACATGTCAAAGCTATGAGTTTTGGAGCATCAAAAATCAAGACACTATTTAAGTTACAAAATCTATGAGAATTGGTTAAAAATGGGTATCCAGATCTAGATGAAGAGGCTAGGCTGAAGGAAAATAAGAATAAAGACTCAAAAACTTTGTTCTTCATTCAATAAGCTGTCTATGAGTCAATTTTCTCAAAATAAGCTGCAGTAGCTACAGCCAAACAAGCTTTGGACGACTTTGCAGATAGCATTCCAAGGCTCTACAAAGGTAATCATGGTAAAACTCAAGTCTTTTTGCCAAGAGTTTGAAACCTTGCAAATGAAGAATGAATAGTCAATATAAGATCTCGTGACTAAAGTAGTTAGGATTGTTAATTAGATGAGATTCTATGGAGAGCAAGTTTGTGATTAAACTATTGTTGCAAAGGCTTCATGAAGTTTGATTTAAAGTTTGATCATGTAGTTGCCACTATTGAAAAATCTAAAAACTTAGCCACAAACTCATTTGATGAAATAATGGGATCTTTGCAATCTCATGAGTCAAGATTGAATAGATCAGAAGAAAATAATGAAGTGAAGACCTTTCATGTAAAGACATTTGATTTGAGACATCAAATAAAAAAATGAGCAAAAGAAGCTAAGTAAGAGAGGACATGGTAGAGGTGGATTTCTTGAAAGAGGTGGTCGTTGCAAAGGATGAGGTGACATGAAGCACAATGAAAGACAATCAAATGAAAACCACATAAACAACAAGAGGGCTATACAATGTTACTTCTGCAATTGGTTTGGACATGTAAAAGCTAATTGTTGGAAGAGGAAAAAGTAAGCTAGTTATGTAGAACAAGAGAATGGGGAGCTCAAGCAATTCATGGCCTATCATGAAAACAAAACTACCTAAAAAAAAATTTGGTTTCAGTACAACGGTTGTTCTAATCACATGCAAAGAATAAAATCATTGTTTAAAGAGCTTGATGAGTCATGACAGAAATGGGGCTTGGAGATGACAAACAGATGTAAGTAAAAACCAAAGGTACTGTTGTAGTCAACAATAGTCATGATAACATAAAACTCCTTTATAATGTCTATTTTATTCCTAGTTTATCTCAAAACCTGCTAAATGTTGGGCAACTTATAATAGTGGATATTTTATTTTATTTGATGGTGCATCTTGTGTGATTAGAGATAAAAAAAATCTGATCAAATTATTGTTGATGTTCATATGATACCAAACAAATTATGTCCTCTTGAAATTTCTATTGTAGAAAATCATGCACCAATTAAAGAAGAAGGAACTTGTTTTTGGGTTGCCTACAATTGAATCTTAGGTGTATGTTGTCACCAGCCCCCGATCCCGTCAAGAATTGCGCCGCAAACTAGATTCTCTACTCAGAGAATGATCACAAACCACACAACTCGTAGTGGAAGCTCACTAATCACACATGCACTTGCGCAATTGGGCCACATAAATATTAAAATCCACTTAAAGAAGAAAATTGTACATTATTATTTATTTAGAAAATTAACACCGCAAACCCTATAGTTTACAAATAATGACAAATCAAACCTTGAAGAAATTTCACTAACAACTAAAACTCTGAACTATAGAAAATTCTCGCCGGCGACCTTGTAGTCACGTTTTCCATCCAAATCCATCAAATTTAACACCCGGCTTTGTTGACGTCAAGAATCGTCGAATGGAGATGAAGGACGTCAATTATCAGGGATCGAGGGATGTCCCTTTTGCCAATTGGAAGACGAATGGTCGTTGGAACGATTATTGGGCGATGGCGGACGATTTTCATTGGTCATTGGATCGAGGAAGGACATCCCCTGCTCAGAATTGACGGCCATGATTGAATCTGTCAATTTCCAAAGGCGATGGTGGACGATCATCCATGTCGTTGGATCGAGGGAGGGACGTCCCTTATAGAGATTGACGACCAAGATTGAATCTGCCATTTTTCAAGGGCGATGGCAAACGACAATCCATGGCCGTTGGATCGAGCGAGGGACGTCTTTGGATCAGAATGGACGTTTAAGACGGACTTCAAATTCTTTTCAATTGAAGGGTCACGTGCAAGGTACATGCATTTTTAAAACGCACTAATTTTCTCAATTAAGATGGACATCCCTCTTCCATAACGGATGTCCCTCGACCTATTTCGGACGTCTCTCATCGAGAAACGAACGTCCCTCGACCAAGACTACGTCGTTCTGCTCATAATGGACATCTCTTGTCATAAAACGTCGTCATTCAGTATAAAACAGACGTCCGTCTTAATACGAGGGATGTCCATTTTCGTTCAGAGAATAACATTCGGTCCAAAACGGATGTCCCTCGTATTAAGACGAACGTCCCTCGTTTTCAATCCTGGCTATTAATCTCGATAAGGGACGTCCTTCGCTCAATCCAAAAGCCATGGAATGTCGTCTGCCATCACCTTTGGAAATTGACAGATTCAATCATGGCCGTCAATTTCGAGTGGGCGGACATCTTTCCTCGAGCCAACGCCCATTGACAATCATCTGCCATTGCCCGATAATTGTTCCGACTTCCAATAACTGGCAGGAGAGACATCCCTCGCCCTTCAATAATTGACGTCCTTTGTCTCCATTTGACGGTCCTTCCCTTCAACGAAACAGAGATGTTAACATCGATGCATTTGGACGGGAAACGTGACTACGAGGTCGCCGGTGAGAATTTTGCATAGTTCAGGGTTTTAGTTGTTAGTAAAATTTTTTTAGGGTTTAACTTGTCATTGGCTGCAAGCTATAGGGTCTGTGGTGCTAATTTCTCTATTTATTTACAAAATTGTATCTAAATTTATTTTACAAACATGAGCCAAATTAAAACTAGTACATTAAAATAAAAACTCAAACCATACTATTGGGCCTATACCGTGAGCTTTTTAAGCTCATTAAGAATCTTAATATAAGGATTCAATAAACCATACAAATATCACTATTAACCATATACTAATTCCAAAATTATTAGTCTTCACATCCTTAACTTTCAATATTTAATTTTTTGATCAACTCTCATGTTCATATATCCCAGTATCTATGTTTTATCTAGATCTTTAGATATTTCTAATTAATATCTCAACTATATGATATTTTTCTTTCTATAAAAAGTGTTTAGTGCATATGAATAAATGTTTGGGCCTATGGTTTAGATAACCATAGTCTACTTTTCCTATTTCTCATGTGCAATTACTCATTATGCACAATCTAACCCTCATACACATTTGATTATTTAATACTTTTCAATGCAATCTCATGTGCTATCCCAATTAAGCACCACCATTCTATGGATAATATACTCAATATAGCTCATGAATTTTACACTCAATTTCCTTACATGTTATACCTTTAAACACCTTTAAACTCTATAGAATACTTATTCTATAATTTTTTTTCTACCTTCCAATGTGATTTCTGATACTATGGATTACTTATAGTATTATGGTCTATCTATCACCAACATTATTTAGAGATTTCCAAATTCTCAAACTATATTTTATGTACTTGTATGATTTATCTATACCAATACTAGACATCTCTAATGTGTCTAATCTTAAGCTATCTAGACATTTACAAGATATGTCTAATATTGAATCATCTTTAGACATGTATAATTAATGTCTATCCGACTCTATTTAGATATTTATAATATATATCTATCATAAACTATCTAGACTTCTCTAATTAATGTCTATCACAAATGATCCCTCTATATGAAAGAATTTCTCAACATGGTGCATACATAAATGCCTAGACTTATGATATAATAAATCATAGTCTAAATACCATAACCACACAACATTCTTAGACATTTCTAATGATGTCTATCACAATGATACTATAATCATATAATTATCTAACTATGTCATCTTATGACCCACAATTATGCAATAAATGAATTGCATATGAATATCACATCATGAACCTCTTTTCACAACTATGCAATGATGATAGTGACCAATGCAATGCTCTATTTTATATTAAATGATCATATTATTTAATAATTACTGTATTATTAACATATACGTGACGGTCTACATATCTAAGAATGTCAACATTTATGTGACTATCAATATGAATGATCAGCATCGTATATAAAGTCGCACACGACTATGAAACCCCAACATTTGACCATTGTCTCCAATAGGTGTGTCTATGAATAGAAAAACCTTCGGAGGGCTAGGGCCTTGCAACCCAAGGAATCACTCCCTCTCTATTTCTCACTTTACATATGTCACACAATACATAGTCTGCCAATGTATATTGAGTTCCTCTGTGACTAATAATACCACCCAGATAATATTTTTGTACATATAAATATGTTCATAATGCATGATTTGTCATCCTCACTATGCACACATTGAATGCAAGTAATACATACTAATAATGCATGTAATATGAATTGTGCAAATCTTGTTATTAAACACAAACAAATTATGCATGATTTGGCTTCATACATATATCTAGACATGTGTTATATATGTCTCAATTCTCTCTTTTAAAGGATTTATGCAATGGTTTAAAAATCTAAGGAAAACATCCGGAAATCACTTGTTTTGGATGTCTTCACCTCAATCACGATCGTTCGCTCCAACACATTTTCAAGACAAAAACATAGAATCCCGATCCTCTGCCCCTCAACAGTAGTTGACCGCTTATGGTTATGGTTTTAAAACTCGAGACTGTCAATTTTACAGACGTCTGCCCCCAAAGATTGGTCATCCACTCTTATTGCATAATACTTTATTCTAGTCTTATTGCATAATATTTTATTCCACGACATGATACTTTATTCCAGTCGACCACACCGTAATACCGACCCAACATTATTTTATATAGTCCTGTTGACTGCAATTTGTACAGATTGTCATTTTCCTCACTTTGTGGTCGTCCAACCCCATAGGTCGGTCGTTCGCACTCAATTTTAATCCCCAATTCTTCACAATTTCAAGCATTCAATTCCATTCCAAACTAATATCAACTCATATTATAATCACTTTATATAATCTTCCAAATATACATTTAAATCTATTTAAACCACTCAACATTATATTGATTATAACAATAATTCTAACTTTTATCAATAGAGATTTCCACATCATATACACCAAGTTTAGAGCATAGCATTCAACCAATATTTTCTCTATGATACACTAACCAAATGCATGGCTAAACCATTCTCTTTATCATCAAAGTGTCTTAATTTAATACTCATACTCCTTCACATATACATATCTCCATCTATATAATTTTCCTTTAATCAATTCAATTAAGAATCTCAATATCAACCAATTTAACCAAACCTATATACTTAAACCATAGATATCAACATGCGATTCCATAAACATCAATTATAATTTTCAACCCACCGTTTTTTTCACCTAAACTATGTAATATTTAACATAGTTTGTAAAACACTTAGTTTAAGGTTATTACCTCTTGAAGATCACTTATTCTTCACTTTCTCCTCTTGATTTTAGGCTCAAAAGGATTCTCTTGAAGAGAAGAACACATTTTCTTAAAGACTTGAAAGTCAATTCCTTCTCCTTCTCTTCTTCCTCTTCTTCACCTCTCTTCTCTTTTCTCTCTTTCCCTGGTTTCAACATGAAAATGAAGTCTCAGCCATTCCCTTCACTTTCTAGAGAGATCTTAGGGTAAAATTACACTTTTGTCCAATTTATCCTTTAAAAAGTATCATTTTACCCTTCCTTACATGGATATTTACAAAAATATCATGGTTAATTATCTTTAATCACACTTAGCTTAAACTAATAAATCTCACTTGGTTCTAATCTAATCCTCATGATTATCATAATTAATTATGATTAATTAACCATAATCACACACTGAGTTTCTAATCCACAAGTGACATGTCATAACTCCATTGATTGTTCAATTTTATTACATAGCCACATACTTGGTGAGGAACATTTCTCCTTTTATATATTTCTCCAAATTCAAACTCTAAAGTCTCATTTAAAGTTATTTTTCAAAACAGTGCAGTTTTGAACTTATCCAACTTCAAGCATGCATAACTTTTATTGCATACATCTAAGTCCTTTCAATCCATAGCCATATACTTTATTTATGTGTCTACTTTATGACCTAACAATGGTTTGAATTAATAATAGCAATAACTTATCCAATTAGCCACAATCAATGACTATGTTTATTTATAGCACATTTATCAACTTTCATGCAAAAATCCATTTCTTAAAGAGGATACATCCAATTAATCTAATCTCATCACCATTTCATAATCTAAGGCATCTATTATTATACCTATTTTTAATTTGGAAAGACATCCTCAATTGATCTGTAAATTTCTTATTCAAAGTCATCTCATGATTTATTTTTCACTTAATCACTTTTAATTATACAAAACATGATTATTAAGTTTAATCCGTAATCTAAATCATCACATATGTGAAGGCTGCACATATAGGAAACATTGTAAAAAACATTACCTGTGGAGAAGTCTTGAAGAGAATCTCATTGTCTTAAACTTATACATGCTAACTAATGTGGTCCTATGAAAACACAATCGTTTGGTGGGAGTAGATATTTTTTGTTATTTACATATGACTATATCAGGATGAGTTGAGTGTATTTCCTATAATCCAAGTTAGAGACTTTTGAAATCTTCAAAAAGTTCAAGGCACTTATGGAGAAGCAAATGGGAAGTTGCATTAAAGCTTTATGAACAATAGAGGTAGTGAATTTGTTTTACAAAAAGTAAATCAATTTTGTGAAGAAGGCTTGTGAAGAGAACTAACAACTCCATATGCACAAGGGAAAAATGGTGGAGCTGAACAAAAGAATCGAATGGTTGTTGAGATGACAAGAAGCTTGCTAAAAGCTAAAGGACTTTCTTATCAGTTTTGGGCAGAAGCTGTTACAATTATTGTTTCCTAATTGAACTTATCTCCAACAAAGGCTATTATGAACATGACTCTATATGAAGTGTGGCACAGTACAAATCCTTGAGTGAGTCATTTAAAAGTTTTTGGATCTATAGCTTATGCTTTGATTGATTTGAATAATCATAATAAACTTCGTGATAAATCAATAGTGTATTTTCGTTGGTTATAGTTCTCAATCTAAAGCATATAGGCTATATAATCTTATTAGGAGGAAAGTTATTATTAATAGGAATGTTGTATTCAATGAAGAAGTTAGTTGGAGTTGGGAAGAAAATGGTGGAGAGATTAATAAAGTCACTCATTTTGAAGTACCAATCACTGAACCTCCATCAACCATAAGATACGCACCAAGTTCTCTAAGTTCAAGCAAATAAAGCTCCTTCAAATTCAACAACCAGCCCTTCAAGTAGAAGCAATGCATCTTCTTTAGATGAAACTCTACAAAGAAAATTCATGACATTAAATGAGATTTATGAGTCAACACAAGCATTATTTGTAGCTGATCCAACAACATGTAAAGAAATAGGAATGGGAAAATGCCATGAAAGAAGAAGTTACAGGAATCCAAAGAAACGAGACATGGGAGTTGGTAAAGCAACCCCAAGGCAAAAATGTTATTGGAGTCAAATGTATCTTCAGAACCAAGTATGTTGCAGATGGCAGCATACAAAAGCACAAGGCGAGGCTCGTAGTGAAGGGTTATTCACAACAACAAGATGATTATGAAGACACTTTTTTCCCGTTGCATGATTTTAAATAGTGAGAACTCTTTTAGCCATGGCTGCTCAAATGAATTGGCCTATATATCAATTTGATGTAAATTCAGCATTCTTGAATGGTGAATTAAAGGAGGAGGTGTTTGTCTCACAACCTGAAAGGTTCTCATAACCTGAAGGGTTCAGTGTTGCGAGGAAAGAAGAGCATGTATATAGATTGAGAAAAGCTCTCTACGGGTTGAAGCAAGCTCCTCAGGCATGGTACAACAAAGTAGACTCATATTTCTGCGAGAATGGGTTTGAAAGAAGTAAGAATGAACCCAATCTTTATACGAAGAAGCAAGGTAAAAATCAAATTCTCATTGTTTGCCTTATGTGGATGATATGATTTATGTGGGTTCTTATTCTTTTATGAATGAATTCAAAGTCTGTATGAAGAAAAAGTTTGAAATGTCAGATTTAGGTATGCTAAATTGTTTTCTTGGATTGGAAGTGAGGCAAGTTGAAGATGGAATCTTTGTGTCACAAAGGAGGTATGCTATTGATTTGCTTAAAAGATTTAACATGTTCAATTGCAAAATTGCAACCACACTGTAATGATTTGAAAATTTTATTTAAAATGATTTAAATATGAGGTAATAATATTAAATTATTATGAAATGAGGAGTGGTCAACCCAGGCAAGCATGATTGACCATTAGACATGCTTAAAAATCAATAGTTATGTATATATAAATTGTTTTCCCAAAATGGTTTGGATATTTAGTATGGTTGAAAATACAAATGTGAATGGAATTGTATAAAATTTTAGGATAATAAACTAGGCATCTTGAGGAAGAGATGGATGCTAGAATCATACAATTTGAAGTTGTATAGCTAAAGTTATACTATTTTAAGGTTAGACTAAGTGTATATGACACTTATGTATAGTTTCTGTTAAACATTTAATTCAGGCAAATTAAGTGAGAATTTGACGATGCTTTTTGATAATGGAAGTATTCTAAGACATATATCTAAGATATTATATAGTAAAATATGGTCACCAGTAGGGTGGTGCCACCTGTCAAGCTAAAGCAAGTATCTGGAAGTGTAAATAATAAGAAAGTTAATGATAGAGTGGTCTTTTGACCTTAATAATTAAGGTTGAAGCTATAATTCAACAAGGAGTTTTCTAAAAAGTCTCCTTCTTATCTAAATAAGGTAGGAAGAAGTGCTGGTTTTTGGCATAAGAAAAACAAAAAAGAAGTGAGAAAAGGAAAGGAGAAAAGAGAAAATACGGGTTTTGAGAAAAGCTAGAAATTGAAGTGTAGGAGAGTGATTCTGACTTGAATATGAAAGAAAGAGTGTTCATAAAGTAGAAAGGATTTAAAAGAATTAAAAAGTAAAGAAAGTGTTGAAGTCTGGAAGCTTATCAAAGCTTGAAAGTGTTGAAATCCAAGGAAGTAACTCTAATCCTTAAAGAGTTAGAATTTTATGTAATTTGCAAATTATAGGTGACTATAGGTGATGATTTTAGATCAATGATTGTTGAAATAGTAATACTAGATGTTTTGGGACACTGATAATGTGATATAGGTTTATTTTGAGTTGAAGTAATATCTAGGGAAATGAGAAATATCATAGAGTTTTAATAGTTTTTCTCAGGTGCGGATGTTTGAAAGTATTGGTGTCCATAGAAAGAGGCACCTGCAGAAGTGTTAGTGTCCACAGAATGAGGTGTCAGCATTTGAAAAGTGAAATTTGCGGAACGAGGGGTTCACATAAATGTTGGTATTCGCAACGAAAATATTGATGTCTACGAAATGAGGTATCGGGGGAAGCGTTAGTGTCTGCAAAATGAGGTGTCAGCGTATAAGAGGTGGAATCCGTGTAACGAGGGGTCCACAAAAAGGTTGGTGTCCACAATGGAAGTATTAGTGTTTGCAGAAGAGTGGGTGTCCACAGTTTGTAAAAAATTGTTATTTCTATTAATAATAAATTTCACGTGTAATTTTTCACATATTATTCGGTCAAGGTATTGAAAGGTTGGCTTGTTTTGTCTCATAGTGGCCATGTGGGAATTTTGGTCAATTGTCAACTTGGTTGAATTGGTTATCTCTAAGTGGTAAATAAATCAAAGAGATTAATTCTATAAATAGAAA
This sequence comes from Begonia loranthoides, assembly GCA_022433065.1. Classification (NCBI taxonomy): domain Eukaryota; kingdom Viridiplantae; phylum Streptophyta; class Magnoliopsida; order Cucurbitales; family Begoniaceae; genus Begonia; species Begonia loranthoides. The sequence goes on from CM039478.1 coordinate 8,469,821, forward strand.
TTATCTCTAATCGAAGTTTGGTTAATGCTCGAGAGTGTCGAAGAAATCAAAATATTAAAGGGAGTGTGTGATGTGCGTTGGGTGATTTTCATAAGAGAGCAGGTGACAGGTAGAGGAATTATGGTCGATTGTTCTACGTGAACATTGCCTCCATGAAAGGAGCAGAACACTGGAGGCTGGAATACAAACAAACAGAGATACACAACATAAACAATGTTGGCTTCTCGACAATTTGTGGTCGACCGGTTGAGATTAGCGGTCGACCATAACGCAACAATCTTCCAAACCGAATATGTGATTCTCAAAATTTGGGAGAATTTTGGAAGTCCCAAACCAATCCCTCGATCCCAAAATTCAAGTGAACTCCTTCACAATGATTAGAACTTCTTTCAAACCCCAAAAGAGCAATTCCACGCATCGAACGAATGGAATCCATGGATTGTCAAGAATTGAAGAATGAAAAGAGAACAATAGTGAATTATGGAAACTCGTTCTTGTTCTAACCCACAAAAAGATGAGACGAAGATTCAACTAAACCGCCACACTCAAACTCACCACTTATGAATGATAAGGTAAACGATTCTAAGAGACAACCTTCAAGATCCAACAAGAGAGAAACCTCTAATTTTCAATTAAATAATCAAAACTCAACAGTTAACTCTCATAAACAAACCCTAACCCTAGACTAAATAGCCATCACAATGACAAAACTTTAAATAAGTCAAAGTTTTGAATTAAACAACTAAAATTAAATAAAATAAAACAATAAAATAAAGTTGAAAGCTTGGATGAGGCCGGTGGCACATCAGTGTGTTTGACATATATGTTGGTGATATATATTAAATAAAAACAAAAATAATGTTCTGAATATAGGTAGAGGGGAAGGAAACCCTATTTTCTTATATTGCATTCAGTTGACACCCGTGAAGAAGAGAGAGAGAGAGAGAGAGAGAGAAAGAGATGTAAGATCGAATCGGAGAAGAAGGATGATCTAACATTAGACTTATATTCTGGATGACCTCAACTCCAACTTTTGCGCTGAGGTTTTGCGGGTAAATCTAGTTTTGATCTCTATTGTTGAGTTTCAAGTTTAAGTTTTATTGGTTTTTGATTCGGGCTTGGAAAAGTCAAAAATGGGTGTGAGTACTAAAATGTTTGGGTAGATTTGAGTTTATGCAAGAGTTTAGCCCGATTGGAGGTGAAAATCAATCAAAGGGACGAGTTTCCCTCACGTTTTTGAGATGGGATTGTTGTCCCTGTTGGTCCAGTTGACCACGAGATTATTCTAGAGGTTTTGGGGGACATCCCTCTCCAGCATCCACAGAAAGCGGGATGTTTGTTTCTAACGTCGTGGGATGTGAAACTTCCATTCTGCACGTCCGTGGGCGAGGGGGACGTCGACAAAAGCATGAATGTCCTTATCAAATTTTGCACGAGTACAAACGTCTACAGGGGCGCAGGGTAATTGTGGTGAACATCTGCATTGAACTAGCTAACTGGTCTGGTCATCCATTGTGCGGACTGGATGGCTGTAGTGACGTTTTGGATCAAATTTTTGTCACCGAGGCGCTACGTGGCTTAAGGAAGCTCACGACCATGGGTCTTTTACTTCCTATTTGGGTTCCTAGTCTCAGTATAGAATTCATTCCTTACTTTTCCTAAAGTTTTAATAGGAACTCACAATGGTTGACTCTATTATAGGTTCCGACGACTTTGTGGACTTCAATCAAATTGTCAAAGAGATTTTTGCTCCACTCAATGAGAAAGGTTGCCAAAAATGTTGAGATTTTATATTTTATTCCATTGCATTGCATCATTTTATGGGTTGCCACATATGAAAACCCAATGGGGACTATTCAAAAACACTTCAATTTTTATACTACGTACATACGTGAGTTTTACATGTTTCCTTTATATGCATGGTATTTCATGGTGTGCTACTATGATGATCTGGATTAAGGATTAATATTAATAATTATGTTTAGTATAATAAAATGTGATTAAGTGTTAAAAATGACTTTGAATAACAAATTGACTAACCAATTGAAGGTATTTTTCAAAACTAAAAGTAGGTATAATATTAGATACCGTAGACTATGGATTGGTAATGAAATTGGAATAATTGGATGTATGTTCATTAAGATATGAAATTTTGCACGAAAGTGATAAATGTGCTTTAAATAAGCATAGTCACTATTTATAGCTAATTGGATAAGTTATTGTAATTATTAATTCAAACCATTTTCATATTATAAAGTACACACATAAATGAAGTGTTTGACTCTAGATTGGATTTATTTGGATGCATGCAATGAAAGTTATGCATGTTTGAAGTTGGATAAGTCCAAAACTGCACTGTTTTGGAAGAGTTCTTTAAAGTGGATTTTAGAGTGAGAATTTGGAGAAGTGTATAAAATAAAAAATGTTCCTAATACATTGACGTATGTGGTAATGTAATAAAATTGGACAACCAATGAGCTATGGACATGCGTCACTTGTGGATTAATGACTAAGTGTATGTTTAAGGTGTAATTAGTGAATAGTTTAAGTTAATTAATCGTGATTAATTATGATAATCATGGGAATTAGCTTAGAACTAATTTAAAGTGATTATTTTAAGTTAATTATGGTTAAGGATAATTAACCATGGTATTTTGGTAAATTTTCATGGAATTAAGGGTAAAATGGTAAACTTTGACGGACAAAATGGTATTTCACCCCTAGAAGCTCCCTAGAAATTTGAGGGAGGTTGAAGATGATCCTCATTTTGTGCTGGAATAGAAGGAGAAGAAGGTGAGGAAAAAGAGGGAATCGACCTTCTATCCTTTAGGAAAAGTTGTTACTCTCACCATGAGCAATCTTTTGAGCAAAAAAAAAAAATCAAGAGGAGGAAGTGAAAAATAAGTTGTCTTCAAGAGGTAAGAACTTTAATCTTGGTATTTATAAACTATGATTTATTACATAGTTTTTGATAAAGAAAATGGTGGGTTAAAAAGTACACTTGATGCTTATGGAATTGAATGTTGATATCTATAGTTTAAATAGATATTGGTTGATGTTGAGATTTTTAATTGAATTCACTAAAGGAAAATGATATGGATTGAGATTTATATGTGAAGAAATTATGTATTAAATGGATTTGGGATGAAGTTATTGAAAGCATGATTGAAAGTAAATTGTGTAAATAATCATTGTTTATACCTATGATTGGTAAGGGTTTGCTTTGGTTAAAGTTTGGTCAAATTGGCTGATTGAAGAATGAAATGGATATGTTTTGATGATTAACAAATGGTTAGAGAAATATAAGTATTAAATTGATATTTTGGTGATTAAGAGAATAGTTTAGACATGATTCATGTACATGCATTATTATTATGTATTATATGCATTCAATGTGTACATAATGAGGATGCACAAATCATGCATCATGAGAATATTTATATGCACAATAGATAGTATCCCGGTATATTATTGGTCACAGAGGAACCCAATATATCAAGAATGACTATGGAGTTTTATTTGTTCATGGACATACCTATTAGAAAGAGTGGCTAGTATGGTAGAGTTTTATAGTTGTGTGTGACTTTACATACTATAGTATTTGATACTGCATATTGACATTTATGAGCATATTAATACGTTACTTGTTAAATAACTTCATTATTGAAATTAAATGGACATTGCATTGACTCATATCATCATTACTATAAGTAAGTAAAAAAGTATTGTGTGATATTCATATTGGATATCATTGTGGTATAATAAAGAGGTCTATAGATAGATCTAGGTAGTGGATATTGGTCTTATAATTGTAAATTGCATAGAATTGTAATTCTTGACTTGTAAATTTACTTGTTGACTGTCACTGTCATAACATTTGGTATCAGAGCAAGGTTGTTTCCTTTGGGAGGAGGGAGGTACAGTGGTGCCAAGAGGGAGACACCGTAATGGTGGGAGCTCTTAATATTCGAAGACCAAAAAAAAGGGCAGTGAGTTGTGAATTCTTGAGTCGCACGATATTGGCCAACTAATACTGTGACGTTGAGCTTCATAGCTCTTTGCATTGTGGTTTTTATTCTTCTCAAATACAGAGAGTTCTATTCAGTGTAGGAATAGAACTCTAACTCTTGGACCTAGTGTGTATATGGGTTTTACTTTCCGCTAGCATAGTTTCGTATGAGGGTCACATTTAGTGGCCTAAGTGTTTATAATGAAGTTAAGATTTATTTTGTTTTGTAAATAATAATTTAAGTTGTTATATGTTCAATTAAAATGTGGTTGTAACAAAATGAAATAACATATTTGATTATGGTGTACATATTTAATAAAAAGAAAAACTTAATTGAATTGAAATATAGTAAATTATGTTGTGATTATTTGTAATATTATCCTTTGTAAGAATACCTGAGTGACATAATCCAATATTATTATACTTCAACTTGAATATTAGTGTGCATGTGTTGTTCTTCGGAGAATCCTTATTATAATTTCATACTTCAAAGGGTTTTAAGGTTGAGGTCGCGACACACACCAATGCATTCAAATGAGAAGTTGCAAGTCGATGATGGTTCTGAACCAACAAATGCAAAATATTTTAGATGTTTGGTCAGAGGATTAATTTATTTAACTAAGATGAGACCTGGATATTGCCTTTGTAGTTAAAATTATTTCCAGATTTATGCATTGCCCTTCAAAGCATCACCTTGGAGTTGCCAAATGAGTGTTGCGATATATTGTAGGTACAATTGATCTTGGTTTATGGTTTGATCATGTTTTGGATTCAAAGTTAAGTAGCTACAACAATAGCAATTGGGTTGGATGTTGGGAGCATAGAACGAGCACTTCAGGTTACTATTTTAATCTTGGATCACCTGCCAGATGTTGGAGTTTGAAGAAGCAACCAACAACAGTCTTGCCAACATCAGAAGGTGAATATATAGTTGTAACTTCATCAACATGTCAAGCAATTTGGTTAAGGAGAATTCTTAAAGACATCATTCAAGAACAAAAAAAGCAACTGAAATTTGTTGCAACAACAAAGCATCAATTGCAATGGCAAAAAAATCTAACTTATCCGCATGGACAAAGCATATTGATATTCGAGTTCACTTTATTAAAGAGTTTGTGTCAAATGAATCAATCATCTTGAAGTACTACAACACAAATGAGTAGGTGACTAATATTTTAATAAAATCACTCTCTCGAGACAAACATGTCTATTTCATAAGCAAACTTGGAATATGCAATTTTGAATCAAGGGAAGTGTTGAAAGTTGATTCAAGATTAGTTTTGATTTAGTAATTGTTTTTTTTAAGTTTGTTCCTTATATCTCTGGTTTCAGTTAGTCAAAGGTAGTGCCAATAAACTCTTATTCTAGTTGAGTATTTCCAACTTTGATTAGTTACTTGTAATTCCATAAATGAATGTCTCCAATATTCAATAAGTGAGCAATAACAAATATCATATTGACTCCATTTTTATTCCTTCTATTTTATCTATTGCGTAATTTTATAGTTCTTGTTCTTAAACTCCCAACAATTTCCATATGGACAATGAGGTGATTATTCTTCACCATGATCATAAGAGTGTCATCCATATTAGCAAGGTCTCAGATCTAATTGTATTGAGATAAGATGTCATTTGATCTCAATCAATTTGACGATAAAGCTTAAAGGTTAAGAAGATTCACGCGGAGTATTAGTCATACTAATATAATATTATTCACTTTGACCTGAAGCCCACACGGTTTCATTCTTGGGTTCATTTTATTTTAAATTGGGATGAAAACTCTACTTAAGTACTTATTAAACTATTTACATTCATTTCTCTCAAATGAGGTAGGATTATGTAACTCTCTTAATATGGGTTCACGAGCCAACACAATCGATATGGGTGACAAATGGTTCATCACATACAAGAAAAGCTTATAGCTTGCAAGAAGAATGGATGTAAAATTCAACATTTCATCGGGTCAAATTTAAAATTTATAGTTTTTAAAAATGAAATATTTTGGACACCATTTAACTTGGACTAATGGGCCTTTTAGGTGGATGGGTCGGTCGTAGTATTGTAATACCCAGAATTTTCACAAATAGTTTATTTAAGTAATATGACAATTTAGAATTTGATAGATTTAATTATTGTTAATTGAAGAATTTTAATGAAGCAATTAAAATAGTAGAATTAGTAAAATTATTGAAATTAGGAAAGATTAAACAAGAATTTTATTTTATAGGTAATAAAATAAAATAACGAATTATTAAGGAATTAGGAAAGATTAAGTAAATAGTTTTATTTAATAGGTAATAAAATAAAATAAGGAATTATGAATGAGTTAGGAAAACTGAATATAGTAGAATTAGTAAAGAATATTAAGAACTAATACGGTTAAGGAAAAAGATTTAATTGATAGCTTAAATTTGGAAATTGGGAAATATTGTGTAGAATGATCAGATGCTTCAAAAGTCAATGGATGAGGTTTAGGGATGGCTGAAATCATTCTGGATTAGAGAAGATGCTTTATAGAAGTGTTTGATGCGGGAGGACGCTGGATAATTGGATTAGTTAAATGGAAGAAATGTGGATCGTTTGGATCTAAGAAAAGATGCTTCTGCCAGAGTGTTTGATGCGTTTAAGTGTGGGAGTGTTCTAGACTGTAGGATTAGATTAGCGAGAGGAATGAGGACCATTAGATTTAGAAAATTTTGTGGGAGCATTGGACGTCGCTCGAGTGCGGAAGAATGATGAGCAGTTAGATCAAGTTTAGTAGAAGAATTGTGAGCTGTTGGATTAAGAAAAGATTCTTTCGCAAAGAGGGAAGATGTAGCATCTCGTGTTTCATTTTATCTTTCCGTTAGCTATATAAAAATTCTTTCTATAAAAACATTGTGGAGGGAAAAGCGGAAGTCTTTATAAAATAAAACATGCAATTCACCACTTTAAAACTATTTAAAGTAAACAACATTACATACTTTATAACTATTTAAAACATTTGTCACAACTAAAAACCATTTAAAGTCTTTAAAATACTTAACACATTTTATTCTATTTCGTGAGTCATAACTCTCAAGGTCAATACGCCAATAGCACAAAAGGGCTTAACACTGCAATACTCCATCAGTTGCGTCCTCTGTAAGCTTTTATCCTATCATAGGCTCCTTAGTTACATCACAAGACTTAAACTATGAGCCTAAAGCTCAATAAGCGGTATAAATTATGCAATGCTCATGTTATGCTCTTTATAAAAACATATACAGTTTTTGTTTTCATTTTTCTTTAACTTTACAGATGTTGGAGATGTCAACTTGACAAGGTAGAGTAGCACCTTATGACCCACATAGGGCAGCTAGCTCAAGGACTCACACCTCATAACATTTATTTATGTTTGTTCACATGTATTCCATTTTCATTTAGTTCCAGTTATCCATATAGATATTAGAGATATCAACTTGACAAGGTAGAGTAGCACCTAATGACCCACATAGGGCAATCACTGAAAAACTCACATCTTATTACACCTATTTACTTTTATTTCCATATAGTGACCGCTTCATTTTCAAAACAATGCATAAAACCATTTTCGTACATTTTATCAAAACATGATGCATGAATGTCTATGAACACATACAAGTATATTATTCCAACATATCCTCTGTATAACCTCAAAGCATGATCAAAATTTGTTACTTAAAGAGCTTAAAACCTAATAAACACCACATCAAATCATCAAACAATATATCCTCGAACAATAGCAAGATCAATAACTTAATCATCTAGTAAACACAGTCATCATACAATACCTATTCTCTTGTGATGTAGGCCAAAAAGGCAACAAACATGCAATATCACTTACCTAGAGTCCTTAGAGAGTTTAGCACTTAAAATCCTTCTTCTTCTCAATACCTTCAAATCAATTAAATATCATCAATAACCACTAATAAAATTGCACTTCCTCAAACATGCACATTAAGGCCTTCATCCAACCTTTTATATTCTTCATCTTCAATAAACTAATTACTACCCTCAACAATATTCCCTAAGAAATAATAAACCAAAGAATATCAACAACATCTATTAAAAACAGAACCCAAATAGGCACCACAATCCAAATCAACAGATTTAATTTCAACATTTCCCATAAAACAATAACTGAAATTTGGAGCAAAACTAACTCATTCATTCGACAGAATCTTCAACAACATCAACAACTGAGCATGTATCCTCAATGCATTTTAACAATAGAAAGTCATCCCCAAATCAACAGAATAAAACCTCACAATATCCTTCAACAAAACGTGACAGGGAAGAACTACATCAACAGAACATAACTAATTCACAGAGTAAAAATCTTCGACTTCATTAACAATGTCGTAAACAAAAGAAATAGAGTCTAACCCTTCACCCTATATCTTCTTCTTTAACAAAATCTTCCCATAAAAATCATGAAAGAATTCTGCTTGCCCCGAAAGAGAGGAACAAGAATTCTCTAGAACTGTTCTTCACTCTTTCACTCACACTTTCTCTCTAAACTTTTCTGTTCTCCCCTTCAAAAACCTATGCACTTACATTATGTAACATACACCTCTTCAGTAACCATCTGAAGGCAGAGGGATGATTTGAGGGATGCATGAGCATCCACAAATGCCCAACCAACATTTCCTTCAATCAGAGTACACGTCTTTACAGTTTCAAGAGATGTTTCTTTCTTCCCATTTGATCAAACTCTTCCCACGATTGACCGCCATTTACAATTTCAGAATTTCCATAGATAGTGATCAACTGCCATTCTTGCCTTGATAAACCGCAAACCACACTTGCCGGTCGATCACCAACACAACCTATGACCAACCACTCCAACTTTGCCTCACCTCTGTAATATTTTTCCATGACTATGATCGATTGCAAATATTGCCTTGATTGACTGCAAATCATATTTTTTCACAAAACTTCTTCAACCCGGTCGATCATCCTCACCGGTTCCAAAATGGTCAGTCTCTGTAATAATTTCCCATGAAGGAGATCAATCGCCCTTCTTTGGATCGACCTCAATTCCTTAAAAATTCACTTCCTTATTTTTCACTAAAATTGTTTAAACCACGTGACAACACGCTTGCTAATTCTTCTAACATGTAAACAATTTACACTTCTAAAACTAACACCATTACCATCCAATATATCTTTAAGCATCAACAACCTCATTATCCTCAACAACTCGGGTATTATAATTCATTATACTCAAATATATTTCCTTCGACCAACACCTTAATCATCCAATTCAGCTTCTAATACCCCAAAATCATCACTTAGGTCTTATTTTTAGCACCATGAAAATCCAGGGTATTACAGAAGATGCTAATTCGAGAGAGTTAAGTGAATAGAAATGTCATTGTTTTAGGTTATTGTGTGTTTAGATAATGATAACAGCTTCATTTGGATTAGTAATGTCTCGATTTAGCGCTGACTAGTGGAAGTGTTTTCTTCCGCAGATTGATTGGTGTCCATAAATAGGTTTTAGATGACATGAAACGTCGTCATTGGTATTAATGAGTTCACGATCCGCAGGAGCATTAGAGTCCGCGGATGGGTTTTAGTGATAGATTAGAACACATGGTAGACGGTGAGCCTTTGGATTGTCCCATGAAAGTGTTGGCTTCCGCAGCAATGTAGGCGTCCGCAATTCCTTTGGTGATCGCGAATATGAGTTTTAAGGCTTACGTGTCTATTGGCCATTGGTTGAACAGCTTGTTGTGGATATCTATTGGGGATGTCTGCGTGTCCGTTGTAGCTTGGGCATGTTTAAATTAGGGAAGTTTTCTAGAAACTTTCGAATCACAATATGTTAGGGAAAAATAAGGTTAGATGCAATTTTTGTTATTTCATCCCATGAAACTCTTTGGTTTTAGCTCTATAAATAAAAGTGTTTGGTTGACACTCTTTGCTTGGATGTTAAAAGTTATTCTCTTCATCTACTCTTTTTTGTTTAAGGAAACTCGCGTGTTAAAGATAGTGAACAGTCACACATCCATGAAAGATTTCCAAATAAGTGATGTTGCATGTGTTTGGCCTTTGGCCTGCATCATAAAGACGCTATAATGTGTTTTTATTGACTATTGATATGGTTCATCATTTGAGATACGTGACGATGCTTGACTATTCCTTCTCCTTATATGACTCCTTGTTTGAGATATATGAAGATGACTTGCTAATATGATTGTTTATGACGATGACTTACTATTTCCATGTTAGTATAGCTTATTGCTTGTGATGATGACTTACTATTTCCATGTTAGTATAGCTTCTTGCTTGTGATGATGACTTACTATTTCCATATTAGTATAGCTTCTTGCTGGTGATGATGACTTACTATTTCCATGTTAGTAGAGCTCTTTGCTTGTGATGATGACTTACTGTTTCCATGCTAAGTTGGTTCCTTGTTTGAAATATGCGACGATGACATGTTAATATGATTCTTGTTTGAAATAAGCAATGATGATTTGTTGTTCCCATGCATGATGATACTATTGAGAATATATTTACTATTATGTTCATGCATATTAGAGAGTTAGTATATGTCATGTATATTGCATGCATCATGTTTTTCAAGAAAAGAACGAAAACGTTTTCATGCATATGTTTTTATGAAAAATAGAAAAGAACTTAAGAAACTAAAGAAAGAATATGAAAGGTTGAGGAAATGATGTCCCAAAGGTTTGTCCTATGGGGGATAAGCCTGTTAGCCCAGTGACATAGGGGTTTGGTCAAAATTCACCAAGTGGTTGTGTATTGAGTGCATAATACTAACGGAGGACCCATTAAGGGGGACTGTCTCACCAAAGTTCATGAGACTCAGTGATGTGTTTCTTACAGTCGTGTCTACTCTTCTCTTAAGAATCTTGACAAAGGTTGCAAGGTAGTCGCAACCAAAATTTGTGAGATAGTTAAAAGATTAAAGAAAAGAAAGAATAAATGAAAAAGCCATATTTTTATGAAACTGTATTGCATAGTCATGTTTTATGTTATTCATGTCTTATTGAAAGTTAGGCTCATAGTTTGAACTTTGTGATGCAAATATTGATGAATTCACTAAAGAACATGTTGATGGTAGAATTAATGAATAGCACAGTTGAAGAGGAATTCTCATGGGCGAAGTCAAAATATTTTAAAGTGCAGTTGACCCGTGGGTGAGGATTTGAAGAAAATAAAAGAAAAAGAAAGACTTTATAATTAATTATGCTTTTATTAGTTGGATTTTAGAAATAAATATTTATATTTAATTTATGATAGGTTTTTACTACGTTGAATTTAAAAAGGGATTTATTTTAAAGACTTTCGCTCTGTATGATTTTAAAAGAAGGATTTTTATGCATGATGTATTATAAAAAAAGAAAGAAAAAGAGTTGTAACATTTAAGGGCGTAACAAGTATTTAAGCCACTTTTACCAAACCTAAAGCATTTTTCTAACAAGTTAAGAAGGCAACCGTTGAGAGAATTATACTTTATAAAACATTATCGTTGAACAATTAAGAATTGAAGATTTGGCAGCTAAGTATATTCTCCAGTAAGTCATACTCTTTATCAGACTATCATTTTCTATAACAAGGTTTTAATGAAATAAACATAATCTACATCTTGAATTCGTCAAAGGGGTGCTAGATCAAAAAAATTGGAGGGAATTCTCAACAAGATCTCAAAATTTGATGAGCTTAGTCGCATATCTCTTGAATTGTGGAGTACAGCTTAAAGTTTTAAATTTTGGATTGAAAATTATATTGTATTGGGTGGAAATCATATATAATTGCACAAAAGGGATAGAAAATAATCTATTTATGGTTTAAACTTGCAAACCATCAAAGATCAAATGGTTATTGAAATTTTTACAAACCAAAACTATTAAACAACATGTTGTGACGCCATGGTCTTAACTCCTAGGCATGATGAGTAACGATGAAACAAAAGTTTCACAACTAACATGGAGGCGTTATTGGATATGATGTTGCGACATTTTACACAATTACCAAGATTCACAGGGTGTGATGCTTGTCAAGCCTAGGCATTCAAGGCATGTTCGTGCATGGTGGCATATATGTCACGATGTCCTCTATAATGTGTTGCAACGTTATAATGCTTAGGCATCCCTATTCCTTATGTCGTAGCACTGGCCCAATATTAGGTTTTTAACTCATTTGATTCATGGGTTTGTTCTTACCACACTTATGCGTTTCAAGTACTGTTATGAAAATTTAGAATGGTACTGATAGAAATATTATGATTAATCGAAATCTAATTTTTATTGGACTTTTTTGGATTTTGGATTTTGCTTTAGCCTAATAGACATTATGTTATTTGTTTTGATGATGATTATTTAATTGGTTAATAAGTTGTTTGTTATGAATTTATTGAATCACGAGAATTCATTATTAATCTTCATTGGAAATACTCTTAATAAGGGTATTAATCTTTACTAATATGTTTTTGTAAGTCTATGAAGCCTGTAGGTTGACTATTGAAACTTAGAAAATTGAATATGTGCAAAACACGGAATATAGGTTGACTAAGGCACTGTGGGCGGTCGACCAGTTTGCATCAGAGACAAAATAGCGAAAAAGCGATCGACCAGTGGCATGAAGGCGGTCGACCGGAATCAAGATAGATTGCTCCACATTCTAAAACATCGGAAAGTGGTCAACTAGAGTAGTGATCGACCGGAAATTGGATAGATTTGAGTCTTATTCTACAATATGTTAAAGCGGTCGACCAGGGACAAATTGGTCGACTGAACCAACAAGATTTCACAATGGTAACGTTCCAACGATTGAAAGGAGGTCAACTGAACAGTGAGTGGTCGATCGATCAGACAGATTCTATAAATTGAAGCACTCCGAATTAAAGAGTAACCAAGAGAGAATCATATCGAAACGCTATCAATTTTTCTACACAATTCTCATCAACAATTGAGTGTCTATCATAACTCTCTTACTCCCAAACTTGAGATGGTATATTTGTGAGAGTTAGGAATTTTAGCTTTATACTTTATTGTACTTAAACAGAGAACAAAGAGTGATGCCTCGTGAATAGTCAATGAAAGAGTAACCTTGTGAATAGTCATTGTAAAGGTTTGATTGGCATCCGTGAAACTCAATTATCACTGACCGAGGAGGTTAGACGATTAAGGATCTCTAAGTAAGAAACTTAGAGCGCGAACCTATGAGCGTTTTCCGAACCGGGTTAACAAACGTGTTTGTCAATCTCTTCCCTTTACTCCTTAGTTTTATGCTTATATTGATTGCTTATTTGAATAGCATACTTAGTAATTAGAAAATGCTTTATCACATAAAAAAGTTTAAATGATATAATTCAACCCTCCCCCTTTCGTAGATCGCATATCGATTCTAGGTAGGGGTTTACTTTTTACATTTAGCAGTGCATACATTGATTTTATAAATATATTTTGAAATTTTTTCTCATATTCTTTCATGACATGTCATGTTTTTATAACATGTTGTTTTTTGTATTATATGCATGATTTTCAACGTCCAGCCTTATGTGAACATGCATTTTTATTTTTAATTGTTAATCCAATCACTCATGCCCGTCAAATCTGATCGACCCGAACGAGGCCATTGTTTGATATGCATTTTAAAGTGTTTGAGAAGATGCTTGTGTACTATTAATAGAGTAATAATTAACTATACTGTGTTCTTTTAAGTGTAAAATCTTAAATCTACTTCATAAAATTCATTTTGTTATTGCATTCAACGAGTATCCTCTTTCTCTTAATGTCTTGGATATAGTGTATTCAAAATTTATGAGTGATTTCTTTTTTACTGAAATTTTAAATTATTACAGTAGTTATTTATTTTATTTACATACCACATTATAGTAGTTATTTATTTTATTTACATACCACATTATAGTGAGTTATTTGAAACGCTCGCCCTACAAATATTATCTTTCTTAATTTTTATCATATGATTTTACAATGTCATACATTTTTATATGACCTTGTATATAACACTTGGATCCCTAATGAATTCAGTCCATTCATTTTAATAACATTCCTTTTCAAGTTGTAGTCAAGGTGATCATCAGGTGTCGATTCAGGATTGAACTCCAATTGAGATATAAACTCTCTAAGTAGTATTTCCCCTTTAAGTTTAGGCTACTACTATGTTATCTGCATACTATGACGTTAACATTTATTCCAAGTAGTTTATATTTCAGACTCATATTATTATGTTATGTTAGTATTAAACCTTAGAGGGTCTGGTCATGACTATTGTTTTGTTATTTAGTGTCTTCCGTTGTATGAGAGCCCTTTTCTGTTTTTGTCTCGAGTCCTATTTGGTAGTGAGATGTAGGAGATCCATTCTCATGACATGGATGAGACCCCTTTTTTGTTTTCGTCTAGTCCTTGTTGATTTAGGGAAAAATTTAAGAAATGAAGAGTTTCACTTGGCATTTACACTATTTGCTGGTAGTTGTTCAATAAATGTCAGTGCAGTCATATTATAATTAGATAATTGGTTCAGAGAAAGTAACGATATTGCACTTCCATATACCTTAACAAAACACAGAGTTGCTCGGGGAGGTATCCTTTCACACAACACAAACACTACGTACTTGGACCAAATAAAAAATCCTAAGAAGAAAGTAGACACATCAGACATGATCACATCACAACCGACAGGGCAATCGACTGGGGAAGACGATCAACAGACTTTATTCTCACTCACGCACTACCTCCTCCATATCTACTAAATCTCGATTAGAGTAAGCATGTCGTTGGCTGCCTCTGCCTCAGCCTCACTTCACAGTTGCGCAGTCGGTGGTGGGGCTGATCTTGTAAGGCAAAATGATACCGCACTTCCTTGGAAGCCCAGCAGCTAAGGCAAGGACGTCGGGCGAGGCATTAGCGCCGCCGGCGACGGATTTCAAGCACTGACATACGTTTCGTCGGTCAGTTGGGGTCTGAGCCAATCTATAGACAGTATTAACCCCATTGCAACATTGCATAGTTAGAGTCCCTCCGTTGCTCACGTACCCCAAGCAAGGCATCAGGTAGCCCACCACTTGATTACACGTCTCCGCCGCTTCCCCCTCCCGCGCGTAGACACCCATCAATATCGCCACCGCCAAGCACGCCACTTTCAAAGTTGCACCGTAAGCCATCGCTCCGAGCTGTGTATAGGACACCCGAGATAAGCAATGAAAACTCGATGAAACTAAGACGCAGGTTATGGTGCGTATTTATAGATAGAGAAACTGGCACAAAAATAAACTCAATAGCCACACGTCGCAACCAGTGAGCTTGTGTGGGTAGTTGAATTCAATAAATTCTGCGCTTTGTCGTCGGGTGTAGTTGAGCTGAATAAATGCAAATACAGTGGCGAAATTCACTGAGATTAGGAGATCAAATTTTTTTTTGGGTAAATGACAAATTAACCATTGTAGTTTGTCATTAATGATAAGTCAATCACTATCTTTTATTTTTTAATAAATTTACCACTAACGAGTGAGAAAATAACAAAGTCAACATCGCTGTTACGTTTGCCGTTAACAAGCTGACATGGTGCCATGGTATTTTGTCTACGAACTGCGGCACCATGATTTTCCAATAGTAACAGAAGAGCGGTGTCTTGAGACACCGCGTGCTATCTTTCATCTTCCTCAAAATTCTGATCCAACAGAACAAAAAACAGAGACTAAATCAGTTGTAATTCCAGAACAAATAGCTTGCAGACATGGCGGTAATTGCACTTGCCTGATATTGACGATGAACAAAATTGTTGTTTTTATGGGTTGCGATTAATCTAGTGAAGATGAACATGGGGAAAATGATTCCAGTAGCTCTCACACGTGCTTGAGCTGTGTCTTCACGTGCCACTTTTCAGATCATCTTCTTCGCCTTTTTATAGCTATTCCGACGAGATCAGCGTTTTAGAAGCCATCACATTTCAAATCTTAGTGAAAGCTTCGATGATAACGCCGTGGAATTTTAGAGAATTTAGGTCCAGAAAGCAGCTGAGAATCTCTTGGAGGCCGTTTGTTGAGTAAATCTCTTTCTCTATGATCATCTGAATCATCGAGTTTCAGAAATCATCATACGGGTCGTCGGAGTCCTTCTCGATGGCGATGGAGTTGGTGATTTTAGCACAAGGGCTTGGGATTTTGGAGCATTTTGGGTCAAGTTCTTGGTCCGAAGGGTGTGGGGAGGAGTCGATGTTGAGGGATATTGTGGTGGAGATGCAGTCTTCATCTTCAATAGAGAGGCCACCATTTCTATCGTAAGAGCTTGGAGAAGAGTCAATCGGTCTTTGGTCTCTGTGAGACACAAAAATTGTGGTCTTTAGTCTCACGGTCTCTAGTTTCACAGAGATTGTAAATGTGACATTAATGTTGGTGTTATCATTTTTTATACATCAGTAATTAATTTATTAAAAAAATAAAAGACAGTAATTAAATTGTTAGGAATATCTTTGCATTTACCCTTTGTGTTTTTTATTCTACGCAACAGAACCTGTTTTCTCGACATCTGCATCTATCATGTCCCGTCCGCATTAACTCCAAACTCTGAAAATGCAAGAAAGTAGGACACTAGGGGGTGGAAGAGAGGGTGGCTACGGCTGCCACATGATACAGTATTTAATTGTCGGAGCAAAGATTAAAGCAAGAGCGAAGAGGGTAGACGTTGGATGATGGAACCTACCTCCCCAATGCCTCTCTCTCTCTCTCTCTCTCTCTCTCTCTCTCTCTCTCTCTCTCTCTCTCAGAAGTGACAGGCGCTTAATGCTTGTTTCAGTGGGTGTCAGTCAATTAATGGCCGGCTATGTGGTTTTGTGAGATCCGCTTCAGTTGTTTATGTGTATATTCTATCATGTGTTCAGAGGGATTGAAATTGTATCGCGTGTGACAAATGACAATCACACATTATAGTGACGAACTTTCTAAAAGAAGGAATATTGTGGTGGTACCATGAAATCACATGTTTTTTTGGGAAAATAATACTTTAAATTGCTAAAATTATGAAACATATGCACAATTATTTACTTTCAAGTACAAAATTAATCTTTCAAAAAACGGTAAACTCTAATATATTATTTACATAATCCATAACCAACAATTATTAAATGGGCTTGACCCGTGATCCAATGGGCCTGGCTGTGGCCCAACAGCTGGTTGTGAAGCCCAGTTTTGGGTGGGTCGATGAAGACCAATCATTTGAATGCGTAGATGGATGGATGGCCCACTAACAGTTGAAGATGGCTTGCTGATTTTGTACAAGAGCTATGCCCTGAACTCAACTGAACCTCTCCTTATCTAACTGCAACTCTTGTAGAACCGTGGCGGGAATGGCTGCCTTCACTCTCTTATCGTCTTCTTCTATCTTTGCCTCGTCGCCTTCTTTATCGTTCTCCTCCAAGCCTTTCCTTGTCCCCAAGCTGGTTCTTGCACCGACACTCTCGCGGTCTCCATGTACAAGTAATTTTGTGTTTCGATTATTGCTTCGTTGCGCCATAATGAACGAGGATGTTGACTGATGCTCCTCATTGTTGTTTTTCCGCTTCTTTTGGGGTTCTTGCAGAGATTTATGCGTTGACTAGTAATGATATTAAAGTCGGCACTAACATTGAAGTTGACGGAGCTCCATGGCGAATTTTAGGTATTTTCTTCCTTCATTTCCTTTACATATACTTAAACTGCATTCGAATAAAATTTTTTCACTTGTTTAGTAGCTTAATCACGGTTCCTCATAGCTGGGCCAAAATTCGTGGTAATCTTTTGTATGTTCCTTTGTTTGTACTAGTATGGTTTGGTTTTGGGTTCTGCGTGAGAAGTACATCGTTGGAAAATATATAATTGGATTTTTAACTACCATTTCTCCGGCACTGCATACAATTTCTTTCTGTTTCTTCTTTAGAGTATTCATTCAAGAGTTATATGTTTAGTACGTTTTATATCTAATTTCATGCTAGGGCAACTGTTTATTCCACTCTGTATATGTTTTCTGAACTATGTTTTGTTATGTATAGAATTTCTTCATGTGAAACCTGGAAAAGGGGCTGCCTTCGTAAGAACCAAAATGCGCAATTATATAACTGGAAACACAGTTGATAAGACCTTTCGGGCAGGAAGCACTGTAATGTTTTCTCTTAATACAATTTATTTATTGTCAATATTATGTCCTTTCTTTTACTTATGCATCATTTTACACCAGTCTCGTTTAACTAATTTTATTCTCTGAAATAAGTGACATTATCGTGGTTTAGAGTGGGGAAATTGTGGAAGTAGTATGTCACACTTTTAGTTTGGGACGGTAAAAGTTTTACCTATTGTAACTTTTCCCAAGAAGTATGGATTATTATGAGGCTTATAAACATAGGGAGTGTTTTTTTATATGTTATAAATTTTGTTGAAATGGGTAATCATGAAAGATTGCTTCTTCAGATTGAAGCTGCAAATGTGTACAAGGAAACCAAGCAATTTACATATAAAGATGGCGGTCAATTTGTCTTCATGGACCTGGTATTATTCAGTATTATAATTTCTTTCGTTTGGAGCAACCCTCATAGTACTTCTATGTTTCTTTAAGCATCCAATAAACATCTTGTGCACGTAAGAAGTAGGTACCCATATTATGCTCTGTTTGTATAGTTCAGCCGGCTCTCTTCAAAGGTGTTTGTTCATAAACAGGCTTATTCAGTTGGAATTTTCTCAAACTTTATCAATCAGCCTGTCGAAGCGTATTTCTATTTTCAAATACGTTTTTCTTTAATCAGAATTTTTCTCATTTAAACTCTGCAATGTTAAAAAGAGTTCTTATGAAGAAGTACGACTTAACGCAACAGAAGTTGGTGATAAGACTAAGTGGCTGAAGGAAGGAATGGACTGCAATTTGCTTTTTTGGAATGGAAAGGTATTTTCTTGTCCTTGATTTCAATTTCATGTCTTTGTTAGAAGAAAAAGAATGAGAAAATAAATTAATCTACATTACGCCATAAAGATCGTCATGAGTGCCTATCAAGAATCCAACGTTCATGATTTGTGGAAACGTCAAGCAATCATGCATGGAGGAGCACGACACGTGAAGAACAAGTTAATTTGAATAATTGTTAGGACAATTATTCATTTGAATTTTTGTTAGAATAATTTGAATAATTGTGAGGATAAGTATTAGATATATATTTGGATGCTAGTTAGCTATTATTTGAATAAGTTGTTAGTATATGAATTGAGATCAATCTTTCATGCATTTAAATTCCTCCATCTTGCAGAAATAAAAACAAGTTTTTTCAAAAAGCAATTCCTTGTGGCACCCTAAGAAGAAATTTATTTACTTGTTTTGACGGGGACCTATCAAATAGGATGTACATATTGTTCGGTTTTTGCTGTAGCATTAGTGTTACTGCACATGGACCACAGTGCAATGCAAGCAGTGTGGATACATTATATATGGCGGCACTATTATTGTCAATCCAGCATCTTTGAGTAACTAAAACATGATTATCCTTCTTGATTTTTGGGTTTGAACCTTATTGTTATATGCATCAGGTAATTGATTTTGAAGTCCCCATAACTGTTCAGTTGACGGTGGTTGATGTTGACCCTGGACTGAAAGGTGACACAGCTCAAGGTAAAGTCATTTGCATCTCTTATAAAATTGATGTATGCTCATTTTAGATCACTATTCATAAAGTCATGCCTTTGTGGGGTTTGAAGCCTAATAGATAAACCCCCTAATAATAGTGTTTGAAAATTAATCCATCAATTCAGCTCTATGGAAACAAAATAAACTAAATTCTCGGGTCCTGGTTCTAAAGTTGGATACAAACTTTGGTTGGCAGGTGGATCGAAGCCAGCAACTCTTGACACTGGTGCTGTTGTTAATGTTCCGTTGTTTGTAAACATAGGAGAGGAAATACTGGTTGATACAAGAACCGGGGATTACATGAGTCGTGCGTGAACTCTTTTTTGTCTCGAGCAACAAGTCTTAATCGCCGGCCAATCTATTCCATTGACTAAACTACCAGCACTATGACTTCAAGTACAACAACTACCTCCAACTCCCCAAGGTACATTTTTTTGTCAGCCATCTTTTCCTTCATCCACATTTTTCTACTCACTGTTGAGCGTTTACTAAAAATATTCTTTTGTTGAAACAAGCATTCAATGCAGTTTTGATCTGGTTATGATGCTTCATTTTGACAATACCAGGTTTTCTTCTGTACTTGCTCCGGCCTTGCACATTTATTTCTGTTACATTCGCCCGACATTATCATATCGTGCTTAATCTATTTTAGGGGGAAAAATTGTGCTTCAGGCCTATTAAGAAATACTATAAGTCTAATACCTGATAGTGTGGCAAGTGAACAACAACAGCAAACTCGATTAGTCATCGAACATTACCCCTGCATTACCCCACATGTATAGCACACACTTGCTACAGAGACTATGTACAATAAAAATTTTGAATTATGTGCCAAATTTTATAATTACAACAATTTGGATCGGCCAGGCCGATTGGAGGCCATAGCGTATCCCCCACCACAAGCAGTATGACCTAGGCCCCAAGTTGCACAATCAATTTCTTCAATCCACTCTTCATATATCTCCATGATGAATATGGATGGGAACCTCTCCTTGATTATCCAAAGGCATGTACTGTGCCATAATTGCACGTATCTCTGAATCCATATATCGCTGCAAACAATTAATTTATAATTCAAACTATTCAGTGTCGATAAACCATTACTTTTCCAACACATAATGTCCCTAAGTTTGATCAATAATCAATACTCGTATCTGAGACTTTTGAATGATTATGACATGTAGATTGAGTTCATGCTGAACACGAAATAGTAACAAGAAAAGATAAAATTACTCTGCCAAGAATCAATAGAACAAATCATACCCGGATTCTATATTTGTAAACAGCATATCCGGCCACTCCGGCAGCAGCCAAACCAAAGATAAGAATCCAAAAAAGGCTCCAACCAGCCCCTGACTTTCCATCTTTACCTGAATCACCAGTCAAATCTCAACACACCCAAAGTGAGCATTTTGATGTTTTATTTGAAAAATGAAGCAGAAACTTCACACTAACAAATCTTTACATGAGCATAAAATAAACAAGTGCTTTACGACTACCTATGCACGTGTCGTGTTCTCTCATGTACAATAATCCACCTTTGCAGCTACACTCGTAACTGCCCCATGTATTCTTGCATTTACATTCTGGGCACTGACAGGCGGTCTTTTCTTTGCACTCATCTACATCTGAACCTCAGACAAAGCATGCCAACATTATTTCTTACAAAAAAAATAATAATAAATAAACCTTTTGGAGTTCAACCAATATCTATAAACCAAAAAGTACATCCACACCACACTTTATAGTAATATGTTGTAATAAACATACATGAGGTATATTTAGTAACAAAAAGGCATCATAATAACATTTACATGATCAATTATCAACAATCACAAAAATTTAAATATTTCAATTTGTGGGTTGATAATAATTTAATCATTGATATATTTTTTCACATTCCTTTCAAATGTAGATCAATTTATTTTTATTGGCCACCTTTATATTTGGATTGTTTTTTATGAGGTTAATTTTGATTTTGTCAAGATTCAAACTAGAGATTTTTTTTTTCTGGTAGCATGATAAATTACCAATAATTTCAAAAACTTGTAAGTTTATATCAATTTAATTATTTATACATTTATTCACACTATACTAACAAAGCTAATGGTAATCAATACCTTTGCAAGTATGAACTCCATCACCTCTAAATCCTGGTGGACACTTGCAAACTTCTGTATGATCATCCTATCCAATTCATCCAAGAAACAATAAATGGAATTGTCCTATACATAGTTACTTCCTTTGAAAAACAAATAAATTGATGAATGTGAGCGGAAAATGACGTGATCATAGCACACAAGTACAAAAGCTAAGCAACTTACACACGCAGAGAAAGTGTTGCCTTCTTGGGTTTCCTTCCAACAACCTCCGTTATTCACTTCACAACGTAAGGCTCCGGAAGCTGTCAAAAACCCAATATCCAAAACCATGACTCAGAAGGGAAACAAATTATGAAAGAACTTGCTCCAAGAAGAACACATAAATACCTTCACAGTGAGTATAACCATCGCCAACAAATTTAATGCCTTGGACAGTAGGGCATTCACATACTCTTCCCCGAAAAGTATCCTTAAACAAGAGATCGTTGAAAATTTCAAATTATGAAAAGAATAAATAAATAAAAGAAAATTCCATATAAAAAAATTTTATGGAGTCCCCAAAGAACTAGACGGATACCCTGCACGCAGTAAGATTAGCATCCTTGTCCTGCCAACAGCCTCCATTGTTCACCAAACACTCATTTGTTTCTATGTCTACAAATAACAAATACAATCCATTGAGGTGAGTTAAAGCAAGGAGAGATTTCCAAATTAGTTTGAAATGTAATAAATTATCCCACAGATCCAAAGCAATTTTATTAGACAAGAAATGAACTAGCATTCATTAAAACAAAAAACGTTCATGAAAGAAATATTCAACTTTTTGAGGGGGTAGCAGCTGGCATTAGAAGTTCGCTAACCTTTTTTTTTTCAATTATATATATATGTTTATTCATTTATATAACGCAAATACGTGACCATGATTATTCGTTTTGAGAGCAACAAGTTCCTGTAAGACTACTATGAGTTTAAAGGCAATCAGATACCTTCCGTTAAACAAATGGCTGGCTCTGTAGTTTCTTCAAAACCTGAACAGATAGCCTTGAGAACTGCTCCTTTGTCCAATTTGCCTACATCAGGATCCAAATCTTAAAAAACTAACTCCATGGAGTATTGTTACTTATAACACAAGGCTTTACCTCGATATTGTCTGTCATTTATAACAAGAGTTGGCAATATGGTAACATCCCCACGAGGGCCTTTCCCAATCTGCAATCAAGAAATGAAGAAACGCAATATGAATACAAGCAAACACATAAACAAAGACGATCAGTGATGGTACAAGAATTATTATGACTTTAGAAACTGAACCTGCGCATCCTGTTCGGCTTTGAGAACAGGATTGTCCACATCCGCAGTGGTGTCTCCAATACAAGCCTTTATCTTATCAAGATCGACACCTAATAAAAAATCAAGTTATTCTTTCTAGAGCCAAAACAATAAGACTCCATTTTGTTTTGAAACATGTGACATAGATCAACTGATTTTTTTCACATACCCAGTGACTTAATAACTTGATTCGCACACTCTTCAGTATACCGATTTTCTTTCATTGGGCAACGAATAGCAAAGTCCGTAACATAGTCCCACCACAGCCATGCTTTTCCACTTTCATTGGCCACTTTAAAAAAACATGCTTGGCGTAAGTTTTGAACCACCACATCTTTTCCATCGTAGCCTTTACTGAAATCCTGCTCTGGATCAGGGGCACAATACCTCCCATGGTTGATGCACTGAGATTTGCACTGTTCACTCAAAATAAAAGCTCCTGGGCAATACCAAGTTATATAGTGTGGAGTGAATTGAGTGTATCCTTTTTTCTCGAGTATCTGAGCTGCACCTTTGAAGTTCTTGACGAACTCAATCTGACTGTCGCACTTAGGGCCACACTCATCATTACTATTTGTCCAGAACTCATACTCAACACGCTCATCAGGATGTGGTAGTGCTTCTGTCCAATCTAGGTTGATGTTAATCATATCCCCATTAGATAGAGCTTTCTTCATTTCATCCCCCAAACTTTCGGTGATAAGGGCAGACGGGATAGTTATGTTTTGGACATAGTCAGTGTCAGAATTGTCTTCCTCAGGAGTGTCCATGGTGATTAATGGTTCAAGTTTATTATCAGCAACAAGAATGGCTGCCGCTCCAGCATCTTGTGCATTCATCGCCTTGATGGTGAAGAAGCAATCTACAATACAAATACCAAATAAGTCCACAATCAGTTATGCCTGTAGACCATTAGATCAACCAGAATGGCCTATGCATGGTATAAAAGTAGTTAAAACAACAAAAAGAAAGAGTACAAGGCAGAGCATGGCATTTACTCTCATTAATAAACTGTTAAGAATGTCAAAACTAGGGTGGCTCCACATATAGCACATTTACAGCTACTTACACTAACCCTCCATCATCTATAAGTTTTGGGAAATGAAACTGAAAGGATAGTAAAAAAAACTTGATTTGAGAAAGAAGTTGCATAGAAAAGAGCTATATTTTCCATATGATGAACAAATCATCCATTGCTAAGGTTTATTTTTTAAATTTGACTAATCGTAACTCATCTTTATTAATAAAAATTATAAAATTAAGCTACAAGTTGAAGTTAATCCAGCTGATTGAAGTGATGAATGACATTCATGTAGATTTTGTTTTCCGAGCTTCAAAGTTGGAAGCTTAAGTCAACAGATTGTGGCAGTCTCAAGGACTATAGTTGAATGCGTTGCATTATGCTACGAGGACGGATGTTAATAAGAATAGCAGGCATTTCGGAATGATCAAAGATGGAATAAGGAAAAGAAAAGTCTGACCTCCTCGATCAACCAGGAGAAACGTAGGTAGTTCTCCAGGCTTAGATTTGAATGAGATACCAACCCCATCGAAGCTACTGCATGCATTCTGATTGGCTTTGGGGTAAACGACAATGCCAGCCATGGTTCCTCCATATTGAGGAACCCCAAAGTTTCCAATTGCGCATTCATATGTACCTTTCAAGGAGTTGGGAGAGCTAACTTTCAAGCTGTTCTTCTCCACCACAAACCTGCAGAAACCCGATCCAAACAGAAGAAACCAAACCAACGCTATAAGGACCGGCAGTTGCCTCATCTTTAATCACGGAAATCAAAGCAGTTGAGGGAAGATACTGAAGAAGTCGGATTGCAATCAAATCTCTCCTAATTTGGCTTTAAAAAATTCTATCGCCTACAATTCCAAAAACAAGAAACGCGAAATCCAGATTCTGCGCCTGAATTACGCTTCGAGCGGAAACAAATAGACTCTGGAGAGAGAGAATCGTGAAAGAGACGTCAACTGGAAGCCGATAACGCACGACTCCTCCGCTAATTGGATAGAAATGAAATCAAGGCAACACAAGCGAGGGATCTAAACCGCCATTAAAGCCCGACGCCAGTATTTATTATTGAATGTATATTTTCTTACGAGATGGACGGGTAGGATTTGGTTAAAATCAGAAGGGACCCACGTTGCGGATGCAACCCCCCAGGTGTAGTCCCTGCGGAGCTCCGATGCATGAGGATTACAGTATCTAACTATGATTAACTTCATTAATTGTTTCATTAATCTATCTTTACACGAAAGCATAGCGACGAGAAGATTCTAAATGGTAAAACTTATCAAATCACTTTTTAAGTTTTTTATTTCTACTTCAGTTCAAATTTTTATAATTTCATCCTCCTAATCTTATTTCTTATTAATCTCTCTCTCTCTCTCTCTCTCTCTCTCTCTCTCTCTCTATATATATATATATATATATATATATATATTTGTAGATATATCAGGTGAACATATCTTTATCAACATCATGATTGTTTGGCAAAAAACGGCATATTGGATAAAAATAAATAAAAGGATTTACTTACCTATTAATTCTTAAATTTATGGTATAGAGTAAGTAAATATTTGTTTTTTTTTTTTCTTACACAAACAACCCCTAGATTGAGGAACATTAACAATAAAATTAATAAATCTTCTATTTTTGACAATATCCAAAGAGACATCAAAATCGACTTCTGGAGCTTAATTCCTAGATGATTTTCTCTTGCATCTTAATATTTTATATAAGATTTTCTCAATAAAATCTTGGTTTACCTCGAGCCACTGTCTTTCTTGTGTTGACCGACTTCAAACCTCCCTCCGTTGCAATTAGGAAGACCCACTAGTTCATTTTAACCAATCCTTACATATAAACACCGTTCACTCCCTTCTTAACTTTGTTGCTTAGACCGGCTCTTCAACATCCACATTGGGTGGAGAGGATTATGGCGACGGGAGAAAAAATAGTTCAATTGCTTCTGCAATTGTTCTTGCAAAGGAAGAGGAGACATGGATATTGCCTAATTGCTCGAGACTCTCTTCGCCTCAGGCCACCACCCAACACAACTAACTCAAAAGTATATGTTCTCTTTTATCATTATTTCAAGTCTGCTTGAGAGAGGCTCACAAATGGACCGAATCCAGACCAAAGTATTTAAATCCTGGGTCGTTATCATCTATATGTAAACAAGCCTATATAACAGAAAGAAGAACAACCCAGAAGATGATGAAGGGAGAATGAATATACATTTTACGCTATGGATTCCCGTTTCTTATGAGACATGAGAAGATTTACTCAGACCTGATTTTAAGATCACCCCCTACAGTATTGTTTACCCCTTGCCCTGCCTACCTTTGTTGGCCATGGCCGCAAGTGATGGATTCAATGGGTCATCTCGGAGCTGATACATGTTTTCGCCAATCCCAGATCCATCCTTGGGCTATATGCTCCACTTGTTTGTTTCTTCCTAATCAGCTCAATCATTGCCTACTCACCAAAATTTCTATTCCGCTTATAGAAACTTCTTCTTTGTTCCCCAATTAGATACCGACTCCTACCATCGTTTCTTTCCCAAGCTAGTCTCCTGAAAAATACAAACAAAAATGCACCAATGATTTCTTATTGCTCTGGCCATATACTACTTACAATAAAAACAATTGACTGTTTCTGATACTAATAATTCAATAAAAAAAATTTGATCTTATATGGGTACTAATAATTCACTATTTAGGATCAGAGATTCTAATAGACAAATAACATGTAATAATTTGGCAGCACAGTGATAAAAACAAGTGAAAAATGTAAATTTTCTTAACAAACACACTCATTCTATGGCTTAGAACTGGACGAATAAGGAAATTAAGTGATAAATCCCCGTCAAAAACTATGTGCAGATGAATTATGAAGTAATATTGTTTAAGGGCAAAGGTAAAACAAAAATAAGAAAAAACTAAGGATCAGTTTTACCCAACACTTGCCTACCAGTGAAATGAGAAAAAAAAATTATGTCATTCAATTAACAAAGGAAATTTGTTGCGTGCAAGTACTAATATTATGTGCCAAGAACAAGTCTTACAAAACAAACTATCCTAACATCAGATAGAGATCATATATAAAATAAACTGAAAAGGACCAAGTAAATATTTTTAAGCAAAAGAATGAGAACATAAAATGCAGAATAATACCATTTTTACATTATATTAATTTGGTTTCTATTTCAAAATAGCAAAACAAGTACGTCAAAAGACCTTATGGACAGTGTACAAACCTTTCATCGTTAAGTGGAGAGCGACATTGGATCTCCAGGGGAAAACAAAAAAAAAAGCCATATGAAAATAAACTTTGGCCAAACAAGGTAATGTCATATCAACTGGGACTTTGATCTTGTTTTGAACCATTGTGATCACGCCGTTTCTTAAGAATCTCAGCCTCCCTAGCTATCTGGATATCGGACAGCCAAAACATTTGATGCATGACTTTGAAAAGAAAACGAGGGAGCAATGCTACAACTATTATAAGAAAAATAGTGAGCCAATAGGTAGGAGACTTGGCCAAATTGAAGATTGTCCTGTCATCATGGACGAACATTTCATATAAATTCTAATGGCTTCATCCAAAAAAGCTAGCGAAAGTAAGAGTCAGGAATTGTATTGACAAGTTTCAGAAAGAAAAAAAGAACTAACCAGTAATTGGGAAATATAGGTATCAAATCCAACACCACCATGCAGGCATACGTAATAATTATGGATCCCCACACTGCAATATGAGTGATAATTACCCATCGGTGTACATCCATTGCTAAGTGGACATTAACAAGGATAACAACTGCTATTGTCCACAAACTGCCCATACTCCATATATCTATTGAGCTCTCCTTATAAATGAATAGAGGTACATAGAAAAGCACAAGACTCTGCCACAGTGTATCTATCATCGTGATCCAGAAAAGATGCAAATTATAAGCCTCCTGTCTATGGCCTGCACCATATAGCTTCGGATACTTTAATAATGTCTTGTGGCTTAAATTTTTATCCAGAACACCAACAAAAATAGTTGGGAGGGATGTATAAATAACAGAATAAAATACACTGCTCCAATCGGTTAATGCAGAAGTTGTTGAGAAAGCGGTGCATAAAATATACCTACACATACAGAAAGTAGGCGGATTAATGACACAGTCCACAAACAAAGAAGTGCAGATAAACTACAGAGTCCAAACTTCATAAGATAAAGGAACTGAATATTTTAGAGCATTTTATGTCTAATTTTTTTTCCAATATCATATATTTGTCCAATAAATCATAAAACATAAGTAAAGCGGTTGTACATGAGTTTTACTTGATTATATTTTTTTTTTGGGCTGGAGTGGAATAGACAGGAAGGAGAGTTATTAGTCTTCGAACAATTTTCATCCAAAGACACTCAGAAGATGGTTCATATGTGATATGTAGTCTATAAGTAACGAACAAAAACTGCTTCAATAACTCATCTCTGTTTTGAAGGTTTTACTTATCACAACAGCAAAAGGCAGTAATTAAATGACAGATTGAAAGAAGTATAAAGACTCCAGCTCATGATACAAAGTAAATGCTACCATACCAGAAAAGCATCAGCACAAAAACAGCATTTCGGTAGAAGTTGTACAGAACCAAGTAACCAATACGTTGATAGTTCCAGTGTCCATGCACTAAAAGTAATCTTTTCAAAAAACGGAATTGTCCCATAGCAAAATCAGATGCCATCACTGCTTGACGCCCTTCTTGGCCACATATGCCAACACCAACATCGGCCATTTGGATCATTGACACATCATTTGCCCCTACCAAAAGCCATTGCCCAGAAATGGAAAATACATTAATCAAATTATACCTTGATCAAGTACAACTCGTACAGAGAAGATGACGATACAATATAACTACACAATATACTTGATTCCATCAAATTAAATTACCTTGAATGAAATAAAAAGCAAACGTTCAAGCAACTTCAAAGAGTTATCAAGATTAGGACTCACCATCACCGATTGCAAGAGTCATATCATCCGTGCGGCTTTTAATTAAATCAACAATTCCGGCTTTCTGTAGCGGTGCAACACGACAGCAGAGCACAACTCTGCATGATGTTGCCAGGTCGAAAAGCTATATAAAAATGCAGCAAGTGAACCTTTAGCATGGATAAGTTAATGAAGTCCAGACAAACATCAATGTATAAAGTTAAATTCTACAAGGATAAAAGGTTTCTTGCCTCTGACTCCAGATCTTTCTCCAGGATATACACTAAACTATTTCCATCAATTATTAACGCTAGTGGGGCATTTATCATTACTTCTTCTTTTTCTGTACAACCTTGAGGTAAGCCAAATGATTTTGGAAGGCCCATAGCTTGAGAAACGTCATTTTCAGTATTTGTTTTCCATTTCGATTTCTGATCAATTCTATCCACTGATTTTACACCATATTTTTCCATAGCTTCGCGCAAAAGAATTTTGCAATCATTTTCTGAAGTTCCATTTATTACTATCTGCTGCATATCTGTAGTCAAGAGTTTGCATGAGAGACCGATGGATATAGCTGTCTCTTGCTTATCTCCAGTGAGGACCCAGACCTTTATCCCAGCTTGCCTAAGGGATTCAATAGCTTCAGGCACACCATCCTGTAACTTGTCCTCAATAGCTGTCGCACCAAGAAGTTTTAAGTTGCATTCTATATTAGCAGCGGCCTGACGTAATTTTAGGACCCTATCAGTCAAAGAAGTGCTTGCATCCTCATATATACATTGCCATAGGTCAAGTTCAGCATCTGTTAGATCCCTAGAAGCTACTACAAGTGTGCGTAGACCTTGGGATGAATATTCATTCAAATGTCTCTGAGTTCCACTCCTTACATCATCATTTCTATCAAAGTCATTTACCAAAATGCTAAACATTGATGTGTCGGCACCTTTCACAAGAACCTTTACAGCATTGTTCGGAAATCTGATTACAACAGACATCCTTTTGCGAACACTATCAAACTCGTGTAAGCCCAAAACATCAAACCTGGATTCGCAGAAACAGCCAAATGATCAATTGTCTTTCTAATAAAATGAACAATATTAACGAAAAGATTGGTCAAAAGCTAATTCAATCAATTGGTCACTTAATTAGAGAGAAGAATAAATGGATCGAAAATTCTCTTCTCGAAAACAAACTTTAAGTGACAGATCTATACCTCTGTTTGTCACCATTAATGTCAATAACAATATGCCCAGATGTGCGCTCAAAAAGAGTATATCCATAAGCTGAAGCTGCTATAACTAATGCTTGCTCGTCAGGAGATTCTCCCTGATAATCAATAGATTCTGTATGGGAACCATTATTTGCACCAGAACACTGGCCATCAGTGATGATGGGTATTACAGTATTACATGCAGCCAATGTAAGGAAAAACTCATGTGCAGCAATCCTTCCATCTCCAGTTATGTCCTTGTGCAACAACTCAAGGAGTTCCAAGTCAACAGGAACATCATATTTAAGCTTCCATCGATTTTTACCAAGTGATGCTGTAACATATAATCAAAAGAATATGACTTTAGCAGCACATTGTGCAATCTAAACATGTCCAAAAAATTTTAAATCAAGGATTGGGATGACGGCAGGGATAATGGACAGCTGCTCAAATTGTATTGTATCATGGATGATTAGATTAAAACAAAAAGAAAAATATAGAACAATGATAGAATAACAATAATAGCATGGACAAAGTGAAGTACCAACCTGCTCCTTAACATATTTGAATAATCCATAAATTTTTGCCAACTATATTTTTCAATTCAATGCAATAACTCTAGGTAAGATATATTGTGGAGTAAAACATGAGAAGACAAAATGCCTTTTGTTTTGGTAGAATACACACACACACATATAAAGCATAATTGAATGATCCATAAATTTTTTCCAACTATATTTTGCAACTTAAGGGAATAAAATTAGGTAAGAGATTTTGTGGAGTAAAACATGAGAAGGCAAGATGCCTATTGTTTTGGGAGAATATATTATAATTGAACTATAATAGGGTAATAATTTGAGTTTGTCGTACCTGCAACATTCTCCAACTTTGATGACTCAATTACATTCAAAGAGCTCCCAAAATCCTTTCCATATAAACTTGCCCTTCGAAATTCCATTTTGTTTTCAGTAAGTGTTCCTGTTTTATCCGAAAACACATAGCGTATTTGACCAAGATCCTCATTAATATTAAATGACCTGCACTGAAACCTTGAGCCAGAATTGCTGTCATACATATGCTTGTCTTCAATCATAAAATAAGACTGACCCAATCTAACCAACTCCATGGTGATATAAAGAGAGATTGGTATCATTATTTGAAATACAATGATAGAACTCAGAAAGGAGAAAAAGATCTCCCTTGGTATCCCATAATACTTGTATGTCTTACCGTTATCCTTCCCATTTGAAAAATATATTTTCCTGTAATAGGGCAAGGTATCAAGACTGTCTTTGTGGCGAATGAGCCATAAGCCCATTCCAATGGCAACTACCAAACACATGACTAAAAGGAAAATGGACAACCACAATGTTTCCCTATTCATATAACCCTCTAGTTTGCTTCTTTTGGCTGGGGACACTGCACTGTTCAACATTGCTTTTGTTTCCTGCCCTGCATAGACAACAACTCCAATAACCCATTCAGTATTCTTGAGCTGACAACCACGCAAAACTATGTTCGATTGGTTGAGAGGAAATTTATGACCTTTGAACTCCATGTTGGCGGTGAACTCATAGATATTCCGATTTGGCTGTTCACATCGGATAAGCCCAGAAATAGAACATTCCTCAGCTACTGCTGACGCTGTTTCCTGCCGAGCATATCTTGTCTTCAAATTTGACTCACCATCCAAATTCATTGTCTGAATGTACGCAAGTCCGCTGGGGTCACTTGTCCCTAACAAGACAATATCACAGGGAATGGTTTCACCAACACAAATCTTTACAACCTCGCCAGCTTGTATTCTTTTCCATTTTTTCAATTGGCATTTTCCAGACTGAAGTATCAGAGCCTCACGGTTGTTCTCTTTCCGATCTGACCGATGCCTTCGCCAATCTTCATATCCATCTTTTATGGCTGTGACACAAAGAACAAATAAGAGGGGAAAAAGAGAGACTGTTCTCCCAAAGACTGCAAGTGGTGGAAGCTGGTTAAGAGCAGCAATAGCCAGGAAGTATAGATAAGCAAGCCTATGGAATTGAATAAAGAGATTCTTCGGCAAGAATGTGAAAAGGGTATACTTGCTAGTTCTGATCTCATTGCTCGTGAACTCATATTTGTCATTTGTTCTCTTAGGATCATTGATATAAATTAGCCTTGGATTCTCCTCATGGTGTAGATTATCTTCAAACTGTACACTCTTGTGACGAATCCTCTGTGACTTGCTCAACTTTTCTTGCACCCTTGAAAGTTCGAAGCTTGTTGAATTGTTATTAATATCATGCAGATCCATTGTACCCCACGATACAATGCTTTTCCCTTCCTGCGTAGGGCTCTCAAATGGAAACTGCTGAGAGATTATAGAGCCAACTGAATGACACTGCCTCTTCCTCGGAAGAGGAGCAGAACATTTAATGTGATTCTCACACAAACAATTATCGCAAATAGAGATATCGCCGTTTTCCTTCACGTTAATAAAATCACTTCTTGTATCATCAAACACGGAAGAAGAGAAAGCATCGTCAAGGCAGAGACAACCAAAAGAGCCAAAGTTTTGAGACAGAGGATGGTTTTGCACCACTGGTGAAGACTCTGATGAAGCCAGCAAAGGTTGACCAGAAGTCATGTAGTATTCTCCAACAACATTGGAGAAACTTCAAAGGACATTAAAAGCAGTCCCAATCACAATAAAATCTCTCCACCCATTTCCATCCAGAGAAACCTTATTGACAAAAGTGAGGAACTTGAAAGCTAGAGAACTGATAACTGGCGTCACATTATCTTCCTTGATCCATATACAGATCAGCTGCAACCACATCGATGCTTCCCCAACCTATTTCTAATCGCATTCCAAGCAAACGCTTGCAACATAGATGAAAAAATCAGCGACTTAATAAGAAATTCGTCAAAAATATTCCACCCATATGCATCTCTCTAAAAGTAGGAACAATGTCATTCAAATGCAGCTTACCGGAAATCATTCATGCGGGGTTTCACAGCTGAACAGAGGAGTCTCAAAGAGATCTACCAAACTTGAATTACACGCCAGAAACAAATCTTCAACTCAGTTACCACAAAAAGGCCGGAAAAAATTCGAAGTTGAAGAAAAAAAAAATCCAGAAGTGCCAAGAGTCGGTTTCAATTGAATGTTGGCAAACACTGTCGTAGATCCAAACAAAAACAGCCGTTGACAGATCCCAGGCACGCAAATGACAAAACTACATGACCAATAAGACAACAATAACCCGAAAATTCGTCCCACCGCCAGAAAAGAACACCGCGGCAAAGAGAAAAACAGTGATGCAAAAGGGACTAACACAGTGAATCGAAATCAGAATGGTCCAACATCCACAAAATGTGAAAAAAAAATTTGTCACGGTCCTCGGAGGCAAGGTAAAATCATGGAAAAGTAAACTGGCTTCTGCGGATGAGAAGGCAAAACTTATCTTCTCGAAATAGGCGAAACAGAGCTTTTATGAGATCAGAAACTTTCAATGCACTGAAAACGAAATCAAAGTCCAATCAACAGATATTGTCAGACAAGCAGATCAGCGATCTCGCCCATCAATCTCCTCCGTGATGCAAAAAAATGACCTGTGCCCCTCAATTTATACTTCCGTACTCAAACGCGCCAGATTCCACTGAATAAAAAAAAACAAAGGATTAAGAACGAAAAACAGAAAAGAGCAGGAAGATCAGAAATCGCAACTCCGTAATCGGAAATGAGATGAATCGGATCGACAGCTACCTTCACATCCTAATTCGTGCTTTTTCTACCAGTTTGGGTGAGAAAAAAGTGACGGTAGAGAAAATGGAGGAATCACAGCAGAGGGGGAGTGAGAGACCCGCGGTAAACCACCCAATTTCTGAAATTACTGTTTCTTTTATTTTTATTAATAACTTAAATACTAAATTATAAAAAATAGACGTATTAAACATCGCTATCACATTTGTTAAAATTTTTCAATTTTATTCTGTAGAGAAAAGAAGAAACTTTCCTACTTTTTGCAATGAAAAGAAGAAAAGTGAGGAAAAAATAAACTTTTGCAACCGAAAGAAGGAAAGTGAAAAAAGAAAAAAATTCATTCTCTTCCGATTTTTTGTTCTTTCTTCTATCGCAAGCAACCTTATCAGTTTTTATTTGATCGTAGGAGTTGTGTCGTCATGGAGCTTTAGCTCACTGACAACTCTGGTGATGTGCTGGATCTCCGGATCGCCGTCATTGTTATTTCCTCTGCCTCATGAGATGTTGCTATCAATGAATAACTATCTGTTCTCTGATGAGTGTCAGATGGGTCCTTGAGTGACCATTCATTTTCGCTAATGATGTTTTCGTACGAAAAACGATGTTGGCATATTTTGTGATATAGTTGTCTATATAGACAGCTAGTTTTGATTAAATCACATTGAGGGCCATGGGCCAGTTTTAATAAAATGATAAAGAGATTTATGATTTAAAAATCCATATACGGTAAATAAGAAGTATAAAAATGGTTTTAAAAAAACAGTTTTAGCATGAATTGTATTTAGTATATAGATTCCCCAACTGAGTTTGGCACTTACCCTTTAAACTATATTTTTCCTAAGTTAAGGTGTAGATTCGGTGCATAGGATCTGCACGGCTTGTCATGGGGCGTTGTCGGTACCACTATAGTAAGTGTATTGATCTTCTCTTGGAAGTGTGAATGTTTGTTGGTCTGATCTCTTCATATCTGGTACGTTTGAGATTTGTAGTTTTGGTGTTGTTTGATCTAATTCTTGCACAGTACATTTTTTTTTATTTATACTATCATATCTCTAGCTGATCACTCTGTGGATTCCAACTCATATGATTTGAGTTCTGGGCTTATTTTTGTAATAAGACTTCCGCTTCTTTTACGTCTTAGGCTGGGAAATAAGGTCATCTATAAGAATCGGGTTGTCTAACCCGGCAGTTCTATTAGGCTTGCCTCTGAGTCGTGACATCACCATTCCTCTCAATTTCACTCGTCCAGTTCTCATCACCTTCTTCTTTTTCCTCTTCCTGGTTCATCGTCGTCGTTTAGTGTTCATCACCAATGCCTCATTTCTGCAACAAAAAGTAATCGTTTCACATGCGTTTAGTGTAAAGACAACGTTACGGGCGGAAAGACAATGTTCCACTGCGGAAAAATAACGTTCTGCCGCAAAAAGACAACCCTCCATAGTGGGACGACAACGTTTTTTAACCGAAAACTTAAATGCGATGTTTGCTACGTCCATTTCTTATAGTTCAGTATTTAAGTTGTTAGCAAAAATTATTCAGTAGTTGATTTGACATTAATTTTATAGTTCAGTGGTTATTTTGTTAATTTTCCTTTTCTAAATTAATTTCTTTTATTATACAAGAACTCTACTATATAATTAGAATTAAACTGATAAGAATTTAAAATTAAGTACTTAAAATATTTATTTATTGGTATAAGCATATTGCATATGTATTGGATCTATAACTAGGTATTAAATCTGTTAGCCTCTTGATTAAGTATTTATTTTTTTTACCACAATTAATTATCAAGTGAACCCTTAATTTATGAGTTTTATTAATTTATGCCATAATTCTTCATTCATATGAGAAATAGTTTAGCAATTACAACAAATACAAAAATCTAAATAGTAAATTAAATAATAAATTTAAATGATAAAAGAGTTTTTTAAATACAATGAATTAATATTATTATATTTACGATGAAATTGAATATTGTTTATTTAATGAAAACTATTAGAATTTAGAACTTTCAATTAAATGTAATTATTTTAAGATTATGAACTTTAAACATAATCATAAACTTAACTTAGCTTGAATATTATTATTTTTAATTTATTTATTTAGGTGTTGAATAACATTTGTTAGTTGGGCGATAATGTCTCAACAATTTCCTACATCTCTTCCTTGAAGACACGTCTCCAATCCTTAATCCTTCTCAATGTCCTAAAAATCAATATCTGGGTCAAAAAATAGGCCAAATCCACGGTCGATGAAATCTTCAAAACAATCACATCTCCACGTTGCATCATATTCACTATCGCGTGATATTTCTTTCCAACATGTCCAGATCTCTTCTGCCATCAAACCATCATTTTCACCATATTGTGTTAATGCTTCATCCAAAACTACTTCCAAGCAGCTTCTTTAGCAGTTCTATTCTCAGGCATTCATAATTGTTCCACGTTTTTCAAAAGTATAGCTCATTCACTATCAACAGATACTGACCTAAATATCCACTTTCAATCATCTATCTAAATTGAATATCAGAATGAATCAATAAGCCACTTACTATTGTCATCAAGAATTGGACATGCTTCCCTAAGAAACATTGACTCCTCCTGTCACGACCCAAAAGAGACCCGAGACAGAACGAGGAATGACCCGGCCCAAAGAACCGAATCATCCTGTCATTTTTCTCTTAAGTTTTATTAATTAATAGCAGAAGACTAAAGATATTAATTAATAGCTAGGGCCCAAAGAATAAGGACTTAACATGTCCAATAAGTGATATCAGTTAGCAAGTACTATAATCCAAAAATGAAATAACTATAAAACATTGTGCAGAAAGTAAATTAAGGATTAGGGATTACAGTCATCCAACTAAAGTATATCTCACAAAAATATCTCTTAAGGGAGAATGCTAAAATGAATAAAAAACTTCGTTGGATCTAAACATGACTGACAACTTGAAATCCGATTGATAAAATCCCAAAAGGTGTCATTGGGGTGAGTTGACTAAACTCAATAGGGATTATGTTTTTAAAGAAAAACTTAATTAGAAGGATGTTTAAGCATACATGAATTTGAAACTCACGTTTCATAAATTCCTTTCAGAAAAGGGGTACAAAAGGGCATGTGTATGAAATCACTCACTAATATGTGGTACGTAATTAGAATAAATTCTTGTTGTACAAATTAAAATCACAGTGAAAATGGAGCATCACGGACTCTGGGCACACCATGTCATAGGCATATAATAGAATAAAGGCGATGTTTGGAGATCGCAAAAGTCAAATAATACTCTGATCAGGTTTAGGGATTCGCAACCTAATGACACAGCACATACATCTGTCCTATTATCTATTTGCACTTTAGGATTTGAACCCAAGGACATTTGAAAAATCTCCTATTATCCAATTCAATAACAAATAAACACATTACGCACGGTAGAATGTGTGGAAATAAAATAGACCCCAAATTGGGTCAATCAAACTTGATTCGCACAACCAAATTGATCCAGAAATATTTAAATGCATGCTTAATTGAAACGTGTACAGTGAAAATAAAATATAATATAAAAATCTGACAGTCATGAAATGGACACATCGATTTAATATGAGATAAATCTCAAAATATTTATTTTTAAAAAGAGTTATGCAATGTAGTGCATAAAAAAAACCTCCACCTCGAAGTTGGCTCACACTAATCAAAGCCCAAACGTCCAATTAGCCCAAAATCTACGAATTTTTAATAAAGTTGGGTACCTATCCAAAAACTTAGGTATTAATTTTTGAGTCAAGTCTATATGTAAATAATACCAATTATCATATAAATTTAACCCAAAATTGATTGGATAACCTTATCCAAAATTTTAGCTCAAACTATGCTCAATGTAAGCCCAAAACAGGTCTGAAATAAAATGATGGGCCGCAGGCCAAAACTGGAGTCCAGTCTGTAGTCCAAAATGCAGCCCAGACGGCAGCTCAATGGATCCTTGGGTCTGCAGTCCATCGAGCTGAAACACATTCGACCCAAGGTAATCTCGCGGATCTTATCCTCGCCGGTTCACCATCATCGCAGAAGACGGTATTCAACGACGCAGTCAAACCCAACTTTGGCCAAGATGGGAGTCTCGGCTAGTCATCCTCTTACCGAAATCGACAGTCAAACACATCGCGCACCGTAGCTCAGCATTTACTGAGTCGCTTTCGATGTCCTAATATCAATGGAATTCGCGCAACAAGGTTTGCCGGATTCCATCCAAATGATTGGCTAAATCCGATTTTCCAATTTTCCAGACCATTAGCAGTAAACAGAGTATTAAAGAAGAAAAAATATTGGTTTTTTACCCCATACTTGCCTCCTGACTTTCCGGTCTCAAAAGCCTTGTAGACTACAAAATTTCAACATTGATCCCTCACTGAAACCGCACGAATTCAAAGACGATATTGACTTAGACAGCATTTCTCAATTCACGCAAAAATGCCGAGAATCACAGTGCTCAATGGAAGTTTTACTAAGAGAGAGAGATGTAGAGGTGGAGATTGAGGGTTAGAGATTAAAAATGGAAGGAAAGGGGAGGAGGGGAAATCGGGAAGGAAATCCCGAAGATTGCTAGCTTGGGTAGAGATGACAAACGAGCTGGCCGAGTCGAGTCGAGTCGAGCCGAGCCTGGCAAGCCTAACGAGCTTGACGAACCTAATGAGCTGACCCCAAAAAATTTTCAACTCGAGCCGGCTCACGAGCCACGAGCCTAATAAGCCGAGTTTAACGAGCCCAATATACATAAAAAAAATTATTTTATACAAATATGTTATATATATATATATATTTTAATTTTAGTTGTTAAAACTATAATAAATATTTATTATTGTAATGTTATAATATAATAGAATTAGACGATAGTTAGTCGTAATAAAATTATTTAATTAATATAAAAATGACATGTAATAATTAATAAGTGTTAGCATTAGTCTAAGTGTGTTAGGCGTATTTATATTTTGATGATAATTAGTATTAATGGATTTAATAAGTTGTTTAGTTGTTGAATTTATATTACGCAAATATTATGATTATATTGAAAATATCCTTAATGAGAGTATTATTATTGTCTAACGAATTTGTTTAAGTTCATGTAGTGAGTAGATATCCTTATGAGACTTAGAGAATTCGAAATGTGCAGAAATGTGTAACGACTAGTTTTTATTCTGTCAGATGGGGTCGATTGAAAAGATTGGGTCAACCGAAAATAGAGGATATTATAAATAAAAAGTAAACATGAAAAACGAGCCGAGCTTGGAAAAGTTTGGCTCATCGAGCTTGTCGAGCTTAACGAGCCGAGCCTAACGAGCCTAACGAGCCTACCGAGCCTAACGACACAACTACTAGAAGTTTAGAACTAGCTGAAAGAAGGATGGTCGCTGGATCAAAATAGCTGAAATATAGATAACTAATGATTTATGAAGTGGATATCTGAAATGAATAGTGACTTTGCGAAAAGAAACAAGTAAAGAGAACATTATCGTTTCAAGAAGAAAATGAGGAGTATTAAGTATTTTCACATATCATAAGTATTCTCACTTTATTTTTGTTCAAATAAAATAAAATAAAATAATTTCACCACATTATATTTAAAAATTAAAATAATAAGAACACACAATGCATAAATATAGACGATATTATATAAATATATAATTAACATACACTTTGAAATATTATGATTTTTATTTATTAAATTAAATTAAAGTATATTTTAATGTAGATAGTAAAAAAGAGAAGAAAGGAAAAGAGAGGAGAAATGAAATTGTAAGGAGCAAAAAAAAATAAAGAATAATAAGTAAAAAGAAAAATAAAACAACAGATGACTGGAAATATAGTATTCCACGTCGACAAATGAGCAAAAAAATGTCTTGAGAGAGATGTTATAAATGAAATTGAGTGGATGACTTTTTGAGTGGAAAAAAAATATTAAAAAAAAAACGGTGAAAAGATGAGAATTTTTTAAAATGAATAAAAAATTTTATTTATTAGGGTTTGGTGGGAGGGGAGATGACTTTCAAATTAAGTTGCCCTCTTCTTGCTCACCTTGCATGCAGGCAACCTGTGCCTATGGATTGGCAAGCTGGCCTGTCGAGCCAGCCTGCGACCCAAGCTCTGCTCGACCCGTCTTTTGAGCCACAACTTGGCCTGCTCGATTACAGTAGCAAGTTAAGTCGAACTCAGCCCGCTACAGTACAGGCCGAGCGAGCGGGCTGACTTGCCAT
Organism: Begonia loranthoides; assembly: GCA_022433065.1. Lineage (NCBI taxonomy): Eukaryota > Viridiplantae > Streptophyta > Magnoliopsida > Cucurbitales > Begoniaceae > Begonia > Begonia loranthoides. The sequence continues at coordinate 8,510,097 of CM039478.1, forward strand.
CTCTAAGTTGGGGACCTGTTTTTCTAAAATGTCTTCTTGAATTAATTAACCATTTTTTTTTTTTTGATCTTTTATTTTTAATTTTTTTTTTACAGATATTGCACGTCCTCCCAGGCCCGTCGCCGCCTTAATGTGTCCGATCATTTGGCAGGTGCGATGATTCTTTGACCTTAAGTTGGCCGGTTCAGAAAATTTCCAGAGCTGCTTCTTTGTATCATCTCTATATCTCATAACATATACATACCAGTTCAATAAAATTTCCATGAGGGCCTGGTCAATCTTCTCTGCAGTGGTGTTCAGAAGTACAGATATAAAGAGAGAAGAAACAATTCACTCATATTCAAACAACATCCCAGGTGTAAGAAAAGCCTATGATTTCATGATTTGAAAATAAAATAAAATCAATCTTCAAGTGTATATCTACAAGCCAAAGCAAGATCTAGAAAAATCTAACAACAAACTATCTCACGGTATATCCATCCATAACATTCGAATCATAATAGGCTGCAGAAGTGAAACTCAAGTGAGCGTTACCAAGTTGTCGTGCTTGCACGCTAAGCTAAGATGCAGCCAAATCTGCAATGTTGGACATCTTTTTTTGCAGCTCGGGTTTATTGGCCCCCACTAGTTTGTCAACTTGCTGCCCATCTCTTAGGAAGAAAAATGTTGGGGTGGCTTTAATGTCCCAAGAAGTGCTGAACTCCTGCAAAGGCAAAAGCGGATCATGAGATGATGCCTACAAAATGTTCATTACAATCTGTGAACGAATTTCATATTATTTCATTATTTTTTGCATTAAGTTTATGCTTTTATTCACCAACTACGCCCTACGGCCAATTAATTTGTTATCAAGCAAGGCTCCAACTAGTTTTCCCTTAGAATAGTACGAGAGTAAAAGCCAACTGCATTTGTTATTAGGCTGAAAACTTCACTACTCACCGTCAGTTCGTCGACGTCAACTAACAGAAACATCAGGGATGGATATTTCTCAGACAACTCTCCGTAGAAGGGAGCAATCAGCTTACAAGGACCACACCATGTTGCACTGAAATTGGCAATGACCTGTCATAACATTAGGATTTAGTTGAAAAGGATGAATCAGCATATACTTGATCAGAAACAGTAGTGGCCAATCACTAACAAAACAGAGGTTCCATTATCGAATAAACAACAGATAGAGGCCTAATACATGAGAAGGACGGGGATTCTACAGCAATAATTGAGATGAATTCAAGATTATAATTTACACTCAGAATTTAAATTGACGGAAGTAGGGGAGGAAAGTGGTCTACTCATTAATCCTTGACAAACTAGTGGGGGCCAATAAACTAATTGAGTAAATTCAATTAATAAAATTCCATATTTACGTAAATTGCACAAGCATTTAAGAAAAGTTTCTCAAGTTTCAGCGCAATATACAGAGATAAAATTTATATAGATCAAAATATATATGAACTTAAAAGCATTACACTAAAAAGATCAAAGAAGACATGTACTAGTGCCTTACTGTAACATACCATAAAACTAAAACGTCTAATTAATTTTCAATGACAATTCATTCATTTAAAAATATGTGTCAACAAGAGATGGAAATGAGCGCATGAGCAATAATCCATCCTGAAAATGATCCAGGTTATGGGAAAGAACAGAACATTAGTTCGTAGTTAATAAAGGATTTAATAAATACTATGAAATAAATAATTAATTGTTTACTCTTTTTATTTTAGTTTTCAACAAGCAGCCTTTTTCCGTTTCAATCCATAACTTGACATCTAAATGATGATTTCACCGATTGCTACTTCAAACTCCAACAACAAATATAGTAGGGTCTCAAAATGTTTCATATGGATTCAGGACGTCAATAAATAGATAAATAACTAATTAATGTCCCTTCAAATAATACAAAAGGCAAGAAGACAGCGCAACATAATTCATTTATCTACAAGATATACCATTTTGCCATCCCTACTAGCTTCTGCCAACTTTTGATCCCAACTTTCTTTGGTTGTGATGAGATGCACGTTCCCAGCAGCAAACTCAACATGCTGATCAGAATCATCATCATTTTGAGGCTACAGAACCATGAGCATCATAATTCCTTAGATTAGTTTAACTCTCTAAAACAAAGACATGTCTATAAACATAAAGCTTCAATTGTACTACATACAAATAAAAAAATAGAAAGTGTATTACGACATATAAAATAAAAATAGAAAGTCATACCTTGATCTTAAGTTGTACTTTTCTTACTATTTCATACTGAGAATTTCTGATCATAGACCTAAATACATTTTACACTTTCCATACATATCATGTTTATGATAAAAAGAAAATTGTCTTAAAAATATGAACAAGAACGTGAGCCACTAGAAATGCTTTTACCACGACATTCTTTACACAGAAATTTCAGAATTGTCTACAGACTTGTCCTACCAAAAAAAAAAGTTTTGACAAAAAAAAAACGACTCCCTTCTTCTAGTTTTGTTTATTGGTAAATGATGCATATTACAAGGAAATTGTACAAAGGAGTGGCTCTTATATAAAAAATTATTTCTAGCAATTTTTTGCCTTCGTAAGATTCCACACATGTATGTGACCCATAAGCTTCTATTTATGTGAAAAAAAAATATATAGATTCAAAATTAATGTGTAGTGGCATAAAAAAAATCAAGTATTACAATTTGGTTTTCATAATTATATAAGCAACTTTCAGACTTCAATCAAAATCATGTTCATCACTCCCAAAAATCTCACCCTGAATCAGCAAGCATGATATTCAATTATACGTTGTTTGACTTCAACACACATGATTGCACAATATTATTCACCATTTACAAGCAAAATTTCTTAATCCATATCTTCTAATGTAATAAAGTTCAATTTCCAACAAAATAAAGTAAATCCAACATGAAATCAATCAATTGATCTTAAATGGCAATAAGAAAGCTTACCTTAGTGAAACAAAGTCCCATTTGTATTAGTTAAAGCACAAACTCATTAACTCTCCAAACGTGTCACAAGAACACCCAAACCTTTAAAAACCTACAAATAGCAAAGCATGTTCGCATTTTATTCAGAAAAAAAAAATCATATCTTTATAGAGAAACTACTAAACTCGATTTACAAATGTTTGAAGATTTAAACTATCTTAAAAGTCAGAAAAAAAAAGAGATCTAATTTGTTTTAGTACAAGAACTATGTTTAAATAGGTTATAAATCATATCTTCATGTGTTTTATAACAAGCATTCACTAACTTTTATAGGCAAGCAAGGATTAAATTTATCTAACTAGAGCGATGAAATTACACTCATGATTCAGCATGTTTATCAACTATTGTTCTTACTTCCTACTATGATACAGGATATGAACTTGTTCATATTTCTTAAGGTCAATAGGAGACCCTGTAAGGCATGGATACTACAGTTGATACAAAACAATGCCCCTTTTTTGAGATCGTAACCAAAGGAGAAATTTATTAAAACAAAAGGAAAACTTGTACCGAATAATGGCAGTAAAATGGCTGGCCTACTCTGTCCAATAACAAATTATGTCAAACAACTAAAGAACCCTTTTTCAACGTTGAAGTCGAGGAAAATTTACAAAAAGGAATCCATGGATAGAAACAAAACTAGGAGTCACACTTCCCCACCTTGTTTTCTCAAAAAACCTAGCCATCTCTTTCTTTGAAAAATAAGAAAAAAAAAACGAAGAGGAATCTAAAAGATACAATAAATTTCTGGTAGAGAACATGGGCACGGTCTATCCATCTAGATCAAAGCCAATAATCCAAGTCTTTTTTAGTCCTTTTGGTGAATCAGATAAGACTGGCTTAAAAAATCTTCGTGGCCTTCCCTCAATTCACCGTTCAGAAAATGAAATGAAGAAGAAATTGTGAAGTCTATAATCATCGCATCAGAGCGCAGACGAAGAATAACAACAACGGCAGAAAGATAACCAAAACAAGGGAAAAATCATCCTCGATGCAGCGAGAAATAAAACAAGGCAGTAAATGCAAGCAACATCACCTAGAGAGAGACAGAGATTGGATGCAGGCGACCAAAACGTAGGGTGGACGAAGATGGAGAAGCAAGGTAGGAGAAGACAGCGCGGGAGAAGAAACCACAGCCTCTGACCTGAGTAAAATGTGGGAAGCTCCCCGCCTCTATTTGGTGGGTCCGCTTCGTCCTTGACTCCTTCTACTTTCTTTTTTTGTTTTATTAGAAAATTAACACCAAATACCCTATAGTTTACTATCAATGATAAGTCAAATTCTAAAAATTTTTTGGGTAAATGACAAATCAACCATTGTGGTTTGTGGTCAATGACAAGTCAACCACTAGGGTATTTTTTTCAACAAATTAACCACTGACGTATGGAAAAATCACAAAGCAAACATCGCAGTTACGTTTTTTGTTCTCCGTTAACAAGTTAAAACGCGGTGACACCGCCTTTAAATTCCATCTACACAGATCGAGCAGATCCAAATCTAGATCTGGCAATCTGCGAGACCCGCGACGACGAGAGTACGAAGCTGCGACGCGACGGGTTGGCGACGACGAGTTGGCGAGTGCGACTGCGATTTGCGACGACGAGTTGGCGAGTGCGACTGCGATTTGCGACGACGAGTTGGCGAGTGCGATTTCTCAACTGATTCCGGTATAGTTTCATTGCTTTGCTCCCCTGTTCCGATATCCGAGTGCGGTACAAATAGTTTCATTAGTTTCAATTTCTGATTGTGGTACAGATAGTTTCATTAGTTTCGTTGCTTTGCATTACAGATTTGCATTACAGAGATTGTGGTACAGATAGTTTCATTATAGATAGTTTCATTGATTTGCATTACAGATTTGCTCCCCTGTTTCGATTTGCATTACAGATAGTTTCATTGCTTTGATTAACTTAAGTTGGGATACCCAGCAATGTCGATGAAATATTTTTGGTTGCAGAGCAATCTGTAATGCAATTTACAGATTGATTTACAGATTGCAATCTGTAATGCAATTTACAACAGATTGCAATCTGGAATGCAATTTGTATTCCAGATTGCAATATGGAAATTGCAATTTACAGATTGATTTACAGATTGCAATATGGAATGCAATTGCAATATGGAATGCAATGTATAGATTTGTGTTGCTTTTGGTGATTGTGTTATCTTTGAAGACTTATTAAAGAGTATATGTACTCAATTGAAGAAAGAATCTCTTCTCTAGTTTTGTTTTTTTTCTTGGCACCAAGTTGTTTACTTTGATTGATTTATATACGATAGACTATATGCGTAAATACTATTATACTGACTTATGACATTTCGTTGGGTTATTATACTGCAGGTTGGCGAATTACTCAGGGAGCACAATAGACCGAGCTAGGAAATTCATGTAGAAGCGTGGGAGGAGAAGGGGGAGGCTAGTGAAAGACGAGCAACCGAGGCGGTGGAAGCCGCGTGGGGTGAATATGTTCAACATGAGGCGGTTGAAGAAGTTGAACAAGCAACGACGGTGGAAGACGAAGTCACCGCCGAGCCTGAACAAGGAGAAACAGAGTTATTATTCAGTACAAACGATGCCAGAAGACGGTATGAAGAAGATGTTGAACACCGTGGCATTATTGTTTCCAAAGTAGTCGATTTTGACTCTTTCACGGAAATGGGCATTCAACATATGCTGGAAAATGCTGGATTAATCGGGTTGTGTCAGATGGGGGGCACTTATTGCGAGAGAGTCATTAAGATGTTTTACGCAAATTTCCAACTTTCTGAGGAGCCAGTTGAGGTGCAAACCTATATTTTTGGACGGGAGTTGAGATTTACTCCCGACCATATCAATACAATACTTGAATGTTATGGGGCAAGCGAGGAATATTATGGCATAGCTAAGACGAAGCCACCATTTATCAAGGAAGGAGATGGGCTAGCCGTTCTTAGATTGTTGCACAAGGATCCTGAGATTGCCCATTACAAGAGGCCAAAGGCTAATGAGTTGAATGTAATGGCCCGAGTAATCCACATGATATTGACGTACACAATTTTGCCTAGGATTGGGCATCGAGACCATGTTACAAGCATGAATCTGTATATTTTGGAGAAGGTGTTAAGGGAAAAAAAAGTGAACATTGGATATATCATAGCGAAGCACATGGAAGAGGTCGTCAACAATCCATCAATGAGCCTACCGTACAATTGGCTTATCCAGACTATAATTGAGCAGTTTGGGGTTCCCATTTCTGCGAATGAGCCAAGAATTGAAGCGACGACCACTGACACCTACAAAGAGCCAACTTGGATCGATTGGGCATCACCCAAGTTGATGGCGGATGGTTCCGCAAGTCCAAACAAAAGGCAGCACCTCCACCCGTTACAGAGCCTCAGTATGCAGGCACCTCTTATGATATGCCGCCTCCTCCCCACTTAGAGCCTGAGTATGCGTATGCAGCCCCCGAATATGAAATGCCACCTCCTCCACAATCATCACACTTTACTGCGATGCCTGAGGAGTCGTCTGCCTGGATGAGCAGAATGGAGGAGCTCCATCATGCGTCGATGACCAGAATGCAAATGATGGAGGAGCACGTGCAAAGGCAACAAATCGAGCTACAAAGAGCTAACGAGCTCGCAACAGAGAGGTGGGCCATTGCCCAACAGTGGCAGGTGGAAGCATTAGAGAGCAGACGTGCCGCAGAGCAGTGGCGTATGCAAGAGGCGGAGCTTGATGAAGCGAGGCATAGAGAAGTTGAACAGTGGCATCTTCAAGAGGTGGACCTCACAGCAGAGAGGTATTGCCAATCCGAACAATGGCATGTTCGAGAAGAGGAGCGACATGTTCGAGAAGAGCAGCGACACCGTGAGGTGTTGGCCGCACTCAAGAGACGTGGGAGGCGATTAGCCCGATCATCATCCTCGTCATCGCCCAATGACGCACCTGATGCCACATTCCGCCTGTAAGTTATTTATGTTTTACGCAAAGTCCAGGTTTTTATTTTATTTTTGTTTCACGTGATGATGTGTTGTTGATTTGCAGTGACCCTGTCAGTCGCCGCCAAGGATCACCTGTAGCTGGGGCGCTCCAACCTCTGCCCAGAAGAGTTGTGCGCATGGTACGTCTTTCATTTCGTTATATGTGTGTTCAATCATGTTCATGCAACTGTTAGGATCTCGGCGTTGTTTGCAGCCTGTGTCGGTCATGTCCTCGTTCAAGATATATGTCCAGACAAATACCCGTTACAACAAGGAGACGTGCGCAATTCTTGGGGGAAATTTGGAGGGCGAGCATTACGTTGTCTCACATCTCATCTTTCTGAAACAAGAAGGGACGCCAAATACGGTGCGAACCCATCTTTGTATGTTAGTGTATAATCTATTATCTTACTACTCATCCGAACTTATATGCAATGTATTGCGAGCAATGAAGCAGCCATATTGGCGTTTCATCAGTCAAAGAATCTATTGCAATTAGGGTGGATTCACGTAAGTCACCATCTCGTTTCTCCGAGTTATCGTGCATGTTCTCTTGAGATGATCTTTTGACTTTTTTACATTGCAGACACACCCAAAGCAAGGGTTGTTTATGTCCTCCGTTGACTTGCACACCCAATATGGGTACCAGCGATTGTTGTGGGAGTCCATCTCTATCATTGTAACTCCATCAGACAAAAAGACGTATGTACTGTCTATTGTGTAAATTCTTAATCTTGCTTTCCACGTCATTGACAAACAATTATTAACTTTGCATTGCAGGCCGTACGGCATCTTCCGGCTTACGGGAGAAGGGATGTTGGTGATGTCCAGCTACAGAAATGAAAAACACTTCCACGAGCACGAACGTGAAATCTTTAAGTATAAGGGTGAGTTATATGGTGATGCAGACGGGGTTCTATTGGACCCGAACGGAAGTTGTCTTTTAGAGGATTTGCGCCCGCCTCAGCCACGGCCACCGCCCTGGTCCAGAAAGAAGGCGCCATAATATAGTTCATTCAGTATTTTTGTAGTTTATGTTTAGATTAATTTGTGTACATTTTCTTTTTCGTTGTAAATTATGTGTAGTTTAAGGATTTCTGTGGTTGATTATATTTACTTTAATGTTTGTACATTCTAGAATTGCTGTGGAGTTTTGTGCAGGATGTATGAAAATGGCGTTGTGGGAGTAAAGTAATAGAGGAGGTTCTGGCAAAAATTTTTTTGGACACCTTGCATATAAACACTCATGACACTGAAATAACTTCACGAACTAAACTCTCTCGTTAGAGAAATAACGTCACACAATTCATCCTCGCTCGCAAGAGGCGGCGCAAAAATGCGATCTGTTTGCAAGACACCGCGTCACCGCGTTCGACACATCGCGTTCTACACGGTGTCTTGCGAGACACCGCCTTCTTAGCGGTGTCTCTCGCGTTCGAGACACCACGCGAGACACCGCGTAGAAGGCGGTGTCTCACGCGGTGTCTTGCGAGACACCGCTTCTACGCGGTGTCTCGCGTTCGAGACACCGCAACGCGAGAGACACCGCTAAGAAGGTGGTGTCTCTCGCGTTCGAGGCACCGCCTTCTATGCGGGGTGTCGAACACGAGACACAGCACCGCCTTCTACGCGGTGTCTCTCGCGTTCGAGACACTGCTAAGAACGCGGTGTCTCGCGTTCGAGACACCTACTCTACTCTTTTTAACTCTGTCTTCTCCAGTCAAATTGGCATATTCGAACACATTTCGGAGTCTATTAAGTAACCCTAAAAATTCTTGAGAGCTTCAAAGAGCGATTAACGAAGGTGAAAATTTTGGTCAGAAGCAAATGGCGAGTGAAGAGCCTGTTATCAACCGTCAACTTGAAGTGGGACCCACAATCACTTGTGTGCTCAATGAAAATGAGATACGTCAAATTGGAAATGAAGATGCGATTGTTTTGCATTCCGTATCAATAACTCTACATGAGGAGGACAATGACGACCTCCGTTCTTTATGTGAATCAACTAGTGATGAAGACATGGACATGGCCGAGAGTAGGCCTAGACGTCCAACACAAGTAGAAGACAGATTCCTTGGATTAGGCCTAGGTAAAAAGTACAGTTCATTGAAGAAGATTAGAGAAGAAATTGTTGAGCATGCATTGACGAACGGGGATGGAATTAAATCCCCCCATAGTGATGCGCATCGACTGAGGGCTGCTTGTGTAATACCCCGTGTTCCTCCATTTTTCCTCGTTATTGTAAATTGGATCTATTTTTGGTCATCAATGACATTATTGGAGTTAGTTATGTTTAATTTAGGTGTTGGAATAAGT
>CM039478.1:8529300-8583454 GCA_022433065.1 Begonia loranthoides
GAAAGTCGTCTTGCTACTGCCAAATGGGTTGCAACTCATTACTTAGATAGATTTAAAAGTCAGGCAGATTGGGACCTTCTGAACATAATTGAGACAGTGAGGAAGGACTTTAATGTCAATATCTCACCCAGTCTTGCTAGAAGGGCAAGAAGTGCAGCCAAAAAAATTAACGAAGGTGACGGAAATGAGCAATATAAACTCATTTGGTCGTATGCAGCGGAGATTCGGAGGTCTAATCCGAGGAGCTCCGTGCATGTGGACCTCTATATGAGTGTATTTAAAAGAATGTACATGTGTTTGGCTGCATGCAAGACGGCTGTGCTAACTTGTGGTAGACGACTTATTTGTTTGGACGGTTGCCATTTGAAGGGAGCCACTCCAGGCCAGTTGCTCACAGCTGTGACCATCGACGGGAATGATGGCATGTATCCAATTGCTGTAGCAGTGGTCGAAGCAGAAAATAGGAATTCATGGAGCTGGTTTCTAGAATTGTTGCTCGATGATCTAAACACTCTATCTGGCAATGGATGGACAATCATTTCCGACCGTCAAAAGGTGCGGTTCATTACTTTTGCCTTATGTGTAAAAGTTATGCATTTTGTAGGAATATGACTAATATTATGAATGTTTACAGGGTCTAGTGCCAGCTGTGAGCGCGGTGGCAGGGCAAGCTGACCATCGATTTTGCATTCGACACCTGTATGCCAATTTCCAAAAACAAATTAAAGGCAGGTTGTTAAAGGATGCAATGTGGGCCGCATCTCGAGCCACTACTGTGAGACAATTTGAGAGAGAGATGGGTAAGTTATTTATGCTTGACAAGGCGGCCCACGAATACTTACGTGGAATAGTTGTGACATCCTGGGCCAAACATGCCTTCAGCTCCATCTCAAAGTGCTACATAAGCCTTAACAATCTGAGTGAGTCATTCAACGCCTGCCTCCTACCAGCCCGGGACAAACCAATTGTTAGTATGTTCGAGATCATCCGGAAGGGCATCATGGGTAGGATTGTGAAAAAAAATGAAAAGATGCCTCACTTGACGGACCTTTTGTGTCCAAAGATCAGCACTCGGCTCGCTAAACTACAACTTGCCCGGCGAAATTGGAGCCCCCAGTTTGCAGGAGCTGCCCAGTTTAAGGTCACCAATGGTAACGAACATTACTCTGTCGATTTGGACAGGTGTACTTGTACATGTTACCGGTGGGAGTTGACCGGCATCCCATGTGTCCATGCAGTCCCGTGCATTCACTTCATGAGGAGACCCCCTGAGGAGTTTGTGCATGCGTGCTATCATTGGGAAACATACATGGCGATGTACTCCCACTTTATCCGGCCCGTCAATGGACCGATCGAGTGGCAGTCGGTGACGAATCTTGATCCTATTATCCCACCGCCATTTAAAAGGCTTCCAGAAAGACCGCGCAAACGTAGAATACGGGATGTGGACGAGGCTCCAAGCCGGACAGTGCTGAGCAGAAGAAATGTGAACGTCACTTGTGGTCAGTGTGGGCGTGTTGGGCACAATTCTCACACATGCGATGGTGGAGGTGAGTCAAGTGCTGGGGCTTGCAGAGGGCGAGGCAGAGGCAGGGGTGGCAGAGGCAGGTCAGAGAGAACATTTATGAGGTTCAGAGTTCCTGAGACAGCCCCCGAGACAATTCCTGACCTAGTTCCTGAGATAGCTCCCGACAGAGTTCCTGACACGCAGGTGAGCCCTTTATCACATTTTTGTTTTCAATTGATGTTTGAAATATGCCAATTTCATTTGCATTGTGTTGTGCAGGAGTCTGATGGCAAGGTCCACACACACAATCGTACACAAACGTTGCCCTTAACCTTCCGTGACACAGAGGGAACACAATTGTTTTACAATTTCAATTGATGGATAGTTGGATGTTATTTAATACTTGTCTACTTGTAATGATATTACGGTGAATAATAATGCACTGATGTTGATTGGGTTGAGTTTAAGGTGATTGGTAAGTTTTATGTTATGTAATTTCTAGGTATGGGTGTGGTTCTGGTAGGCTATTGTAAGGTTAGATTAGTTAAGTGTAAGATGTGTTACTATGAAAATGTTTCTCTGTTACTTTACTCCCCCAACGCAATTCTCATACATTCAGTATCTTCACAAACATTTTTTATCAAGTATAAACTACAACGGACATCATTGAACTATAGATCAATTACAGCGGGTGTGTTTTTTTACGCGGGGTCTGTTTGTCGAGTCGCGGGATCTGTTCGTCGCGGGTTCCTTGAATTTCAAGTGTTCTGGTCTTTTGCAAAAAAGACAGTGTCTGGTGCGAGACACCGTGTAAAAACGCAGTGCCTCGCGTAAAAACGCGGTGACACCGCGTTTTACCTTGTTAACGGAGAACAAAAAACGTAACTGCGATATTTCCTTTATGATTTTCCCATACGTCAGTGGTTAATTTGTTGAAAAAAATACCCTAGTGGTTGACTTGTCATTGACCACAAACCACGATGGTTGATTTGTCATTTACCCAAAATTTTTGTAAATAATTAAAACTCTAAACTATGGATAAAGAATGCCAGCAACCTTGCAGTCACGTTTTCCATCCAAATTCGTCAACGTTAACGTTTCAGTTTTGTTAACGCCAACTACCGTTGAACGGAGACAAAGGATGTCAAGTATCGGGGGACGTCCCTCCTGCCCGTTGGAACGACGAACAAACATCCCTCGCTGAGAATGGACGGCGATGATGGAGTTTGCCTTCATCCAAAGGCGCTGGCAAGAGACTTCTCTGAACGCTAAACGACATCGTTTTTCATCTCAATTGACGTCCCTCATTTAGTTGCATGAACTTGAACCATTTCAACTCTGACTATATAAACGTGAATGACGTCCCTGTAAGCGCAATCAATCCTAAATTCCTTAACACAATCAAACAACGAAGTTTTTGAGTATTGCACATCACATGGCGTCGAGGAGTCTTGCACCATCCATTGTTGAAAAATGCATTAACTACCGAATAGAAGTGGATCCTATTTTGACAGTCGAAGCCGATGAGCAACGTTGGTTTTATCATGAACCTAGTATAGAGGTGCATTCAATCTCGGTATCTCTGGACTCAGAACTTTGTTCAATATAAAACTCAGATGATGATGATTGGGTAGAGAGTATGCATCCTCAACTTGAATGTTCGTCCTCAGAGCTCTGTCTGGGGTAGAAGTATAGTTCATTGAACAAAATTAGATAATAAGTGATTGATTATGCTTTGAAGAATGGGCATGAAAAAAAGTTCGTCAAAAGTGAATGTCATCGGTTGATTACCGTGTGCAAGGATGGATGCAGTTGGCGGCTTCACGCTTCAAAAATGAAAGGTGAACTTACCTTTCAAATTACAAGCTATAATAAGGCGCACACATGTGCACAACAAATAGAAAGCCAACACACTTTTGCCAAATAGGTGGCAAACCAATATTTGGATAGGTTCAAAAGTCAGCCCATGTGGGATGTTCCTTCCATTATTGAGACTGTTAGGAAGGACTTTAATATCAACATTACCCCGAGTCTTGCCAGAAGGGCCAGGAATTTAGCTCTGAAACTAAATGAATGGGATGGTGATGAACAATACAAGCGACTGTAGTCGTACGAAGAAGAGATTCAAAGATCCAATCCCAGCATCACATTGTTGGTGGTGGTAGATATGGATGATCTTACGCCCCGTCCAAGTCAAATATTTAAAAGGATGTACATGTGTTTGGATGCGTGCAAGAGAAGTATAAGGAAGTTTGGTAGACCTGTCATTTGCTTGGATGGCTGTCACCTGAAGAGGTCGTGCCCAAGCCAGTTGCTCACAGCCGTCAGTATTGATGCCAATGATGGAATTTATCTAGTTATTGTGGCACTTGTTGCATCATAATGCAAAGACTCTTTGACCTGGTTTTTGTGTTGCTTACTTTTGGACATAAACAGTGAGATAGGCAGGGGATTGACATTTATTTCCAACAGACAGAAGTGGTTGGTGCCTGTTATCGAACAATATGCACCAACAACTGAGCATCGTTTCTGCCTCAAACACTTGTATGTCAATTTTAAAAAATAATTTCCATGCAATTTGTACAAAGATGTCATGTGGAAGGTAACTAGAGCCAAAACATCATCGCAATTTTAGAAAGAGATGAATAAACTACTTGTGGTCGACCAGATAACACACACATATCTACAAAAAATCAACCCGAGGTGTTAGTCAAAACATGTTTTCAGTTTCGACCCAAAGTGCGATATAGGCCTCAATAATTTGAGTGAATGCTACAATGCCTGACTCTTGCCAGCCCAAAACAAACTGATCCTCACTATGTTCAAAATGATTAGAATGGACATCATGTGTAGGATTGTTAAGAAATATAACAAGATGGCAGAGTCGACGGATCTATTGTGTTCTAAGACCAAAAAGAAGCTTGTCAAGCTACAACATGCGGCTCGAAATTGGTGTCCAACACTTGCAGGAGGTAATTGGTTTCAGGTTAGTGATGGTAATGAACGGTACATAGTCAATTTGGACACGCACACCTGTAACTATTATTGGTGGGAGCTGATTGGAATCTCATGCTTGCATGCCATCCCGTGCATGAATTTTATGAGAACTTCAGTTGAGGATTATGTGCATGTATCGTATCATCGGGACACATTTATGAGGATGTACTTCCACTTGACCCGACCTGTCAGTAGCCACCAAATGTGGCCTAAAAAGAACTAGGATTCAATTTTGTGGCCGCCAGTTAAAGGACTCCCAAGTCGGCCTCGAAACGAAGAGTGCGGGAGGTGGACGACCCCCGTAGCCGCACGGTAGTCAGCAGGAGACATGTCCCAATGACATGCACTCATTGTCAGGGTATAGGACACAATGTCCGCTCTTGTCAAGATGGAGGCTCAGCCACTAGAGTGGCAAGTAGCAGTGGTAGAGCAAGATGCTCACAAGACACCTTCATGGATTTTACCATTGTTGCCGATACACAGGTGCATAGATTGTTACGCTTTCATACGTTGTTCTAACTATGTGTGTTTTGTATGACATAGTATTGCATTTGTATTTTGCAGGAATCCGTCTCCCCAAACTCGCCTCCTTAACCATGTGGCTTCTATGAATGTTATTTTATTTATTTATGTATTCGTTAGCAACCTAATTGTACACATGTAATACCTCGAATTTTATCATGATGAGTATAAGATTAAGAGTTTATCATTTTAATGCTATGCCCATGAATGTGTTGAAATTGTGATATGTGGTGTAAATTAATAATATTACTTAGAGTTAAGTGTGCATGCTTGCTATTTCCAACCACTCAAGTTCTCTCAAGCATATTTCCTAATCTGTGGAGATTCTTGAAAGATCGTAATTAACCAAAGAGGGGGGTCAATTAGGTTTTTAAACTTTTTCGTGCGATTATTAATTTCTCTAACAGTAATTGATTTAATACAATTAAATGCTTATCTAACACAATATTAATAAGCTATAAGAGAAGGGTTAGAAAATACGAAATCGAGTTGTTAATGCGGTTCGGCGAAGCTCGCCTACATCCACACTTCAAGGTTTTCCCTTGAAGATGTATTTACTTCAATTGCTATGGGTTACACTTGATTGAACTTCACAAGTGTCAATCGTACCATTACAACAACTGATTCTTAGGGAGTTACCCTTCATGTTCAAGTACAATTTTCTCTTGAAGAACAAAGCTCTCAAGCTTTTACAAATAACCTCACAAGACAATAAATCTCACTAGGCTTATGTGGAGGTTGTGTTTCGTACAGCAAATATAAGCAAGAATTCATGTAGGAATTTTGGCAGAGCTTCGGTATAAATTCGCATTGGTACCTCCATCCTCGGAGTCCCTTCTATTTATAATTTCTCTGCTTTTCGGCCGACCCAAATTTTTGGTTCGACTTCAACCGACCTTTGAAAACTAGCTATTACACATTTTTGTACTTTTTTGGTTGCCTCGCTCGACCTGAGACTTGACCACGTCACATCTGAAAATCTTTAGAGCTCACTTTTTTGTTCTTTCAGTCGCCAACCTCGATCGATATCTTTGACTGCGTCTCATCTGCAAAATTGCCAAACATTACAGATTCAAAGTGGGCAATTTTTCGAACGAGGTCTTCAACCGCGTCAAGACCGCAAAAATGCCAAATATTATAGATTCGAAATGTAGTGCATTTTTGGACTTTTTTGGTTGAGTTCCCCATCCGCAACTTCGACCGCGTCATGACCAAAAAACCATGGACTGCACAGCTTGTGATGCGCCCCAAGGTCCTATCACACGATCCCCAACCAAGAGGCTCATTGCTTACTTAACGAGTTACTATTTTGAAGGAAATACTAAGTTAATGGAGCTTGAGGAGGAACCCTTGCATGAAGATAAGGAAGCTCCTGAACATGTTCTCACCTGGAGTCCTTCAACTTCAAATTGGCTAGATCAATACTCCCATGGTTTTTTATGAGCTCTCTTTGGCCGACTCCAACAAGGTCAATTAGAGGAAGTTATGTTGAATTCCCACTTTTATATATTACTTTAGATGATAATGGATTTTTGGCTGCCGGTTGGATTATAATTTGTTGGATTTTAGGTCCTTTTGATTTAATGTGAATTGAGGTGCTTGGCTAGCATGTTAGTTGAGCCCTCATGCCCAAACTTTTAGAACTCAAGGGAGTTTATGTAATTTTCTTCTTATGTTCATTAGATAGGTATTTATCCTCCTCTAATGAAACTCTAATGTCACTTTTGAAACCCTAAATTACATTTGAAACTTTTGGTTAGGGAGTTCTCTCTAGCTCCCACGGTGGTCCAGTTTTTGCTTCACGACATACCTCCCACCAAAAGGTCTTCCTCTTATTCTTGCACGATCTTGGAGAGGAGGATCATTGCTAGATCTTCCAACCACTTCTTTTGGACTTTTCCCTGGTGTGTGGAGTTAGAAGATTGTGGCAAAATCCAAGTTGGAGAGGTGCTCATCGAGTGACCCAAACCAGTCGCAACCCTCGGCGGAGTGAGGGCATGCGGACCAACTTGGTGCTCCTGTTCTATTTGTTCTCATCAAAGGTTATCCCTGTGTTTTTTGATCTAAGTCCTTGCTCTTCTATGTTTGTGAAGTTCTGAGTGGTATTTGTTGATTTGGAATCGAAGTTTTGAAGTTGTTCTTGGTTTACCGAAAATTTGTTTTCTTGAAACCCTAATTCCGAGGAGCAGCAATTTCTTCCACGCCCAACTTCGTGTGTACGTCAAGTTTAAAGGAGAATTTTATAGGTGTTTTGACACTGGTTATTTGCTACTTGACCTATAAATTTGAAGTCCAGAATCCATACGCAATTCGAGTTCTACTCGTTCTAATTTCAGTGTCTGAGTTTTGTGCATTAGCCGATTACAATTTCCACTAGATTGTCAATTTGGAGACTTGGGATCCATCAGCTTGGGATATTTGGATGCATTTCCTTGCATCCTTGCTTCGTCCAAAACTTGAAACTTGAATCTTTAAGGTATTTCAGTCGACTTCCTCGACCACACTGCGACCACGTTGCTACCGAAAGACCAAAACCTAGTTTTGATCGCCTTTGTCTCGTCTGCAGCGTCCACACACTTCATTTAATTTTCCTTTAAATGTTCTAAGTCCCACAATGATGTGCAAACACTACATGGACTTAGATAAATTTGTTAGAACATTAATAATACCCGTTTTGAGGGTATTTTCAATAAATCAAAATATTTGCGTAATATAAATTCAATAAATAAACAACTTATTAATTCCATTAATATTAATCATTATCAAAATATAAATACACCTAACGCACTTAGGCTAACAATCTCCTCATTTTTGATGATGACAAAATATGTTAAGTTGTTTATCCTTTAGACTAAGCATGTTCATAATTGTATTGCTAAAAATTTATTTCTCCCCCTTAATATATGCAATACTTTTTCTAACAAAATTTTCATACAATACATGCTTCAACTTATATCAAAACTCTCTCCATTTTTGTCACAATAAAAAAGAATATATAGGGAGGAGAAGTTCATTAAAATACAATGCTCCCCCTTAATAAATGTCAAAAAGAGTTATAGAGAGAATTTTTTTTTTTAAAATTTTGCATGGCAGTGTTTGTTTTTAAAGCTCCCCCAAAATGCAGTATCAACCTACAACCAAAATAATCCAAACAACTAAGATGCATTCAGGGTCAATCATCAAATGTATCCAAAGGCAGAAATCAAGGTATACATCCATGAAATTTAAAGCAAAATAATGATTGAATCCAAGAGTTTAGTACCAAGCAAAGATAAATATAATTAAACATTTCAAAGCATACATCCATCATAAAACCAAAATAAGAGTGCAAGTACAATGTTCAACTACAAAGTTCAAAGAGAAACACACC
Organism: Begonia loranthoides; assembly: GCA_022433065.1. Classification (NCBI taxonomy): domain Eukaryota; kingdom Viridiplantae; phylum Streptophyta; class Magnoliopsida; order Cucurbitales; family Begoniaceae; genus Begonia; species Begonia loranthoides. Next base: position 8,537,697 of record CM039478.1, read on the forward strand.
AACACAATTAAAAGTTACAAGTTCTAGTCCAAATGTTCATTACAACTTAAAAATTACAACTCAACTAGAAACTTAAAACTAAAATATGTAAACTAAGCATCGGGAAGCTCTACATCGTCGGTGGAGCCGAGGGGGACACCGGTGGTCCAAACACCACGTGAAATGTCATCCACACGCCTATCCAAGGCGTCAAACCTAGCTGTAAAAGTTGACATCATCTAAACCATGTACTCCGATTGCCAATTCATAGTCTCTTGGATTTGAGCAATCTCGAGGCGAAGGCAGAGGCAAACAGTTTATGACATGAAGGAGGGTGCCATGTGGAGGGACCAGGCTGAGAGGACAGAAGAGATAGCATCAGTTCCACTGCATCATCAGGAGGCTGAATATCTTCAGCAGAAGAGGAAGCTACACGATTTGCCTTCAGAATCCATTGCCCATCCCTATCCATAACAAAATCCATACAACCCAAAGTCTGAATAGAGTAGATGTCCATACTCCGAATAGGAAGCGATGGCTCGGAAGAAGAAATAGGAATGTCCATCGATCTAAAGATGTTGGAGAGAAAAATGTTAAAGTGCAAAGATTTTGTGCTGCTATGTACAACATCAATCATTTGAAACAAGATGAGATATCCAAGGTTGAACGGAGTTTCACTATATATACATTGCAATACATACATATCCATGTAGCTGACATGGTCTCGATGACCACCACGAGGAAGTACATTGTACGTGAGAGTGTGATGGATCACACGAGCATGGATATTGAGATCCTTGGCCTTAGGCTTCAAACAGAAATTTCCAATTAGTCTTTTAAAATTTGTTCAAGGAAATGATTACCTACCTCAGTGTCATGAAAGTCGGGAACAACATTACCATTGAAATAGGATTCACGCAAGATACCATCCCTACAATCTAAGAAGACATTTAGAAAATGTGAAGTGAGTTTAATCACTTTGCCATAGAGAAAACTCTTGAACTTTAAAGGATTTGACGAATACGTAGCATTAGCATAAAGCATGCGAATGGTTTTTCAATGTATGGACCATCTAAAGAGAACAATTTATACAATCCCAAGAGAGTATAAGCTTCTTCCAAATTCAAGCTAGCTAAACCGGTAAACGAAATTTTTCGAACAACATCAAAGAATGATCCTCAAATTCTTCCTCAAACCAAGTCTTACATGCATCATTAATAAATAATCTGGACCTATTGACTGAGGGAATGATGGGAGTATTCAGATTGGTTGAAGAATTACGTTTCCTAGAGGGACGGTTTGCCAGTGGAGAAAAATTTGACGAAAATGAGTGAAACCACTAAGAAAACCTAAGAGAGCAGAGGAATACCATAAAATATGTAGCGAATTGACAAAAATCACGAGGGGAGGCCGAGAGGAGCATTGGAAATCATCATGGTTCGCAGGAGAGGAGAAGAGGTCTTCTCGCGGTTAGGGCACGGTTCGACCTAAAAACAGATTTAAAACGCGATTCGGTCGATCGAAAACGTTAGGTCGACCGAAAATGGTCGAAACAAGACAGTTTTGAAAAATAAGTGTCCAAACTTATGCTACCAATTTTCTAACCCTAAATGGCTCTAAAAGCTTAAAATTGAATTACAACTTAAGTGAATTTCTAATTGGATTGATCAAGAAACATTAACCCCAACCGAATTCATATGCCACAAAACGTCTTTTCGTCTAGAGGTTTAGTGAAAATATTCGTTATTTGATTTTCGGTGTTCACAAATTCAAGAATAATGTCTCCTTTTGACACAAGATCACAGATAAAATAATGTATAATCTCAATGTGTTTTGTCCGTGAGTGAAGAATAGAATTTTTAGAAATATTAATTGCACTAGTGTTGTCACACTTAATTGGAATATTTTTGAACATTTGTCCATAATCTTCTAGCGTTTTTTTCATCAAAAGCAATTGAGCACAACAACTTCCGGCTGCAATATATTCACTTTCGGCGGTAAAAAGTGCAACCAAATTTTTTTTCTTAAAGAACCAAGAAATTAAAGATTCTCCAAGAAATTAACAAGTTTCACTAGTGTTTTTCCTATCAACTAGACTACCCGTATAGTTGGAATCGGTAACCTTATCAAATCAAAAGATGTACCCTTGGGATACCACAAACCAAGACTACTAGTCTCACTTAAATATTTGATAATTCTCTTAACGACATTTAAGTGTGACTCTTTGGGTGAGAATTGAAACCTAGCACACAAGCATACACTCAAGAGAATATCGGGCCTACTTGGGGTTAAATAGAGAAGAGATCCAATCATGCCACGATATTTCTTTATATCCACATCTTTTCCATTTTCATCTTTCTCCAATTTTGTGGATGTGCTCATGGGAGCTCTAGAAGGTTTGGAGGAGTTCATATCAAATCTTTTGATAAGCTCCTTAACGTATTCTTCTTGATTCAAGAAAATCCCATATTGAGTTTGTCTAATTTGCAGACCAAGAAAGAATTTCAATTCGCCCATCATACTCATTTCAAATTCACTTCGCATCAAATTCGCGAATTCTTTGCAAAGTGTCTCATTGGTAGAACTGAATATGATATCATCGACATAGATTTGCACAGTCATAATATCATTACCATTGTGCTTGATGAATAAGGTAGAATCTACTTTTCCTAAGGTAATGTCTCTCTCTCTTTCAAGAATTTGCTTAACTTATTATACCAATCTCTTGGTGATTGCTTGAGTCCATAGAGGGTTTTATGAAGTTTATAAACATGGTCTAATTTATCATAAACTTCAAACCCTAATGGTTGCTCAACATAGACTTTTTTTATGATAAACCTATTAAGAAGAGCACTCTTCACATCCATTCGATAAAGAGTGAAATTCTGTAATATCCCAGATTTCATCAAATTTAAATTTTATTATTTAATTAGAATAATTTTCTCCTTGGATATTATACTCTAATTTTTCTCTTAGAATCTGTAATGGGATGTTATGGCTTACGGAGTATGTATTGTACCAATTATTGGAACGAAGTTGAAGGATTGATTAAGAATTTAACAGAGAATTTATTGAATTAAGGAAAGTGGGAAATTGATTAAGGATTATTTAGTATTTATTTATTTATAAGAGAATTAATATTAATAATAATAATTAAAATTATTATAAAAGGAACAAAACGCTGAAGACACGAACAGCGGTCGATCAGCGTGAATAGTGGTCGATCGCTGACTAGCGGGTGATTGACTGCTAGTCACAAGATCAACCGGCCATCTGTTTTTCCCGACTCTTTCTTCTGTACAAATTGTTGCACCCCACACGTTTTCTTTCCTGTTCCTTTTGTTGCGCTGAAGGATCACTTACCTATAAATAGGCAGTGATCTGTGAAGGGAAAACCATCCCAAGCAGCAGCGAGAGCATAGAGAAACAAAGAGAAAGGGAGAGAAAATTTTGGGAGAAATTTAGTGAATTTGTGGGGAGAATTTGCAAAGAAAGCGGGAGAGGTTTTACGAGCAATTCGAGAGGAGATTCTTGGAAGGAGCAACTAATGGAGGAAATTCTTCAAGAGGTAAGAAATTGGATGCGATGGCTAGTGGCTGCTCTGCATCATGAGATTTTATGTTTTCACTTACTATAAATTGTTGTTAAAATTACTGTTGGAATTATTCGTATAAATTAACGATAAAATAATGTTGAAAATATCGTTGAAATTAATCATGAAAATTATCGTTAAAATAATGTCAACATAATTACGAAAATTAGGATTGAAATTAATGCACGAAATAACAAAGAAAATACTTGAACGTAAAAATGAATAAAAATATATAAACTGCCTTAATTTTTATATATGGAATGTTGTACTGCTTTTAATTCCATCGTATATCTATAAATTGTACATGCATCACGATATATATGGAATGTTGTACTGCTTTTAATTCCATCGTATTGCTAAGAATTGTGCATGCATCACGATAGGACTTATGAAACTATTGACATATGCATAGCATGTTAATAAATGAACTAATAAACGTAAATAGGTATATGAGATCGGAGGTGACACCTTTAATGGATGTATCTCCTTGTCGGAGTGATGGTTAAGCCACAAGACGGTATAATGGATCCAACTTTCCTAGATTAATAGATTTCATACATCTGGACTATTAAGTGAAACTAAAATAGCATGCAGAGGGGATGAGTTCTTCTCTAAAAATGACTGCATAAGCATTGCATAGCATATGCATACATTCTATTTTTTGCTGAGCGTTAGGCTTATTGTTTTACCCGTAATGCAGGTAATGATGTTAAATTAAATATGAAAAATGAGACATTGCCGAATGAGATCTTGGGTTATCAATTGGAGTAGACCTAATAAGTTATGGCTCAAGTAAAATAATGATTTTATTCAATAAATGGTTTGTATAGTATAGAATGCATTTTTAATTGTTTAAAATTTTGATTTGAATTTATTTCGATAAATTACTCTGATTTCCTACTTAACAATAGGTTTTGAAAAGATTAAAAGAAAATTTTAAAATTTATTCATAAAATTGAAAGAAAGAAATTGATTTTATAATGTGGGGCGTTACAAATTCTTATAGCAAGCAAAAGCCAAAAGCATTCTAATAGATTCTAAACGAGCAACTAGTGCAAAGGTTTCCTCAAAATCATTTCATTCTTCTTGTTTGTACCATTTTGCAATGAGTCTCACCTTATTCCTAATTACAATCTCACTTTCATCTAACTTATTCTTAAAAACTCATTTAGTTCCTATAATAGAGTGATCTTTAGGCCTAGGAACAAGTTCTCAAACATTGTTCCTCTCAAATTAGTTTAATTCCTCTTGCATAGCTATAACCAATTTTCATCGATTTTGGTCTCATCGAAATTCTTAGGCTCTATTTGGAAAATGAATGACATATTGGAACACATGTTTCTAAGGGAAGATTTAGTTTTGACACCGAGCTTAGGATCACCTAGAATACCAACCATTGGATGACTTTTAGCATACCTCCAAGTCATCATGATTATCAACATTTGAGGTACCCTCTAAGAATTGATCTTGAGATTCTTGAGGAGGACTTTCAATAATCTCCTTCCCTTTTTCACCTAGACTAAGATTTTCTAACTCATTCTCTAATTCAATGATTGGTTTCTCAACACTAGGGGTAGGAATAGACTCTTCAAAAGTGACGTGCATGGATTCTTCTACCACTAACTATAACAACCCGGTTTTTATTTACTTTAAAATCGCGTAAAATTTAAAGGTTTTTCTTTTGTAAAATCAGAGTGAGACTTTTCTTTATAAAAACCGATTGTTAAAACTCTTTGCTTAAAACATTTTGCAGAAGAAGTAATAAAACTCTTTTTATAAAACGCAGCGGAATTAAAATAAAACATTAAAGAATATTAAATAATTTACAAACCCTTTTTACAAATAAATTCCCTTTTTTAAATTCTTTCGCCCAGCCAGCCACAAGATCCATCGTGCAAATACTCCATCAATGGCTACAATCTGCTCTCACATATATACCTACATTACAGGAAAAACAATGAGTCTAACGCCCAACAAGAATCAGAATCAAATGCAATGCTTATGATGCATGATCATGCGATGTATTATAGAGGAGATCCGTATCTCATCTGTTAGTTTGGGGCGATGGGTAAGTCAATTGATCTCGTGGCTTAACCTGTGTTTCCTATGGGGAACCACGCCATTCAGGGTGTCACCACAAGCCATACCCAGTCGTTTTGTTGAAGGCATTGGAGATTTCAGTACAAGAGAATTGAGACTTATGATTCTCATGGCTTAATCGTACCTCACACTCCCTAAGTGGGAGTAGGCACTCCAATAGGGGTCACCACGACAACCATTCCCAATCCTCCCGAACCCTCACATATCTATTTACATAAATTAGGATGACATACAACATGTGAACAGTTTCATAAATCCTAGGGTGATGCATGAATGCCACAAATAAATCAAAGGAACAAAGCATGATAATCATACAATTATTGTACGAGAGAGAAACATAACCATTCCTATTAACAAAACAAGCTAGCATAGAAGTTTTTCACGTTTATATAAAATGATCACAACATCAATTATTAGTTTAATTCTTGGCAGATACAAGCAGGAAAAATAGCTCAAATCCATTAATAGGGCTCCACTATAATTATTGGTTTTATACTTATGCCGAGCTTCCCAAATGAACTCTAGTGGTTAGGCAAACTTTCAATATCTCTAATATGAGCAAGAAGATAGTTTTATGATACTCAAAATCATAATCCACAACTTTCAGATTAGATCCATGTTCAATACATTAACATTTGCAACCATTTCAACTATAGGATTCAAGTAAACAGAACCATTATTAACAACATTCCTAAGTCTATTTTCTCATGCTTCTCACAATTCAATTCCATTATCCATGCTCACCTCTTAGAACTCAAAATCTAAGCATTAACAATCAAGTAAGTATATAACAGTACCAATTTCTAGTAACTTAAACAGCAGTTAACAGGGGTTTTGAACCAACATTATGCAACTTATTATGCTTTGCAACAACTGACAAAGTTATTGAATCCAACGTCAAGCATTAATTCTAACATCCATCAGATTATGTCTTCCATTGAATCACCTATCATGCTTCAAATTCTCAGCAATTAACAGGGGTATCAAACCAACATCAAGCATTAGCCAATAACATCGATTATCTAGCAATCAAAACTCGTAATGTAAGGCCTACTTAGGCCAAAAACAATTTCAATTCTTACCTCAAAATTCCAATAGCTTAACACAAGCAAAACGATAGCCAAATGCAAAACAACACAGCAGTTTAAGTATACTCTCAATCCTTAAAATCTCCAAATATCCCCTAAGCAAATATGGCATTTAGATTTCAATGTCTAAACCAGGAAATCCAAAAGCAGACCAATAACAATTTCTTACCTCCACGGTGGAAACTCCCTCACAGATTTCTTCAAAGCAATACCACGGTCTATACACTTACACTTACTCTCAACACTTCACTTTCTTCCCAGAATAGAACATAGAGGAGAAGGCTTACCATATATAGACGGAGGAGAGGAGAAGGAAGAACTAAGCTGCTGCAGAAGATAAGCTGCAAGCTGCAGAGAGGGGGCTGCCAATTGCCCAATCCAAGAGGAGGTGGTCCAATGACCCATTGCCACGTGGAAAAGCTTCCACAACCTCAGGGGAGAGCTGGACGTTGTAGTCGTAGGCTGGAGAGAGAGGTTTTGTATTGTGGTTTATGAAATCAGAAGAGAGAGATGATTTTAAAATGGGTTTATCTGAAATTCCCAAACATTCGAACGAGTTGAGTCGTCCACAGCCCTCATCCGTACCGTCCGCAGGCGTCTTTCGAACGAGAAATCTCGTCCGCACATAGCGTCTGTAGTCGTCCGAATTGTCCAAAAATTATTACAGATTCAAATCAGACGATGGCCTTTTTCGTCCGCTATCGTCCTCTACCGTTCGAATTGTCCCAAAATTGTACAAATTCAATGCGAATGAGAATCTTCTTCGTCCGCTATCGTCCGCAATCGTCCGGAAGTCCTTCACATAACAAGTTTAGGATGCAGAACGTCATCCCCAATATCGTCCCAAAGTACAACATATTTGCGGACGAGACACGTCGTCCGAAACACACTGTATACACTTTTCCCTATTTTCCAATACTAACCCTATACTTTCCAAGCATAAATTAACTCATACCTTCACGCAACATGACATAATTATCATCCAATAAACTCCCATAAATTATAATCTAACAATTCCTTCCCCTGTAATACCCCAATAATTATTCGACTAATTTGTACACTCCCAACTCCTTTTCCAATTTATCCTTTTTAAACTCCGATATAAAAAGTTAGGGTATTACACTAACATCTTTTTATTGAAGACCTTATAGGCTTTGCTAGAGGAGGAGTGTCCAAGAAAGATTCTCACATCCGTCTTGGAATCAAATTTGCTTAGATTATCCTTAGTGTTAAGAACAAATCATTTGCATCCAAACGATTTGAAGTAGCTAACGTTGGGAGTCCTACAATTTCAAAGTTCATAAGGGGTCTTTTCTAAGGTAGGATGGATAGAGACACGATTGAGAACATAGCACGTTGTGGCAATGGCTTTCCCCCAAAAATACTTGGGGAGATCATTCTCATTAAGCATAGTTCGTGTTAGTTCTTGAAGAGAATAATTTTTCCTCTCAACAACTCCATTTTGTTGAGGGGTTCTAGGAGAAGAGAAATTGTGTTCAATGCCATATTTTTGACAAAGGGCATTGAATTGATCGTTTCAAATTTGCCACCATGATCACTTCTAATAGTGACAATGGTAAGCTCCTTCTCATTTTGGAATTTCTTCCTAAAGCTAGAGAATACTTCAAAGGTTTCATCCTTTGTTCTTAAGAAGAAAACCCACGTAGAACGTGAAAAATCCTCCATAATCACATATGCATAATGTTTTCCTTCTAAGCTTGAAACCTTAGAAGGACTGAAAAAATCCATGTAAAGTAATTAGAGAGGCTTAAATGTAGAGATATATTGTTTGGAAGAAAAAGAGTTTTTCGTTTGCTTTCTTTTTTTGACACGCATCACAAACTCTATCTTTTTCAAACAATATTTTTAGAAGACCCCTAACTAGATTGTTTTTCGAAATCCTAGCAAAGGTATCCATTCCTACGTGTCCTAGTCTCCTATGCCAAGTCCAAGAATTGTTAGAATCATTAGCACTAAAACACTTTTTAACATTGCATGAAACAATAGATAAATCAATTGCATATATGTTTTCATACATATATCCCATAAATAAAACTTTACCATTTGAACCATCTAAAATCATGCAAGATTTAGTCTCAAAAATCACTTTATATCCTTGATTACACAATTGGCTAATACTCAACAAATTATGTTTCAAACCATCAACAAGTAAAACATCTTCATTATTGGATTAGAAATGTTACCTATGTTGCCAATTCCAATAATTTTACCCTTTGATTACCTCAAAAAGTTATGCTTCCTTTCTTGTCCTTGATGGAGGTGAATTTTGAGAAGTCTCCCGTCATATGTCTCAAACATCCGCTGTCCAAGTACCATTGATCTTTAGCGGGAGAGGCTTCAACCTACGATCACAAGTCATGTTGACTTTTTAGGTACCCAAATCTTTTTGGATTCTTTAGGGTTAAAGTCGGTTCCTTTCGAAACCCAAATAAACTTATCAACATTTCTATTTTTAATCACTTTTAAAGGATATGCAAATGATTTTTGGCCAATAGCATTACAAGTATAGCAAGTAGTCGGTTTTACAAAAAAAGTTTTTATAGCTCTTTTTCTTTTGTAAGGGTTGATAACCCAAACCGGCTTTATCAAATGTCATCTTTTGCTTACCTATGAGCATATTCAAATTCTTACTCCCATTTGTTAAGTTAAGCACCATATTATTCAAATCAACATTTTTAGCCTTTAACATGCTATTCTCAATTTCGAGTAATTTAACATGTTCATTCAATTCATCATTTTTTAATTTCAAGTCACTAATTTCATTTTCAATTGAATGAACACTTTCAACATGCTTCTTTACCATGCAATCATTTTTCTTTTTCATCTTCTTATATTTAAGTTTAAGCAAGTTGAATTCTTCTAGCAATTCATCAAATTCATCACCTAACTCTTCATCATCACTATCCTTATCATTATCATAGAAGGAAGAATCAAGTACCTCATTCTCCTTGGCCATGAAGCACATGTTGGCTACTTCTTCAACTTCAGATGATGACTCTTCTTCACTACCATCCCAAGTAGCTTTAAGTGCCTTCTTCTTGAAGCCTTTTGTCGTCTTCTTCTTCTCTTGAAGACAATCGACTTTAACATGCCCCGGTTTTTCACAACCGTAGCTTGTAAGCTCCTTGTCGTTGTGTGGCTTCTCTCCTTTGGATTTCTTCTTTCCATGCCACTTTCTCTGTTGGAGAAGCTTGCTAATCTTCTGAGATAGGAGGGTCATCTCATCATCGTCCTCATCCTCAGATTCCTCTTGTTTGCTTGAGGGGGCTTTGAGGGCGATGGTTTTCTTCTTCGAGTTCTCCTTCTCTTTGAGCTTTTCCTTTTCATTGGCTCTCATTATGATCTCATGTGTCATGAGAGAGCCAATGAGTTCTTCCATCTTTAGAACTTTGAGATCCCGGGCCTCATGGATAGCAGTCACCATTGGTTGCCAATTTCTCGGAGGACATCGGAGGACCTTCCTAACAAGTTCTTCATTTTGATAAACTCTTCCAAGCACTTTCAAACTATTAGTAATGTTAGGAAATCTAGTAAACATTTGAGTAATAGACTCATCTTTATCCATAGTAAATAATTTATAGTCATGCACAATCATACTCAATTTATTTTCTTTGACTTGATTTGTTCCTTCATGAGTAGTCTCAAGTAATCTCCAAATATCATGTGCATTCTCACATGCTTCTATTCTATTAAACTCATCTACATTTAATACACAATACAATAAGTTGATGACCTTAGAGTTTAAACTCAATTTTCTCATGTCTATACCATCATATTCATCATCTAGTTTAGGCACATTTATGCCATTTTTAGTTTTAATTAGCACATATGGACCTTTAGCAATCACATTCCATAATGCGTAGTCAATAAATTGAACATATATTCTCATTCTAGCTTTTCAATATACATAATTATTTTCGTCAAAAAATGGTGGCCTAGATGTGGATTATCCTTCCATATTCATGGTGTTTGTGATAGATGTCATATGATATTCTTGTAAACAAATTCAACAAATAATCACAACGAAATTTCTAACCTGCCCTGATACTAATTGAAAGTTCGTAATTAACCTAAGAGGGGGGTGAATTAGGTTTTTAAATTTTTTTGTGCGATTATTGATTTCTCTAACCGTAATTGATTTAATACAATTAAATGCTTATCTAACACAATATTAATAAGCTATAAGAGATGGGTTAGAGAATACGAAACCGAGTTGTTAACGCGGTTCGACAAAGCTCACATACATTTGCGCTTCAAGGTTCTCCCTTGAAGCAAACGCTATGGGGTTACACTTGATTGAACTTTATGGGTGTCAATCGTATTGTTACAAAAACTGATTCGTAGGGAGTTACCCTTCACGTTTGAGTACAATTTTCTCTCCAAGAACAAAGCTCTCAAGCTTTTACAAACAACCTCACGAGACAATAAATCTCACTAAGCTTATGTGGAGGTTGTGTTTCGTACAACAAATGTAAGCAAGAATTCATGTAGGATTTTTGGCAGAGCTTCAGTATAAATTTGTGTTGGTACCTCCATCCTCGGAGTCCCTTCTATTTATAATTTCTCTGCTTTTCAGTCAACCCAAACTTTTCAGTTCAACCTCATCCGACCGTTGAAAACTAGTTGTTACACATTTCTGTACTTTTTTGGTCGCTGGCTTGACTGAGACTCAACCGCGTCATGTCTGAAATCCTTCGGAGCTCACTGCTTTGTTCTTTCGGTCGCCAACCTTGACTGATATCTTTGACCACGTCTCGTCCACAAAATTGCCAAATATTACAGATTCAAAGTGGGTGATTTTTCGGATGAGGTCTTCGACTGCGTCAAGACCGCAAAAATGCCAAATATTACAAATTCGAAATGTGGCACATTTTTGGACTTTTTCGGTTGAGTTCCCTATCTGTAGCTTCAACCGCGTCACGATAGAAAAATCATGCACTGCACAGCTTGGGATATTTGGACGCATTTCCTCACATCCTCGCTTCGTCCAAAACTCAAAACTCGAATCTTTGAGGTATTTCAGTCAAATTCCTCGACCACACTACGACCGCGTTACGACTAGAAGACCAAAACCCAGTTTTGGTCGTCTTTCTCTCATCTGCAATGCGTCCACACACTTCATTTAATTTTCCTTTAAATGTTCTAAGTCCCACAATGATATGCAAACACTACATGAACTTAGATAAACTTGTTAGCACATTAATAATACCCGTTTTGAGGGTATTTTCAATAAATTGAAATATTTGTGTAATATAAATTTAACAAATAAACAACTTATTAACTCCATTAATATTAATTATCATCAAAATATAAATACGCCTAATGCACTTAGGCTAACAGTTCTTTCCATTCTTCTTGAAGGGGATCTTTTGTAACACCCCGATATTTTTAATTATCGGGGTATTACGAAGAATGTATTCGCAAGAATTCCATTAGTAAGATTAAATGGAATTTATTGTAATTAAAATAAATATATTCTTCGGATAAATTAAAGTATAATATTTAGAATTATTTATAAGCGATTTACATTAGTGATTTATTGATTAAAAATAAAAGAGGGATTAAACTATTGGGAATTAAATTGTAAATAGATTTACTAAGATTAAAATTTAAAGTATGATCATGCATTGGATGTGTTATTATGGGGATAACAATAATTGTTATTATGACAAATATTTATTAAAATAAGTTGAAATTTAAATTAGTGAATTGGAGATAAATTATTAGAGATAATAAATAAATTGTATCAATTCAATTCATTCTAAATTAGAAAAGAATTAATTAGTAGGATTTAACGTAAAGGTGTATTGAGAGAATATTAAGTGGGAATGATTATTTACGTTAGGTTAATTGGATTTGTTTTAATGAGGGAATTATTAGGGAAGAATTTAAAATGAAATAAAAACATAATAGTAAAGAAAGACAATTAAATTAAAATTGAGATTTTAAATAAAATATGTAATAATTTAATTAAAGAAATTAAATTAAAGGAGGAAAAGAAATAGAATGGCCAAAAATGGCCATTCTATGTTACGAACTGAGAACGAGAAAGAGAAGAGGCGAAGGGAGATCGACGGAGCGCTCGGAGCAGGCGACGAACGGAACGACGAACGACGACTGAAGGCGACGGCGGCAAGCGAACGGGACCCGTGACGGCGTGCGGCTGCTGGAAAATGGAAAGGCGAGCGACGCGGTTTAACGATCTCGGACTCGGGAGGTGTGGATTCTCGGGTTCGATTCGGAACTTCCGGCGACCGATCGGCGAACGCTTCGAGAGAGGTATGTCCAGTCGACCTTCCTCCTCTGTTATTTCTGTTGATCGGGCATTGGCAGGGGATTGGGCTAGCGTTACGGCATCGGGAGGCAGGGGAACGGCTCTGGCCGGTCCAGCTTGCTGTTGGGTTGAACTGTCCACCTTTCCAGCTGTGTGTTTCTGCCGACACATGTGGGGAGCAAATTTAATGAGGTGGGTTGAAGAATTGAAGAGGAGACAAAGCGGTTGATGAATTGAAGAAGTCTGTCGGGTGCATGAATGATAAAATGACAGAGAGCTCTCTAGAGAGCTCCCGCTGGAGCTCTCTGTCCCAGAGTTGGAGAAGCTGCCGAGAGCTTCTCCTCTGGTTTTGTTGAAGGCCGGCTGTGTCGGAGCTGGCCTTGCCCGTGCTGGAGGAGGTGAACCGTGAGCTGCCACCCGTGAAGCTGCTGGAGAGCTATCTCTGGTTGCATGTTTTCGACAGTGGTAAGGAATTGTAGGTTTTGGCAACTTAAGCCCTACCCACAAGTATAGGTCGAGACTATTGATGTGTTCTTTGTTTGTTTTCTTAATTGTGTATTCCTTGCTTGTCTTTCAAGGTTGAATTCTTGTTGAATATGTTTTCTTATTGAACTCTTGTAGTTAGTTTAGTGATTGTTTTATAGTATGCAACTCCATTTGGAGTTTGGGACTGGTTAGATTAATTTTGAACATGATTTATGTTGATTTCTCACCTTTAATATTTGTGCTTCAATTTTTATATTTTCTTTAGTAGTTGTGCTTCAACTCATATATTTTGTATGTGATACTACTTGTTAAATTGATTGATATTCTAGTTATTGAAAGCACGATATATTGTACTAGTTCCTTAGTTTTAATTTAAGCATAATAATTTAAGTAATTTAGTTAGTTTCAAATCAAGCATGCTAAATGGTATTAAATTATTCAGCTTTAATTTGAGCATGCAAAACTGTAGTACTTGTTAATTTGCTTAGTTGCATGAAAACCATAGTAACTTGTTAATTACTAGTTTTTAAACTAAACATGAAAAGTATAGTAATTGTTGAATTGTTTAGTTTTAATTTAAAACATGATAAATTGTATGAGTTGCTTAGTTTGATAAATTGTGTAATTTGCTTAGTTTTAGGTAAAGCATGATCAATTGTATTAATTACTTAGTTCCGTGTTAATTACTTTCAAAATCATGAAAACGGTTAGTTTAATTTTGTTGAATGTTTTAAATGAAGTGATTGTATTTCTGTGCTTATTGCCATAGTTCATTCCTTGATAAATTGGATTGTAGTTCAATGATGGCTTGTAGAGATTGATTCCGTGATTGTCTGTACAGATGAATTCTATGGAATCTTGGGTGTTTATTTGCATAGATTGCTTGCTAGAGTCACTAAGTTAAGGGTTCATGGTCTTAGAAACCCTTAGGAAATACCACGGCTGAGTTGGTATTCATGATGTGAGAAGAAAATGATTAATAAAGTACGTAAGGGAATTAGCGACCGGGTTAATGGTTCGGATCTAATCGGTAGACTCGGTAAACCAAATGTCAGAACTTCCCGCCCATGGGATTGAAAAGCTTGTCTACTCTAGGGTGTTAGATGCCGAGTTTCCCCCCGTTGCCTACTAGGGTTCTCTAATCTCCCAACTCGATCCACAAGTTATAAGATATAATAATGAGTAAAGAACGGTTGGATGGATTCCTTTCCGACATAACCAGTTAGAGGCATTTGTTGTATTTTGTTTGTTTTCCAATTCCTTACTAAGCATTTTTAGGCTTACAGTGTCTACTTGTGGTGTAGATGTTCGTGATAATATGCTTTATTTAAAAGAGAAGCGGTTGATGAGGAATTTACACGGTCGAGCAACGTGGTTGGCAAAGTTCAAAGCTAAAGGTTAAAGACTTAATGGTAAAGAGCAAAAGACTAAAGAGCAATTAGTTTTGTAATTATAAATGTAATTTAGTTATTTCTAAAATGGTTTATTTAAGCTTCCACTACGTTTTGAAGGAAAATGATTTATACTCATATATATTCATGGTTTAAGTAACGATTATAAGAGAGAATTTAACGGTTCGATTTTTAGAAGAAGAAGACTCTGATTTTAATTGATGACGTTTTAAATCGTTGTTTTTAGAAAGTTTTAAATTTATCGTATTTTTAAAGGAAAAGAAAAACCAGGTCGTTACATCTTTATTCTTTCATCAAAGAAGGCATGTTCCAAATTTCAGATCGAAAGCTTCTAAAATGAGAGAGTTATTGGCTTCCAAAGACGAACCTTCCATATTGTGTTTTGTCGCAATTTAAGGCAATTTTTGGACCGGTCGATCGCCTTCTATGCAGCTGACCGACCACTCGCAAAATTGTCCATCTTTGTAATATTTGTTCCTGTTCATGACCAATCGGCTCAGCGACCGCGACAACTGCAAAAGATCGAAATATAAGAACGGATGTCCCTCTTATATTGGACATTCGAATCTGTCTTAGTTTTCCTTCAGCGATTGATCAACCCCTCGGTAAAACGGGCGTCCCTCTCCCTATAAGGGACGTCTGTTGCCGTGAAATGGACGTTTGCCCTAATAACAAACATCCTTTGTCATAAAACGGATTGCTCTCGGCCTATAGGGGACGTCCTTCGCCCTAAAAAATAACAACCAAATTGCAATACAACAGCAACACAAAGATACAATAACAACCAGAATACAAGATCTCAATTGTACAACACAGATAAACCAATGGTACAAAATCTCAAATGCACAAATGTGATGTAACACATATGCCGCACATGTACAATTATTTTTTTCAAGGTTTTCCCTGGATATCGACGACCTTGAATTGCAAGTCGTGGTTCATCTCAACATGAGTGGTGTGGTCGAAAAAGTCCTCTGAGTTGTGCAAGTCTTGAAGATGGAAATCTTTCTCTGGATACTTGGCAATCACCAACTTCCCTAAAGGCTTTGACATTTAGGTCCTTGGATTTGGGCCTACAGAAAGTTTCAACGGCTTCATGATTGCAAGCCAATTGTTTCAGCAATGCTATACATTCTCCTTGTTTTACAAAATCTAGGTCCTTGGATATGTGAAAATATTTCTTTGTCAGCTCCTTTGTGGAGCATCCAATCAGCTCATTTAACTCCTTAAGAGTTAGCCTAATTTGTTTTCCAAATAGAAAAATCCTCGGCTTAGTAGGGCGGTTACTGTCCAGCTCCAAATTTGTAACACCCCGAGATTTTTAAGTGGATAATTATTTTTATCGGGGTATTACGAAGAACGAATTCATAAGAATTTCCATTTATCGAGATTAAATGAAATTTATTATAATTAAAATAAATAGTAATTTAACGAATTTAAATTATAATATTTGGGAGTAATTTAATTATTTTACATTTAAGAATTTATTTGGGATTATTGAAACTAATTAAATTTATTTTAATTTAAGGAAAGAATTAGTGACAGATTAAATTAAAATGAAATTAAATTGAATTAATTTAGATTTAATTTAATTAATTAAGTTAATTCTTAGTGTAAAGGCTGAATCGGCTCAACAAGAATTGGCCCAGCATATTATTAGGTGATGGCCGAAGGCCATCCTGGCGAACCAAAGAGTGAGAGGGATTGTGAGGGATCGGGGCGATGGCGACGCGAAGGATGACGGTAGCTCTCGGGATAGCTTCCTCTTGGTGGTACGATGTCGTCCGTCAAGTGTGCGAGCTGCGGTCTGCAGGAGGCGTCGCGGCGGTCACGAGTGTTTAGGGCTCATGAACGGGACTTCTAGACGGCAATTTTTTGGAGTCGATTCATGGTACGTTTTGCCGAGTTTTCTTCCTCCTCTTCCGTTTCTGTTGATCGGTCATTGATCATGAGTGATCAGCGACGATTTGAGACTGGACTGAGATTCGGTTCGCTGGAGAGGGCTGGTTTGGGCAGCTTCATTGGTCTGGTCTAGCTCATGGTTCAGTTCATCTGATCCATTCCAGTGATTCTGGCCTAACCGTTTAGTTGGGAGTTGAGTGGTGATGGAGTGCAATCCAAAAATTTTGGATCTGAGCTGGGATCGTGGGATAAGATAGTTTATAATTCAAATTGTCATCTGTGTATATATTCATTGCGTTTGCAGTGAAAGGGAAGGGTTCTGAAGGAGCTGTTGTACATGATCGGGAGCTGCTACCGTGTGATGGAGCTTTCTGTCCATGTTTTGATTTTCTTCAAATGGTAAGGATTGGGTAGTGTCCGGCCGTCTAAGCCTTACCCGCAAGTATTTGTGTGTTTATATGCTTATTGTTGTTTGTTTCCTATGTTTGATATTTCGTACGTTTCGGTGCTGGACTATTTACACATGCTTGCTACTGATAGATTGCTAGTGAATATCCTGGATTGGTCTTATCAATTTGTTAATTCTATGTAGACTTGTTAATAACATGTGAGAATTGATAGTTGCATTGCTTGGTTAACTGTTAGATTGTTAGTGAATATCCTGGATTGATTTTTATCAACTTGTTAATGATATGTAGGTTTGTTAATAACTTCTAATAATTGTTAATTGCATTGCTTAGTTACCAATATTGTTATTAGTCCTCTGTTTGTATGATACGAGTGTTAGTTCTCTAAAACTTCCTCTGTTATATTTGCCATGGTTGATCATTTTGTGATTCTCGTGTACTCTTTGTTGATATTGAATAATTCGGTAGATAATTTCCCTATTTGATGATTTCCCTATTGTTTGCGCTGTGACTAAATGCTCCACTTGGTTGATAATAGAAGTTGTTAAGTACTCTGTTGTAACGTAAGAAATAAAGAATGTCTGATGTCTAACTTCTTGCTGTTGTGATATATTCCCTTGTTTTTGGTATGCACATTGGTTGTGTTCTCATCTATTAGTCAAATAGCTCTATGTTAAATTGTAATTGTTATGTTTAAACAATTATTTTAATAATCGAAACCAAAGCATGTGTAACCAATTAGCATGTTTAATAATTAGCTAATCATGGAATCCGACTAATATTTAACTAACGATTAATTAACTAGCATAACTAATTAACTAGTTGTTAAATAACCCAATTAACATAACAAACTAAGGAGTTGTTAGGTAAATGAATCCAAGCATGTAATCCAATTTAGCTAACCTAAGCATATAAATAAGTTAATATGAGCATGTTAACAAACTTAGGTTATAAACGTCAAAAGCATGCTACTGTTCTTTGAAGTGTTGTTTTGCTTATTGTATGATTTTGATTAATCCCTTGCATGTTGTATGTATGTTTTAGAGTAGTCTCATGACGATAGAAACAATTAGGAATACCACCACGAGGTGGCCACATGTTTTGAGTGAGGAAAATAACTAATCTTTCCCTCGTCGAGATCCCAAGATCAATTAACGTAATTAATTAGAAACCATAGGATTTCTCCAAACTTCATGCTCCATGTACGAGCTATTCCTAAAACACGTAACTATTTCTAAAATACATTGGTTTGGGGCGGACCCATTCCGAAGAATTAAAGAGAGACATTTCATATGCATAAACTCATTTTCTAACTAGGCCTTTAGGCTCACGTCTTACTTGCGGTGTAGGTACAGGACGCGCAAAGTTTCTTGAGTAAGGAAGAAGCAGTTGATGAGGGATTTGCACGCGCGAGCTCATGTTTGGTTGAGCTATGAGAAGTGAGAGATAATTAAATTGTAATGTAATTCAATTTCTAATTTGTAATTAAATTTCTGTTTCATAAATTGTAATTTGTAATTTAGTAGTTTAAATTATTTACGCTTCCGCAAATATTTTTTTTAACTCTGAAATATTTTAAGTGTTTCTAACGGCCCAGATTGCACTTTGATATGTTTTTTCTTTAAATTTAACGTATTTTAAAATGTATAAAAAATTCGGGTCATTACAAAATTTACGTAAAATAATTTCATCACCCTGTCATAATAATTCCCCCCCCCCTATTGCACAATCCATACAGTCCAATGCGTTCGAACATTTCTTTTAATCCAAAGTCTGCAAAAGCATTGAAATCTAGCATCTTATATATAATTATAGCACACATTGAAATGTCATTATCGTACTCTTTTTTGGAGGATGCTGAGCTGAACACCGATGTGGGTTGTGCCTCTGCAAACACGTGGATAAAATCACCCTGTGCTCGACCTTCGGCCTCAGAGGGAGGTCCTTTACGCTTCTTCATCACTTGAACAGCCTTCGACACCATTTTCAGCTTCAGAAAATGTGAGGATAGATTTCAAAAGTTCGAGTTGGTCAGAGGAAGTCAAAAATGTCCTCGGCAATAGGTAGGGCGTAGAGGATGTCCTTCATGATTATATAGGGAGATTTGCACTGGAGACGTCCATCGATTTGAGAAGCGTTGTTGTTTAGCATTCAGAGAAGTCCATCAGAAAAAAAAAAAAACAGACATCCCTCAACCAAAGACAAATGTCTGTTTTGACCTGAACGACTGATGCACCAGCGGAAGGGAATTAGAATATAACCTGAAAATAGAATGTTGAAGTGTTGAAGTATTGGAATATGTTGATCTTCCAAAAGTGCCTATATTCTGAACTGGCGGTTGCAGGGCGGTTGAGGCTACAATCGAGAATGGAATTCGAAAAACAACACAAATTCAATCTTTTACGGCGGTTGATGTTGCAGTCGAATGGGCGGTCAAGATACTCGACCGAAACTCCACTTTCCTTAATTTGGCCGAGATTCACTTTTGGAAGGTGAACTTTGGAAGCTTGTAACTCCTTCATTTTAGAAGCTTTGGAGCTCAAATTTGGACCACTCTTTCTTGAATGAATAAGGAAAAGAACCTATCAAGAACTTTTGAAATATTTGTCAAGAACTAAAAGATATGCTGAAAATTACCATTCTTGCTTTTGAGTTAGAAATAATGTAAGTCACAATAAGGATTGCCATAAATATAATCATGAGAACCCTTTTAACTATGTGTGGCCAAAGAATAATTTCTTTATAATATTTATTAATCAAATAAGGAGATGTGTCATGGCCTTGAAATTTGCATTAGTTAGAAAATCTCCACGAATGAAATAAGGAAATAGTCTTTGTGTGATGTGGTAGGTAAATAATAGCAAGATATTCACAAACCACCTTCCATATTTTAGTAATAGCTTAGGAATGTCGTGGATACCCCTTTGCAATTCCATGATTTCCATAAAAATAGTTATGAGAATACATTTGAGTATATGTGGGCAAAGAACAATTTTTTGGTAACTCCCCAAATTGTCCTTTCTCCAATATAACTTGTTAGGCCTCTACCATGAACTTTCCTTTTTTGTGATTTGTTGGTAGCTTCAAAAGTTGTCTTTCCCCAAATATGTATTGATAGGTCTCCACCAAGAACTTTCCTTAAGAGTGATTTTCGAATTCCATGAGTTGTCATATCAATTTCGCCAACTTTGGAAACATAATCTTTGACTTGAAGTATTATCCAATAGTTTTGTCTTTCCTCTTTTGCATTTGATCAAGTAAGGAAAATAATCCACTAACTTATTCTTGGATAATGATGCATAAATAGGTAAGTAGTTTTTGAAATCATAAAATCATTTAATATTGAAACTATCCTTGTTGCCATAAATGTCTAGCCCAAGAATATCTTTATGCAAGATGTAATAGGTTTCCATAATCCAAAAATAGTAATTAACTTCAAAATTCATTAAGACTAAAAACATGCCAATAATTTAAGAAACCTCAATCCATTCAACTCTAATAATCCAAGCAATAATTTTATCCATCGGAGCATACCTCCTTGTCATGAGCATAGAAATTTTCAACCGAGTTTTCTTTAATTCATCATAATCCATAACAATTTTCTTTGGTTGAATCGGAGCTAGATTGACTAATATTTCTCTGTCGTTGACTAAAGAATGGTAATTTGAATATCCATCATGTGCATGCTCGATGTCTTCTTTGGTACTCAACCAACTTAAACTTTCCTTAAAATTCATGGAAGGCAAAGTGTCATCACTCTTTCCATATTTGATTTGAGGACATACCCTTGTCTTGTATAAATTTTGGCCATGAACCTTGTGTTCTTTGGCAACATGCCACCAAAATTTGTGATTGATGTCATGCATTAATATTTCCAAACAATTTCCTTTGACAAAGACCAAATAAGCCATGTTAGCGCAAATCCTTTCATCAATGATTAAAGAACAAACCTTGTTCCCGTTAGAGCATTGGATATGAAAAGTTTGCTCCTTTTGTGTTGTTGTTGCCAAGTAGTCGACTTGATCTTCTATGGTTTCGGCTACTTGTTCCTCTTGACATTCTTCATCATTACCTAACACCTCATCATGGTCTTTTACTTGTGAAGTTGGAGTGCTCGACATAATTGCTTCAAGTTGTTGTAGCAAGGTGCTAATTTTTTTGAGTTGAACTTGTTGACTTTCGGAAGAATTTTCATACCTTTTGATTGGTGGTGAGGATGGGGGAAATTTTCTCCTCAAGAATTTCCTCATCAAGTGCCACGTGTGGATGCCTTCTCTTTTATTTGTCCACCGGTCACATATCAAATTATCCCACCAAAAACAAACTCTCCCTCTAAATTTTGAAGGAACAAGTCTTACTATGGTCTTTTCCAAAAAATCAGAACCTTGAATGATCTCTTCGATCTCTGCTTCCCAAGCCAAGTAATCTTCTTCATATCCGCTAAAAGTAGAGATGCATGATTGTATTTTCTCTTCATCCAAAATAAAACTCCATAAGTAGTTTTGTCCCCTCATCATTGTGTAAAAAAAATATCATGAATTAGTAGGACATTTTAGCTCTGATACCAAATGATGCACCAGCGGAAGGGGATTAGAATATAACCTGAAAATAGTATGTTGAAATATTGGAATATGTTGATCTTCCAATGGTGGCTATATTCTGAATTGGCGATCGCAGGACGGTTGAGGCCGCGATTGAGAATGGTATCCAAAAAACAACATAGATTCAATCTTTTGCTGCGGTCGATGTTGTGGTTGAATGGGCGGTCGAGATAATTGACTAAAACTCCACTTTCCTTAATTTGGCCGAGATTCACTTTTGGAAAGTGAACTTTGGAAGCTTGTAACTCCTTCGTTTTAGAAGCTTTGGAGCTGAAATTTGGACCACTCTTTCTTGAATGAATAAGAAAAAGAACGTTTCAAGAACTTTGGTAATATTCTTCAAGAATTAGGAAATATGCTGAAAACACTCTGGGTGGTAGAATTTGACAAATATGGAAACTTGTAACCTCCGAATGGATGCTTTGCTAATGATGACGTCTCTTGATGGTTGGACACCACTTCTCACAACCTTTCCTCAATGAGTAGGGCTACGGATGTCAATAAGAGAACTCATTTAACTCCAAGTGAGTTCAATCTTGTGATATTACTTACACAAGAATACTTTGGATATAACTCACCAAAGTATTTAAAAAATGAATCTCTCAAATTTCAAAATAAGCAAAAGCTTTTTGCATTCAAATTCAAGTTGTCTAAAACATAAAAATTAGGTGGCTTTACATAGCCAAAGACAAAGCATAAAAAAGAAAATAATAAAATAGAAAACAATAACCCTAATCGGCTCATATAATAAGTTGTCCGATTTTCTACTTAATAGAAACTGAGTTAGTTAACTAAAAGATTATTTAATTAATATACTTCCTTTCTTTTTCTCTAAATCTAGATGCATTTGGCAGCTATTCCATGTTGGTGTTTAGCCACTTGGATGGTTTCCATGTATAGACCTCTTTGGTCTCCAAACTTGGACACTTGGACTTTCCTTAATCTTTGTTATCTGTTTTGTGGGCCTTTGACATAGCAAATGAACTTTGAATTCAACGATCTAACTCATTCTAGAAAGCTTAGGAAGTCAGCTAGAATCTTTATGAGGCATTCTTTTTTAAATGATGTCATTTTGAATGCCAAAATAGTCAAATACTCATCAAAGGTCAAAAGAAAGATAGTTTTGGAAAGTCTTTCCATTTCTCTTTCCTTTGCTTTTGAACTTCCACTTATGCTTGACCTTGAATGACTCTATAATATTCTTTGAGGCTTGATTAATAATAGAATGGACCCGTAGTCCATCAACGACATAGTCTTAAGTTGAGGGACATCCATTTTAAGACTAGAGATGTCCGTAATGAGTAGAATGATGTAGTCTCAAGTCGAGGGACGTCCGTTTCTGAATGAGAGACGTCCGACATGTGAAGGGGGAGATTTTTTTTGGAAGAGGGAAGTCCTTCTTAGAAGAGGGAATTTTCGCCTTTTGAAAACATGGGTGCCTTACACGTGACCCTTCAACGTTAAAGCCTTTGGAGTCCATCATGGCCGTCAATTCCGATCGAGGGACGTCCCTCCCTCGATTGAATGTCCTTGGACGATTGTCTGCCATCGCCTTTGCAAAATGGAACACTCCATCCTGGCCGTCAATTCCGATCAAGGAACGTCCCTCCCTCGATCCAACGGCCATGGGCGATCATCCGCTATCACCATTGGAAAATGGCAAATTCCATCATGTCCGTCAATTCCGAGCGGGGAACGTCCTTGCTCGATCCAATGGTCGTTGACGATCATCCATCATCACCTTTGGAACTACAAACGTCTGTCTGTCGTTCCAACGGGCAGGAGGGATGTCCCTTGTCCCCCGATACTTGACATTCTTCATCTCCGTTCGAAGGTCTTTAGCGTTAACGAAACCGAGGCGTTAATGTCGACGGATTTGGAAAGGAACCGTGACTACGAGGTGGCCAACGTTCTTTCTTCATAGTTCAGGGTTTTAATTGTAAGTGAAATTTCTTTGTGATGCACCACAAATTTTGGATACTCGAGCCCGAGCCATGAAGTTAATTGTTTTTCTAACAAACTTTCAAGTGTTCATTTTTGTAGTTCATCGAGGAGGAAAGTAAAACAAAGATATCAACTTTATCCAACCAACTTACAAATATCAAATGGGGTCATTCAAGATCAAGCATAAGTGAAGATTCAAGGACAAGATTATGAGAATTATGAAACTGTCTCAAAATCTGCCTAGAATCTGACTTCCAAACACTCATGGGCATTTTTAGCATTATGAAAGACTTTATATCAAAATCTTTTCTTCATGAAGATTGTAGCCAACATTTCAAGTTTTCCAGAATGTGTTTTTGTGTTACATTCTGAGTTTGTTTGCTATGTCAAACGATCAAATTATAGAAACCTAAAATCCAGCCAATGACCTATTTTGTGTTTTTATTATTTTGAGGTTATTTTTGGAATTTTGTTTTCAAGGTATTTTTGTAATCTGCGTGAGGGCTTCTTTGATGGGGTTTTTAGCCTCCCTAAGGCAGCCCTAATCGGGGGAATTTTTGAACAATTGAAGCAGCTGCTAAGCCTTGTTTCGATGCTCTCTCCAAAACACCAATCGGATTCTTACCAAGGTTTCCACTGATGGCTAGATTTTCCAACAACTTCCTTCCTCAAGTTTTGTCACTCTTGGATGCTGGATTTTACGCTACTTTCTCCCAGCAACTTGCCTTAGTTGCTAGCCCAGAGAGGAGAAGTAGAAGAGTGAAAAGAAAGCGAGCTGGAGAGACTTCGTCAAAAGAGTCCGCTGAAATCACGGGTCTAGGGTATAGGGACTTTCGTGGACCACTCGTAGGTTCTGTTCTATTCTGATTGCATTATTTCGAATTTTGTTCTGAATTTTTGTGGGTTTGTAACCCATTGATTGTGAAGAATTGAGCATCGATTTGGTTACGATTGGATTTAAATTCGTACTTGTATATATGTTTCTTTGGAAGTCACTAGTTCTGTCCTGTGTAGAATCTGTTTTAGGGCAAATCAGTTCTCTGTGTATAACTTCCGCTCCTTATCAATTTTGAATATAATTTTTTAGCTAAATTGATATCTTTGATACTTCTTGGAAACCTGCAAATTTGGTTTTAATTAGCTGTAAGCAATTGAAGAAACGATTGATTGAAGTTGACTGTGCTGTTATTTTCTGGTTGATTGTGTCAATTGTGGTGAATTAGTTTTCTTGCATTTGGAATTGCATCAGTTTGACTTATCGTTGAACCTAAACTATAGGGTCTGAAATAAGCACTATTGTCATAAGTAACGAACTTGACGATTATGTAAAGAGCGTCACAGCGGGTAACCCAATAACCATAAGATTTAGTCTGCGACAAATTGATTTGGACAAAAATTTTGTCAGACTCATCAGACCAAGTTTAGGCCAGATCTGAGCTACAATTTAATGGACTAAGCTGGTCTGACCTAATCCGGAGATGACATTATTTTGTCCAAGACCCGTCGGACCAAGTTTAGGCCAGATCTGGGCTACAATTTAATGGACTAAGCTGGTCTGGGCTAGTCCGAGGATGGCATTATTTTGTCCAAGACCCGTTGGACTAAGTTTAGCCCAGATCTGGGCTACAATTTAATGGACTAAGGTGGTCTGAGCTAGTCGGAAGATGACATTAATAAGATACTTTAATTACTCACAAAAACAGATGTACATGGTACAGATAAAGGGCTTGCTATAATGAATGGCGTTCCCCCAGTTCAACCCCATTTTCCATTTTTCATGCATCAAATTACACAGAATAGAATAGGGAATTCTTATATACTCCCACTCATAAAGGTAGCATGAGATTGAATTTCCATCCATCAAAAACTCTTTAAAGTCAAGGTCTTTAAGACTAAAACATCTGCAGACCGCAGCCTTTCGCGGGTGAGACACTAATCATGTCGTGAAAATCATTGTCAAGGTTAAATCAGTTAACTACATATTGACAGATACATACATTCTCGTGACCAAGAAAGGCGGGATTTGATAAAGATTATGAATCATATTTTAATATAACCAAAGTTTTGACAACCACAACAGCAAATGAAAACAATGTGAAGATTAGAATTTACGAAACTAGAAGTCATTGAATGAGCAACCGATCTATCGCACACCATTTTTATGTCAGATAAATTCAATAAAATGACACTAACTAACAAGAGCAGAAACCTGAACCGGGCGAAGACAGGCTCTAAGTCTTAGAGTCGGTGGACTTGTTTTCATCCGACGATGGCCGAGTTCCCGAGCCTGGTGGCCTGATTTCCTCCATCTTCCTAACAACTTCGTCCATCGTGGGTCTCATGTCCGGCATTTTCGCAACACAGGCCATGGCTATTTGAAGCATTTGGACCAGCTCTTCTTCAATATTATGATACTTGATCAGCTCTACATCAAACACCTCTGAAGTCCATTCCTCTCGAACAACAGACTGGACCCACCGTGGAAGATCGACTATATCGTCACGCCCAGGTGACTGCACTGGCGCTTTCCCAGTGAGCATTTCCAGTAGAACAACCCCAAAACTGTAGACATCAGACTTTTGGGATGACTTTCGAGTTTCAAGCACTTCAGGAGCTCGATAACCACAGCCTCTAGGGGGAACATTTGGGAAATTTATCAAAGTAAGCCCAAAATCTGAGATGCAGCCGTTGAGGTCTTGAGTGAGAAGAATGTTTGAGGATTTTATGTTGCCATGTACAAGTTTTCCCCCGCTGTCAGAATGGATATGTGCTACGCCTCTTGCACATCCCAGTGAAATCTTTATTCTGGATTCCCAATCTGGTGATGTATTGCCTGCACAATATAAGAGGGGAAAGGAATAATTTGTTGTGTTTCCATAGCCCTTGCCAAGTTTAATTTGTATAGATAGCACAGGCAATTACACGTTTCTAAAGCTTTTGAAGATTACACTATCATAATGAACAGTTAAATTGGATTATAATTGATCTTAGACAACCCGTTTCATTGTCGTAACCATTTACTTAGATGCAGAATAATTTGGCAGAGGGATTTGTGTTGCTCTAACTTAACTAAAAAGCAAAAGAAAAGAAAAAAGTAATGATAAATGGTTGTGCAAAACGTACCATGCAGTAATGCAGAAAAGCTTCCAGCTGTTATGTAATCATAAACCCAAAGTTTCTCATCCTTGGAATAGTAGTAAGCACGAAGAGGCACAACATTTGGGTGCTGACCTACCCTCCCTACAATCTCCATTTGCTGCTCAAACTCCTTTTTACCAACCATCACTTCTTTCAACCTCTTCACAACAACTGTCGTTCCCTCCTCCAAGATTGCCTTATAAGTAGTCCCATAACTCCCCTTTCCAAGGACTTCAGCTGAAGCTCTCAACAAATCCTCCAGATCAAAGTTAAAAGAACATCCTTCAAAGAAAACCAACTTGTTCTTTTCTGCTTCCTGTACTCCACTCCCAAAGTCCTCTTTAGGTTGTTCATTTTTTTTACTCTTTCCTTTTACTGCATCCCCATCTCTACTATCTTTCTTCTTCAAACAGAAAAATATTATCATCAGACCAATGAGAAATAGAACTACAGAACTCCCAACTGCAATGGCAATGATAATTCCAATACTTAGTTTCTTTTTACTTTTTTGTTTTCGAGAGGCTAGAGGAGAAGGAGAAGGTGAGGGTACAGGTGAAGACTGGCACGAGTTCAGAGGTGGCCCACATAAAAGTGAGTTCCCTTCAAAAGATGAAGCAGGAAATGTTTGTAGTGCAGAGGGAATCGAACCATTTAGGTGGTTGTAGCTCAAATTTAAACGTTTAAGCGTTAAGGTATTGATGTCAGGGACAGAACCAATGAGAGAGTTGTTTTGAAGGTTGAGGCTAATGAGATTTGTTAAATTTCGAATTGATGCAGGAATAATGCCAGTGAGAAAATTGAAAGACAAATCAAGAACGATGAGTTGAGAGGACATGGAAGAAGGAATTTCACCAGAAAAGTTATTATGTTGTAGATAAATGTTCTGAATAGAGGGAAGGGACAGCACATCAGGTGGAAGAGTTCCACTGAAACGATTAGATCGAAGGCTAAGTATTCTAAGGGAACTCAGCTTCCCAAGAGTGTTGGGTGGTACTGGGCCATATAGTCCAGTACCAGGGAGTCTTAGAGCAAATACACCAGACTGATTTGGGGTGCAAGTAACGCCAACCCAACTGCATACAGATGTAGCAGAAGTCCAGTTAACTCTTCGACTATGAGGAACTGAAGCAATGAAGGCAAGAAGAGCTTGTTTGTCCGAATCTAAATCTGGTGTTATTTGGGGGAGGAAAATAAGGAGTAAGAGAACAGGTAACAAAGTTGAAAACACTGCCACTAACTTCATAATCTGTTACTTGCTAGAAATCTACTGGAGTGTCTGATGTTTTTTTCTCAGCGCATTTCCAACATGACTTTAACCCCCTGCAAAAGAAAAACAAATGTCATCAAGTTTTACCTCGAAAAGTTCAACCCCCAAAAGAAAGAAACAAAAGCTGCTCAAGGATTAACAAAATGAGACAACAATAACATAAATTTAACTCTAATGACAAATTACAGTTAAAGTTCGAAACTTCCATTACAGGCATGCTTTCAAGACAAAACAATAACTTCAGAGAAGAAATAGAAAAGGAGTGGCAAAATCTTAAGCATAAGTGAAAATTCAGAGAGCTGAAATCCAGTGAAGCCTATTGTAAGAAAGGCTGGCTTGCATGTTGAAAAAACTTTTAATACCGTTTGCAGTTTTGCACATCGCCTATGAATCTAAAGCACAGAAGAAAAAAGATACTGAGATCCAAAATTGCATTTAACAGCTACCTAAGACAGTATAACATAATGGAAAGGGTATCCACAAACCAGACTCATCAGGACACGAGAAAAAAAATTCTTTGACCCTGCAGAAGGTTAGAAGTGACACTACCAGAGCGATAATCACAAGGCGTCTCAATTGGATATTGCATTCCACAGTAGTGGGTAAAAATTGAACATTGCATGATCGAGACCCTTTTTTCTTTGTAAGGAAAATGCAACCTGTAATTGAACTAAGATCCAGAAGAGGAAGACAAATAGGAATATTTTCATTGTTTCAAAAGAAAAATCAATAGCACCTTGCTAACCACACAGCATGAGATTTTGGTAGAAAACAAGTACTAAAAAGCTTCTTAACTCCACAGTTCAAAGGAGAAAATAGACCAAGGGTTGGAAGACAAAAAGACCATAAAAAGAAATAAGATAATGCGAGAAGGAACATATAAAAAAGAACATGGTAAACGGTAAATTTTTTTATCAAAGATGAGAGAACTTCAGAGTCACGAAAGAAAACATTGCTTTCCACTTTACACAACTAAATGAGCATTCTAATCCAATTATCTAGTGTTAGTGTTTAACTTTCTCATCAATCCTCCGCCAGTTAGAGAAGAAGTCTTCTTTATAGTGTAATAAAGATAAATCATTTCTGAACATCAAACTCTGGTATAATTTTACGCCCAGACTATAGTCCAACATAGATACGGCATCTAAAATAATCAATAGGCAAAGTTGGTAATGAAAAAGATGAAAAAGAAAAAGCCAAAAGCACAATCCCACAAAACAAAAGACAGAGAAAAGCATTAAAGCATGCTAAAGAATATGCTAATAGAAATGGCTTTTCTTCAACTTCAATAACTTTCAATATTCAAGATGTTCAGTTACGAACTCTAATAAGTATTTCAAAATCAACATAAGCTGAAAATTTATAAAAGTTGAATAATTATGTAGCGGAGCTTTGCACAGAGGAGTTACAAATTATAAAACTGTAAGGGTCAATGACCGAATCATTCAGGAAAAAGCGAATCAAACACAATGCGAATCAAAGCGACGCATGGGTAAGTGGTAACTGATACGTAATGAACTGTTAACAAGCTTGTTTGTCCAATAGGATAACGAGCTCGTGGAAGAAAAGAAACAACTGGACATCAAAAATAACGATTACAAAAATAAAGAATGTATGAACTTTTATGAGATGATTGCGTGGCTAGCAATCGGAAACAACAACTGAGAAGTGACTCATAGATTTAGGTCAGAAACGCTAAATGAACGGAAAAAATTACATAGATCTGGTCTAATTGTTGATCCGTAAGAAAAACAGGTGACAGAAATAAATTGCGAGTCAGTGAGCGCAAGAAGGATCATCAGAAACGAATTGGTTTAGCATTTCACTTTTTCCTTTACATTGATCGCCATTGTGTAGTGAAGATGAAGAATGCCACTGTTATCATCTCAAAAGAACACTAATTAAAACATTCTACTGAAATTCTCATCACGTCCTCTCAAGATCTACGAATGTACACGTCGAACAGGGAAAAAAAAAACAAACAAAAACATCCGAGAAAAACCTCGAAAGCCCAACCAGACTTCATCTGGAAAAAAAAAGAAAGAAGCTAAAATCGAAAGAAAGAGAAGGAACCTGGAAATACGAAGAAATGGAGAGGCGAGGAGGCCGCATTGCAGGTGAAGAAGCGATGTAAGCAGCATAGAAGTGAAAAAGCGGAGCAGGAGAGAAGAAATCTTGAGAAATTAAATTTAGTACCTACTCCTTGCTGCTACTGGGTAAGCACTAGTGAAGTAAAGCAGCTTTGGTGTAGCAATCGTCGTACTAGTCTTAGTAGTTTCCACCATGCTTTTTATGTTTTGGTCCAGACCAGAATCAGATTCTCAGAGAAGACGACGGACGGTCCATCCGTGTACATGTTAGTTTTGTCACAAGACAGAATGGAACCGGTTAAGATCGGTTCCTGAAACTTTGAAACCGAACCGGGAACTTTTTCGTGCAAGAATTGAACCGAAACCAAAATAAAAATTCCGATCAATTCCTTGTGAAAAAAAAAAGAAATTAAATTTTGTATTTGCATAGAAATTATAGAAATAAAATTTCTATTTTTTAAAATTAGGATAAATTAAATTAATTAGATAAATCTCTCAATTTATAATTGAAAATTCAATTATAATGATTAAATTTAAATTATACAAATTATATATATATTTACAAAACTAAAACATTATGTCAAAAGGATAATCAAATCAAATTTTATCAATTTTTTTATAATTTAAAACCAAACAAGTTTGAGTTTATTGATTCAGGTCTATTTTAACCACCCCTAATTTTCAGTCCACCAAAACTTCTCCATCAACCTGACAATGTCAATCCCCATTTATTCTTAGATCTCGATGCCCACCCTGATTACGATCCAGATTCTGGTACTCATACGAGCTTTTCTTGCTTAAGAGATAATTGATTGATTAGTGTTGGGGAAAACAGAAATTAATTGCTAATTAGGTGGTTATTGCCATTGAACATGAGCTGTTCCACTTGAAATTGACTCCCCCACCCCAAAAGCCACGTGAAATATGTAATTGTATATTTTGATTCAAGATCAGATCCTCAATTCATGATTAATTGATACTCTAAATTATTTATTTTTTAATAAAATTATATTTCCACTATGAGTCGTTAGCAAAACGGTATATATCGTGATTAAATTTATCAATTCTCTCCTTTTTTTCGCTTCTAATGGTTATTCTTGCTATCCTAGTTGTCTTGACTTCTTCAATTTTACAGATACCATTTTGTGCTCGATTTTGAATATAAATATTACTTGGTCTGTCTTCTAATTTTCAAAATCAATTGTGATATTAGGTTAGGAATGCACAAAACTGAGTGAGTTAAAATAATCAAAATAAATTAAAATAACTATTTAAAAAAAATAGGGTAAATGACAAATCAACCATCGTGGTTTGAGGTCAATGACAAGTCAACCACTATGGTATTTTTTTTTAACAAGTTAACCACTCACGTATGTTAAAATGACAAATCCAACATTACGTAAACGTTTACCGTTAAAAAGCTGGTGCCAACGTCCGAACGCCGGAACGCCCCGCTCCGGCG
Source organism: Begonia loranthoides (assembly GCA_022433065.1). Classification (NCBI taxonomy): domain Eukaryota; kingdom Viridiplantae; phylum Streptophyta; class Magnoliopsida; order Cucurbitales; family Begoniaceae; genus Begonia; species Begonia loranthoides. The sequence continues at coordinate 8,569,460 of CM039478.1, forward strand.
TTCTGAATTCAGAACGCCCAACGTGAGGCATTCTGATTTTATGAGGGAAGAAATCACCAAAATCAACCGAACAACTCACGACCCGCAAAGCTTCGGCTTTTAATTACTCGCCTTCACGCTCGTCAAAGTCGCCCATGTCGCGTCGTCGCCCACTCGAAGACACAGCGAAAATTGTTGTGTCTGGGCGTGCTGAAGCTCATTCGAGGTGTCTGGGTTTTCCATTATGGAGTTGGTGGTCTCTCAATGCCTTATCCAGAGACCACGAATTTCGTGGTCTCTCATTCTAGAGACTGCGAATTTTTGCTGTCTCTCGATGCCTTATCCAGAGACCGCAAATTTTCGCAGTCTCTCATGCTAGAGACAGCGAAAATTCGCGGTCTCTGATAGTTAGAGACCACCAGACGCCGCGAAATTTCCAGACGCCAAGAACACGAGAATAGGGGAGATAAAAAGTAGTCTCCTACTCCGGCGAAAGCGTGGATTGTGCAGCATGTCGTTGGCGATTACTATCTTCTCCCTTGTTCTATTTTCTATGCTCTGCCGTGTTCATTTCGGCGAACTCCAAATCCTGCTTGAGCTGAAATCTGTATTGCAAAGTTTCGACTCCAACGTTTTCCAGTCATGGAAGTTGGACGATTTGTGTGCAATTTTTCTGGAGTTACTTGCAATTTCGAAGGGTTGGTTAAGGAGATTGAACTCTCAAACAGTAAACGTTTATGTGATGTTGGATTTGTCATTTTAACATAGGTGAGTGATTAATTTATTAAAAAAAATATTATAGTGGTTAACTTTTCATTGATCTTAAACCACGATGGTTGATTTGTCATTTATCCAAAAAAATAAGTGAGACATTTAATGACTCTACTAATAATTTAGGGTATTAATTTTTTACCAAAAGAAAAAACAGAGCAAAGGAGGAGCACGTGGGTTTATTGGGACCAATCCTTAACTTTAAATCAAGTGACGGTTCGGCTTGCAAACTCATCCAAAATAAGTTTCGAATAATGAAACCTCGTAGACGGGACGATTGGACCGCCGCGACACTCGAGCCTACGGCCTCGAACCCAAGACTGACTAAAAAAAAAAATGAACTTGTTTTTTTTGCGGAAACCTTATAATCTATTTTATAAATTATAATGCTCAATTTTATTCTTACGTTGTAACGTGTGTACATTCAAATTTACTTGTACTTGTACACTGAATGGGTGGGTAAGAGTAGATGAACAACATGTCAACAACTTTTATGAGATACCTCCTCTAGAGGGCGGTGAGAAAAGTAGGATTTCTACTTGTTTTTGTGATAATGATCAGACCAACTTTCACCCCACAATTTGAATAAATGCCATGTTTGGTAGGTGGCAGCTCAAATAGAAGTGTCAAAACTAAAAAGTTGGTAGCTCCTTGGACTTGTTTATTTGAGTCTATTAGCCAACTAACTCGATTTGTTATTATTATTCGCTGAATCAATTAAAAGTAATGATCTAAACTGGTGATTTTGGATTAAAAAACTTATTCGAGTAGAATAGGTCATCTCTAAATTAGTGTTGACTTCTTTATCTTTAGGTAACAATTTACTATAAAATATTTGTACATACAATATCATAAGTACTAAATGTAAGACGTATAACTCGAAACTTACTAGTTCACTATTTAGGTTCATTGTTTAAGTCATTTATTATACAAGTCGAATCAAGCTGGACTAACTAACTAAATGGACTAGATTTTTTTAAGGTTGGTTTGGGTTGGGACCATCGTTTCAGACCTTGGAAGTCAATACAAGATTTTGAATTTTCGAGCGTTAAAATAGTAGGAAGGGAAGAGTCTTTCTTTATCTTTCATGTGGGGAAACCTTAGTTAAGATGATAAAGCAAGAGATGCTCCAATCAAAATAGACCCTCCTCATTTAAGTTGACCTCCCTCCCTCCTCTTCATACCCACTAATTTCAATCCTGCCATCAAATCTTTTCTTTATTTTTTAAGTTCATTGACACTAAGAATGCCACCCCCCATGGGTGTTCTCTCACTGTATTGAGTCGAGTCTGTTGGGCTCGGCTCATATTTTATGGGTTGAGCATAAAAGAAATTTTATGACTAATGAAACTCTAGAGAGAAAGAGAGTAAACAAAACATAGAGTGAGATAGAAGAAAAAAAAAAAAAAAGATTTCGGATTTTCAGAAGCAGTCAGGCAAAAATTGCGTTTTCTCAAGAATCAACCGTTGGATCACCTTACAATTTGAACTGTAGATTCCCGATATCAAGGAATATATTCTGAACGGTGGAGATCGTTGTCTATCCGTTCTAAGGTAGTCTGTCAGGATAAAAACAGGACTACAGTTCGGTAACTCTATCCTTTCTTACATTTTGTTGTCTTCCAAGATTAGTGTGTTCAATCTTGATGAATATTGTATGCATCTAGTTTGTTGAACTAGAGAGAACTTTTGTGTACTCATTATTTCTGTTATAGTGGAAGATTCGATTAAGTGGCTTATGGGTCTTATGGTTTTTTACTCTTACATTTTTTGAGGGTTTTCTATGCTAAAAATTGGTGTTACTAATCTCATCATTTTTGTTACTTTGCTTCGGCTATTTTATTGCACAAAAGGAGAAAAATGTATTTGTATTCCACTTTGTATTTGGATGTTTTTTCTCAACAGAGTCAGAGTCCATATAGTGAACTCACGAGCTCGCCTAGACCGTGTCGGGTGGGGTCGTCAACGAGCCAGTCAAACAAACGTATTCATCCTGGACTACGTGAGGCTCGGTCATTTGCACGTTGTCGTAACAAGTAATAACCAAATTTATGCAGAAGATGGACTAGATCTCGTGAGCCAGTAGCAAAACAGGTAAGAGTTTCTGCACTATGTGCAAATATTTGGAGCAGCAAAACCAATAGTATTTAGCTTCATTCATATCTGCGCCTAATTTGCATATCATGTTTCGTTTATATGAAAGACTCCCATCGTCCTTTTTGAAACAAAATGGTATGGTACTACATAATAATTTAAGAACAAATAGAAACAGACCCATCAAACTCTCTGACGTTACAACGGGGCGAACGGCTCAGGCAGGGACTCCAAACCATTATCGAAGATGGTCTCTACGTCACTTCTATCATCCACACTGTGCAGCCAATTTGTACTTTTGGCGTCCTCCTTGAGCAATATTGCATCATAACGAGCACTTTCGTAGATATCAAGTTCACTCAGCTTGGCCGAAGGCCGTCCAATGTTAGAATCACTGCCATTTTCCGAGGGTCCACGACAATGGTTTCCTTGTTCTAGAACGAACCTGTTATTACCGATCAGCCGGTTGCAGTTTACTTTGATCGGCGCCAGAGAATTAGACGTGGCGATAGGCTGAGTTTTGGAAGTTGCGGATCGGATACTCTGAGGAAAAAGGGTCGTAGTTGATAATTGGCGCACGCCGTTCCCACTGCCATTTCGTATATCCTGCAAAACAAGTTTAATTAGGAGAAATCATCAAATAAGGCAGTTCAAAGCTCACATTGACTGTCCCCTAAAATTTTCGGCACTATTTATGGCCTAAATCCAGTCGTACCATATGTCTAATGGCCATATCCAGTGACTTCTTCGAGATAGTCCTCCCAAATCCAGTGCTTTCTGTGGCACTTGTTAAGGCCTTCACAGCTTTCCTTGCTGTCATTTCAGGACTATGCAAGGCCTTGCGGGGCTCGGAAGCATCAACTTGGTTCATGAGTCTTCCCCTTGTTCCCGTCGGAGATGATGGCCTTCTCACCACATTCAAAGAGGCTCGGATTTCAGTATTTCCCTTGAGGGTGACAGCAGCCCCTGGCCGAGATCGACCAGCAGAAACTGGCCGGTCCAGCAAAGATGTTCTGAGATTTGGAGGAGTGTCAAGTGGAAAATCAGGGGGAACAACAGGCTGCGGTGGAGGCCGGACCCTAGGACTGGGGGAGCTTGGCCGGGACGATGGGGTTGTACTGTGCCCGTTTGAGAGAGATCGGATGGCAGAGGTTGCAGGGCCTGGTGCTGTTGACAATGACGAAACTGAATTTCGGCGGGTGGGCGTGGATGGACGAGAAGTCGACTTTGGTGCTAATGAACCCAAGTTTGCGGGAATATGTGGTCTAGAACTAGGAGTTGAGGGCCTTGAGCTTGGTAAGGGTCGTGTTTTATCAACTGAGGAAGAAGTGGGGGAGGGACGAATTCTCGAAGGAGTTGAGGATCTTGTTGGTCCGGGACGAGACGATGGCGTAGAAGGTCTACCAAGGGATGGAGAGTGAGTGATCGGCGAAGAAGGTCGGGTATAAGAGGAAACCGAAACAGAACTTGTATTGAGAATAGTTGAAGATCTGTTTGTCGAATAACTACCATTTTGAAGAGTCGAGGAAGAGCTTCGAGTAGCCGAACTGCTTCGAGTTGGCCTCGAAGAATGGTTACTCTCGGATTGTGACACCGATAGCTGAAACAGAAGTTAAAGCAAATAAGCACATCGTGGATGTGAATCATGCCAGCAAAGAGAGGAACATAGAGAAAAGTAAAGACAAGTCAAGGTGATACCCTCGAAGCCTTTGTGGTAGAAGCAGATCTAACTGAGGACGATCGCCTCGGAGCTGCCTGAGTTTGTTTCGAATCGCTCCCATTGGATGGAGACAACAGAGGAGTTCCCGGCGGAGTAAGAAGCCTGCACATCTATTGCAAATGAAAAACCCAGGGAAAGAAAAGTAAAAAAAAAAAAAAAAAGACGACGCGAAATCGTTCAAGCATCTGCGCTGAAGCTTCTAAAACCAGTTTTTCTTGATCGAAAACAGCCTATGGAATTGGTATAAGATGTTGATAAACTCGTGAAATCAAAGAAGATACCGGCTGAGTTGTGATCATGATGCAATGGTAAAAAGAAGAATCAAAATCCAGTCTGGATATCGGTTGAAATCTATGAAAGGTTGACGAAAATTACCAGTCATAGTCATGCTTCCCTCCTTCTGTCGAAGACAATAGCTCATCAATCCCACTCTTGGCCAACTTCACTGATCCAACAGAAAGTCTCCCCAGTTTCGTCGACACTGCCAGAATCGAAGGAAATCACGATTTCGACAGGAAAAACAAGCAGATGACAACCACAGAGCAGTAAAAACATGGCAATTAAGATAAAGGGTACAGAGTTTTTCAGGATGAACATCATAAATACTGCCAAACGAAGAAGTAATCAATCATTTATAATTAAATTATGAGCAATCATAAATACTAAGCCGCCATTGAAGGTCTGGTAAGTGAACGCCATTTTCGTTTCTGTAATCAGCTTCAATATTAGAAACAGCTCACGGGAAACCCACAAATCCAGTGTGAAAAAGATTTCAGAAATGAAAAGGAAAAAAGAGTTCAGAATGTTGATCGGAGAAGGGGATGAAAGATGGATTTGAGTAAGAATTGGAGTAATACCATCGGAAGGATCGTTTGACAATGGAAGAGATAGAGAGAGGCGATTTTTGGAGAAGAGATCCAAGTTCTCATCCAAGTCCTTGGAAATTTCGGTCAGACTTTGCCGTCGATGGGGATGGAATTCGACGGCCACATTTCTCCCGGCGGCGAGAGGCTCCCTTGTGTACCGGTGCATCGTGGCTAGGCTGCAAGAATCAGCGCCCTCACCATCTCAATCTTCTCAGAGAGAGAGAGAGAGAGATGTGGTTGAACTTTGAGCCGAGGTCACGTGAAACACTCACCACCCAGTCTTCTTTGGATCACATCTTGTGCCTTACGCCATTGCTGCCTTCTTAGAATATCAGCTCTACCAGTTTCACCTTCTTAGTGGGGTCGTGTATGACCCAATCATGGAGATGTCAGATTTAACTTCTCCAACCTCTCTAGCTTCCATTTCTTGACATTTTGTTCTTCCTCTCACCCATTTTCCCCAAAACAGTAAACCGTAAGAAAACTTCCCATCTTCTTCCCAACACTAGTCCAACCTGTTCCATCCTGTGAATCAAATTAGAAACCCAAAATGGCCCATCAAATATTTTATCCCGCATTTTGACGATTGAATCCCTCAAAATTCTTGGATGTAACGTAATTGCACCATATGAAATTGCAAATAATGGGTCTTAAAGTAAACTGTTAAAAACCTAAAATTTGTCAGTTTTACTGTGATTTCAGCTGTAGTCAGATTGGGTGACACAATAATAACGATTGGATGACAGTTTTGTCCCAAACAATAGTTTTCAAATGGAAAAATGACAATCCCAAAACCTCTCATCTATTTTTACTAATAAATTCACCATTAAACTAGAAAAAAAAAAAATTGTTATTTATATTTATTATTAAACGTTTTAATTTAGATTCATTGTAAATCATGTAGTAATTCGTCGCAGATTGATATGTTGAAAAATAATATTATAATATTAACGTTTCACTGTGGATCGAGATATTTTTTGCCAGCAATTGACCACGATCCGTAACAGATTGATAATTCTCTTCATTTTCAATGGTTTTGGACACTGGAGAGCATGTTTTCCATCGTCTTTTCGCGATGCACAGGTAGAAAACATTTGTTTTATCATTCAGTGCTTATTAGAGCAAATTCGAGAAGGAAAAAATGAGATCGTTTCATATTTCCACTTTGTTCTCTCATTTGTCCAGATTTCGCAACACATTGATTTGCTATGGAAATGTTATCTGCAGAGACCATGATACTGCGTCATTTTTGAAGACGTGTTGCGCATATGTGTTTAGAGAAGATCAACATGACTTATACAAAAAACACTCACTACAGCAGGGAGAAACCGTTGTCTGAACATACAAAGCTTCATGGTTTTAAATTGTGTAAGGAAAATTAGAAAACGTAGAAGCGTTTTTAGCCCTCAAAAGTGCGGCAAGCTGCCTTCGACATTTTTCTAGCGCATAAATCTCGAAAAGTTATGTGAAATAAAAAAAAGTCGTCCAAATTGGTCAACTGAACACAAAGTTATGTTCTTTTGAAGTTTTTGAGTAAATGATCTCATTTTTTTCTTGCCCAAATATGCTCTAATATGCACCGAATGACAAAACAGATCTCTTTTACATGTACATCGCAAAAGAAAATGATGGAAACGAGTCATCAAGTGTCCAAAATAGTTGGAAATAGAGAAAATTATTGCTCTGCAAAGATTCACGGTCGCATCTAGGAATTCCTAGAATGAGGCGCGATGATCCGATACTGATTGTGGTCAATCCTCCGCGGAAAATGTCTGGATCTGTAGCAGAACGTTGATATTATAACGTTATTTTTTAAAATATTGTTCTACGACGGATTGAAATCAATATATATTCAATTCGCCGCAGAACGAAATCAATATGTTTAACAGCAAACGTGACAGCGATTGTGGTGACTTTTTAAAATAGTTCAGTAGTTAATTTATTAACAAAAATAGTTTAATGATTAACTTATCATTATTGATTACAAAATATGATGGTTAATTTATCCTTTTCCGATTTTGAAATCAAAACTCAGATCCCAACTTGGTAGTTTTCACATTTCACATTTGAGATACCAATTATTGTTCAATTTCTGTAGAATTATAAACTCAGCTCATCACTTTCACCGACTATTAAGCATCCATTTCTGTTAGATTGTCAAATTTTATACATCCTGGCTGCAATGATCATAATCTTTGCTTTGGGGAAAGATCTGACCACTGACCAGTCACCAGACTCACCACCACCAAACGCAGTGGACCCAACCCAAGCCTCAGTCCCAAAGAATGATGCAAGAACAGTTGCAGCAAAACCCAGAAAGAAAAACCTCAAAAAAAGTGAAAGTAACGTGTTAGGCGACCAAAATATGATTAAGCATGTGATGGACCCCATGTAAACAGAAAAGATCCACTCTTACGAAATGAGCCCTTCCTGTATTATCATCACCAGACCAAGCACGCACCCTGTTTTTCTTGTAAGTGAGATGCACTTGCTCAATTTTGACGGCTGGGATTCAATGTTTTCCTTGGATTAAAACATTGAATCCAGGAGGGAGTGATGCAGAATGCACAATTGAACTTACGAAACCTGCTTTGCTTCTCCTGCAATCACGTGCTTTCTCTGACGCAGAGCAACCACCACTGACCAGGCCCATGTCCTTAAATATCAAACTATTCAACGTCCATGGCGGTGGAGTGCAATGTCTTTCTAATACAAATAGTTTATTTTAGGAGGAAACGATGAACAGAACAAGGAGAGAAAGTAGAAGAAATAACTCATCTTGAGAGAAATATACTAAAAGAAAATTCATGATGGAGGGACATCAGCTCGATTATGTTGGGATGGGAGTGCTCCACGTCAGAGACAGCGTCATTAGCCTCTTTTATCTACGTACAGCCACGACCAATTTGCATGACCTAAAATGCTTGGTTTAATCCAAAAAAGAACAGACTGCCCTGGTTGGGGTTGGGGTTGGGGTTGGGCCTCCATAGACTCATACTACTTCGTGATAGTTTGGATACAATGGGTGTCATTTGAGTGCATGCGTCTTTTCACAATACATTTTAATTTTACACTATAATCTTATACTATAATCATTGTAGCTCCACCGAGCATATTCTAGTCAAGTAATTGCAAGAATTTCTTGTTCGTATGAAGAGAATTGCACATCTCACATTGTTTGAAAAAAGTTTGGGAATATCAATACGTAAGTAGAGTTTTTCTCTTGAACTAATACGACACGTTTGGGGTAAAACCTGGAAACAAAATTGTGGGGGACTTCTTTCCGAACAATATCATATTAGGAGAAATAAAACTTCAAAATCCAATTAGTCATCATGCCTCTAAGGGAATCTATTTGTGGCATCCTATCCTATGTAGGCAAAAACGACCACATGCAAAAATCTCACGTAAGTTGAAAAAGGAAGAGAGAATCAATATTTAATTCATAATTAGAGTTCTCCTCTCAACCAACCACAGTGTGTTTTAAGATAAAACTTTAAAACAAAATCGTGCAGACTGCAAGTCTACCGAAACAAATCCAAATAAAATACAACATGAACCTAATTATGTTAAAGGTGGGCGTAGTAGAAGTATAACAGTAAGTATTAAGAAAACAACCACTGAAGAGCTGGAAAAAACAACAAGATATACCCCCCATTTCAACCGTCATCACGTGAAGCCAAGTTGGTTGGACAGTGGGTTAAAAACGAAGCCAAGTGATGCATATTGTTGATCGCTTTAAGCGTGGGCTCTGACTGTCTTCCCACTCAGAGTTTAGGAGTTGAGGGGAGCCCTTGGCTTGGCGGTCGATCCCTCTCCCACCATCTCTAACCTTTCTGCTCTCTGATGCCACCCCCACTAACCCACCTCTCCTCCCCACAATTGCCAACTTGGGTTTTCATTTTTCAAACCCAAGCTTGCTCTTTTCTCCTCTATATAAACCTCTACTTCCTTTCTGATGCACAATAATCTCTCTCTCTCTCTCTCTTCCTCTTTTTCTCTTTCTCGGCCTAGAAGATAAGCTTTTATGGTAGCTGGTGAACCAGGCCCACAGCACATGCCAGAAAACTATTTAGGGTCTCCACTCACCTCTCCTTTTCTTTCTTCCATTACTTGTATTCTAACTACTGATCATGGACTGTATCTGTTTTTTGGACATGACATCTCTAGTATGCACCTTTTTACAGCTTTTTTTAATGGACAGCTATTAGTGGATGACCGTTTATTCAGTTCTAATTACGTACTAATTAGTCATCCATTTCGAACTGCACCCACTTATCTTCATCACGTATACATTCCTTTCGTATCTTATGTATCAAAGCTATCTTTGCTGTTCATCGCAGTGCATTTGAATTATTCACGTTAATTAAGATTTAAGACATTTCCCTCGGATCATGTTATTCCCACAGAAAAGAAAAGTGAAAAACGACTGTTATTTGCCTTCTTACGAAGTGATTCTTTGAAGTTTCGTCGTAATCCAAGTTACCATTTGTATTGTATTGTAGATTTTTGTGAATCAATGGATGCCATATTCGTACGTATTCTCTAAATTTAGGTTTCTATAATTGCCTGTTTGATCAGAAAGGTGGACGTCCTATGATTGGAGATATGGTGCAAAGAGCGGGGGAGGTCTTAATGGTGTTTTTCTTGGCCATTTTCTCTAAACTAAGCACCGTGTATGGGAAACCAGCTTACTGGAGAGGAGCTAGCGCATCATCTGCAAGCGGAAGCCATTGCTTGAGCTGGAGGCTGGCCGTGGAGACTAACAATGTGCAGCCTTGGCCGACTGTTCCGCTTCAGTGCTTGCGATACGTCGAAAATTACATGATCGGCGGCCAATTTGAGCAGGACCTCCGCTTTATCCTGGACCAGATTTTTGCTTACATCGACAGAATCTCCCTCTCAGAAGACGGCAAGGACGCTTGGATTTTGGACGTGGACGATACCTGTCTTTCCAATGTCTACTATTACAAAGGAAAGCGATATGGGTTCGTGCGAGTCATGCATGTGTGTGACTGTCTGTAGAGCTCTACTCATTCTTGCGATTGGTTGTTAAATTGTTGTACTCTTGGACTGCACTGTACATGTATAACTATCTCCAATTAGTCCAAAGTTTTTTGGGATAAAACCCGAAAATAGAGCCTCTATGGCTTGAAACGGACATTATTGTACTATTAAGTGGAGATTGAAATGTTATAGCTCGGCTGAGTCAACTTGTCTTATAATTGGCTGTAGGTGCGACCCGTACGACCCAGCTGCGTTCAAGTCTTGGGCACTGCAGGAAGAGTGCCCAGCCATCGCCGAAGTGCTCAAATTGTTTAGGAAGTTGGTGGACAGCGGATTCAAAGTCTTTCTGGTAACGGGACGGGACGAAGAGACACTAGGGGAAGCCACCATCAACAACTTGATCAGCCAGGGATTTGGCGGCTATGATCGTCTCATTTTAAGGTGAGGTATCGCCGGAGGCATCAGTTTTTGAAAATGATTGGTAATTTATTGGATTCAACTACACATCTATGACTATAACAAGGCATTCTGGATGGGTTGTTAATACTTGGGCAGATCAGCGAGATACAAAGGGCAGAGCGCTGTGGCGTACAAGTCGGAAATCAGAAAGCAGCTGGTGGAAGAAGGATACATAATATGGGGAAACGTGGGCGACCAGTGGAGCGACCTGCAGGGACAATGCCTGGGCAACCGCACTTTCAAGCTTCCCAATCCCATGTACTTTGTTCCTTAATGTCATCAAACGATACTCTGTTTCATTAATTATGTCCCATCTTCACTTCTAGAGAGAGAGAGAGAATTAAACCCAAACGATAAAAAATATTTTAATAACCCAATTTCTGCTACTCTTCAATCTTAAAGTTTCCCTCCCTATCCGTGCTTAGTCATTTAACTACACTACTTACTTCTACCCATCTTCCTGTCCCATCCCCTGGACTTCTGACCGGGCTTCTGCTGTTTCCTCTGAGCCGGACTGCTGAATATTCCCATCTTTCCAATTCCTCTGGACAGCGAGGTTAAGAATGTTGTTCCGTTCGGGCTCTTATCCATCATCCCTTGTTTCATGAACAACTGCTCCTTCTCCAACTCGCTTAGCCTCACTCGCATTCTCGATATTTCCAGTTTGAGTTCTCTGTTTTCCCTTCGCAGCGAAGCGTAGTTATCTCGAGGTGATATGGCCGCACTTTGCACTCCACTGCTTATTCTCTGTGATAGGTATCCATCGCCTATATTCCCAGACAGGGTGCTTTTCAATCGGACCTGCTCAAAATAAAGAACCCTCACTGTCATCTGCACTGGCAGCCGATAGTTCTGGGCCGCATGATTGCTTGCTTCTTGGGACAGCTTTTGACAGTCAATTAGCTTGCAGAGTCGCTGGCAGTCTTGTTCAGGCAGCTTTGGATGAGCCTAGTTAGACAGCCAAAAATATATTTCAACATATATAGCTATGCTAAGTTCTGATTTTAAATTTGTTGACAACTATACCTTTATATATATGTCGACAGCTCTGTAAAGACCATCATCACTAACCCGAGCATAATCCGGCAGTAGCTCAATCATGGAAATAAATTTCTGCACATCCATGCGAGGATCGGGACCTATTTCAGCAAGAAATGCGTCGATCAGCCTTCCTACTTTTAACAACAAACAATGACTAGCCGATACGTGATCCTCGGATTCGTATCCGAAATCTTCAGCTCCTTCCTCTCCTTCTTCTTCTTCCTCCATCTGCTGCAGGAAATTTACGACGATTCGATGAACAGTGTCCACGTCAAACAATGATTCTCCGGCTCGAACACACGGTATGAGAAGATCATAAAGTGTAATGGCTTCCATTCGAAGTGCGATTCTTCTTTCCAGCTCGAGCCGGGTGGCCATTTTAGCATCCATCACAATAGCCATCCTTAACATCCCAAAGAGGAAACTCAGAGGAATGTTTGAACTCTTCTCCGAAGGCAACAGACTTACTAGAGTTTCCATGATAGTACTTTGGCAGCCCTGTGCCACGGAAGTACTCGATTTCGTCCTTTCTGGGTCCCGAATTTGAGATATTCCGATACCCTTCAGCGATTTCTGTGCGTAATGCATTAAAGATGCGACGATGCTGTTGGCTAGAACACCGATTCTTTGCATAGCTCTAATCACCCTCTCATACAAATCAATTTTCAGCACTAAAAGATGCTTAATCCACCATTCTAGGCCAGAGTCCTCGAGCTCTCTAGACTGATGAGGACCATCTAGTCGAGACAATCCAGAGACGAGTTGTTCCTTGCAAACATTCAAGGCAATGGCCTCAATGCATCTACTTGGAATCCCGAGTTGTTCTGCTGTTGGATGGAGTTCCTCGCAGGACAGTAAAACTTGTACTGATTTTTCAACACATTGGACGACAACATTGTTCATGTAATTCTCTGATTGTGAAGTGAGGTTTTCTTCCCTGTAATCTTCTGTCATTTCTAAGTATTCTGCAGCGCAACGTAAATGAGCTACATTTGTTGGTTTGATCTCCAAATCCATTCCGTAGCAGAATTTCATGGCAAGTTCGAATGCCTCTGACCCTCCCGGCATGTTTTGAAGTTCAATCTTCAAGCCGTTTGCAGCCTTGGCATACTGAACCAATTTTCGGATCTTTCCACTCCTAGACACCAGGGGAAACTTCAGAAAATCACAGAAAATTTCAATCAGCTTTTGAAAGGACCAACAATGGATTCAAATATGTTTTAAGATTTAGCAGGAAATGTTGGAATATAGGAAAATGAAAGGGAACTGTTACCTTGTGGAGTAGAAACGATTCCCCATTAACCACGACGGTGATGTCGCCGGCGATATCAGAAAAGATGCTGAAATCAAGAAATACAAAAGTCTTAAGAAATTAAGCGCAAAAGGGCATGAAAGAGAGTCTTAAGAAATACCGAGAGGTGAAGGAGGTGGCGAAGTTGGGTATAGGAGGGCGGGTTGAAGAAGACGACGAGGTCTCAGACACCATGGTTTTCATCAACGCCCCACGTTACTCCGAGGAAGCCAGCAAGATTCTGGAAAAGAGCGTGCAGACGGAGGTTGGTCGAGGAAGGGGATTGGAGGAGGCCGAGGGGTGTGAGTATTCGAGCCTGCCATTTCTCTTTACCAACATTTGCAGAGGCTCGGTCAGGAGCCAGTGAGAAGGAGCTTTTGCTTTTTTTTATTGCTCTGCTTTTGTCTTTCTCTAGGTCTGCACCCCACCCAACTCCAATATTTGCCATCTTTTTCGTTCCCGAATGGTCTTATTTCTTCATAAAAGCATAGCTGATTCAATGGTAGCCATAGAAACAGAGAAGCAGAGAGCAATGCCGTCCATCGCGAAGTTCTGTGAGAATTTTTTGTTTTTGAGAAAAAAGAGAACAAAAGTGACGTGACAACAAAGGACTGATCAAAAAAACAAGTTAAAGAATAGAGATGTTACGATGGTCTTCATCATTATGCTGGGTAAAAAGCAAAAGCGAGACATAGAGCAACAGCAGTTGCAGTCCCGTGAAGCTCCCCTCCCGAGTTCAACAGAGTTTAACTATGAGTATGACTCCC